>CANNZV010000201.1:0-64294 GCA_947561585.1 Caprella mutica
CTTTAGACTCTTTTATTCATGTTTCTCCAATTTTCTATTAATTATCAAATTTTTATATTAAGCTGTGGTGAGTATTTTTTAATAAAAAACATTTCCTTTTCTTTTTGTTCATTTTCATCTTCATTTTTCATCTTATAAATAGGCATTATGGTAAATTTTCCTTTTCCACAGGTGAAGATGAAAATGAACGAAAAGAAAAGGAAATGTTTTTATTAAAAAATACTCACCAGAGCTTAATATAAAAATTTGATAATTTTTAGAAAATTTGAGAAACATGAATAAAAGAGTCTAAAGTGATTTTTTTAAAACCCCTTAACAGGTTATGCACATAAAGTGTATTTTAATTAGACAAATTTGGTTAGCTGTATCATCGATATAATTATTCTCAGTATACATTGTCAATTGCCACTGAAGAGGAGAACGAAAATAGCTCCGAAATGCATCTGGCTTTTTAATTTTGACAAACTTTTCTTATCATTGACGATTTAAAAAATACTATTTTAAATCGTCCTTCACATCTTTTTATGATCGGACCATATAATATCCTTTTAAAACATTTTTTACAAAAGGACAAATAAAAAACATTTTAACCCAATCAAGGACGCCTGATGTTCACATCTTTTTAAAATCGTGACATCAATAAACAAAAAATATTTTATCTTTCAATTTTAAATTTATCGTTGCCTCTTGAAAAAATTATTTCTTTAAAACCACCTCGTATTATCAGGGAAAGAATAAACGAGGTCACTTTAAATTTTATATGCAAAAACCGTGGAGTTTTCAGTCAAAATTTTGAGATTTGACAACGTTGCATAGGATTTGCCTTTTTGTAGTATTAAGAAAAGATACCAATTCATTATTATTAAGATACCAATTAGTGAATTATCTTTGAATATAGAAGGTTGGTGGAATTAAATGTTACTGTTTTACAATTAGTTTCACAGTTTTATTAAAATTAATTATTATTGATTTACGTTCTCCAGTAATAGAGTATTTTCACGATTTTGTTTTAGTCACTTAATATCAAATAAGTATAAGAATGTCAAAACCAAATGAATAATTATTAATAATTATTTACCTGAATTATAGCAATAAGAAAGTTTGGGACATTTTCGTTGGTAATGTTGAAATATCTATATGGTAGTGTTCGAATGAAATCACACTAATATATAATAATTATTTTCGAAACTATAAATCATACTCGTTTATAATATGAGACAGGACAAACCATGACATTTCCATATCCTTACTCCCCCCCCCCCCCCCACCACCATCCCTCCCTCACAGATAGTATAAACTCAATCAGCATCATTCATCAACATGTTGCGTGACTCAGGGGAATTATTTAGTATATTGTATACTGATACTGAATGTAAGAGATTTTGGTCATATGGATAGCCTAATCGACGACAATGGTAACAATGTTAGGCATCAATAAGTTACACCAATAAGGGGGTGAGAATTAAGAGGTACGCGGGGTTTCACAACAATCCCCCGCCCCCATCTCTCACCCATTACCATAGTATGTATACTATACAGACCTAATATTCATTATTTATGTATGCTAGATTTATTTATCCCCATTTCAATTACCCCGTGATGGTTGAAGAATAAAACTATTCTGTGATGATTATTTGAATAATATTCAAAATAAAAATAGTTCTACCATATACCTCTTCGTTCTCGATTACTTTCTGCGATAGGGTGAGTTACGAATTATCGGACGGTTTTTCATCTTTGATATTACAAGAAAAAGTATATACCCAATTAAAGTTGAATAATTTTTATTATATACTTATTTCTATTTTGATCGAAGAATTAGAACCGTCCGATAATTTGTAACTTGTCCATGCAAGTAGGTTACATCCACAATCTATTAACGAGGAAGTTACAGAAATGATTGGCTAATATATATATATATATAACAGATTTTTTTAAAGTATTCCTAACTCTGTAATCAAATTAGATTTTTCAACTGTAATTAATTTAAAATAAAATGTTATAAGCAGCACAGTTTACAATCACAAAAATAGTAATCCTATTGACTCTCTATCACGGCCGGATCTTATAAGGTTCAACTAGAACTAGATGCTAGCTATTTTAATTTATATTAATGTCAGTAACTAAAAACTTACCAGAAGTAGGGGGTATGACCTCTGATTGGAATAAAAAGCCATATTGCTGACGTCAAATGGAAAGGAACTCGAAGAAGCAGTCAGAAAAGTAAATGGCTCAATGAACATTGAACATTGTCACCTACCACCTGTCGGTACAAGTGCTCAGAGATGCAGAAAAGCTACTCCGTGAATATGCAGTCATTTACCAAGAAATGTGTAGGAGCACCAGTATCTGCATTCACAGACGGAAGATGAAAATGAAAAGGTTATGGAAAATTAATCCTACATACCAGATGAATCTAAAACTTCTTAGTTGAAGAGCATGACTCTAGCGCTATTCTCCAAAACTGAAACTAGTGTTAAAAAATGATAAGCATGGTAAATCTAAAAAAAGATAATCCATATAACAACAGTTCAGACCCCATAGACACCACCTCTTTCTCAAACACTCACCACAGAGAATTCAGGATTGAGCCCTGAGGGAAAATATTCATTTATCACCTTCAAAAATTTAATTATCGATGAATGGTAAAAACTTATTCTCTAATGAATAATATATAAACTTAGAAACTGAAATTGCTTGACTGATTCAAAAGTATTATAAATCTGAACTAATACAAACAATATAAAACTAAATCAATATTTGCTACTGGTATTGTGCATAGCTTCCTGTCTTAAGCCTAGGTCACACCGCCCCATGAGCGATGAAAAAAAAAATCATTACCGCTCGTTACCGTTCACAGATGTTGGTCCCCCGCTTATGTTCCCTCGCCACTCCGAAGGGTTTGAGTTTTTCAATTTTAGTTTATTTTCCATCCGTTCGATGAAAGCTCCAACAAAGTTCTGGTGGTGTGATCTAGGCTTTAGATATCCTTATCTATACATCGAATCGAGCCTTATCTATACATCGAATCGATGGTTCTAAAAAATCAGAAAATTACCAATTCCTCATGCTTTACTACATACTGAAAATATTTTGTTCCGTAGATTCAGATATTTTCTATTTGATTAAGATTAACAATCAGTGTTGTTAATTAGCCTCCATCGAAAGTTTCAAGAAGGTTTCGACAGCTGCTGCATAAGTTCTCCAATGAGGAGTGCATTATTATGCACCCAAGTAAAAAATAAAAGATCAACAGAAGAATAACAAGAAAATGGGAAAGAATCGACCGTAGAGGCCCATGGTTCATCCATAATTAGTTTGGGTGACTGAATATCACTACATTACCATCAAGATGACTTGCACCCGTACAGCGCAGACCTTCGCCACCAATTATAACCTTGACCACCCAATAATTTGCCTTAAGTTAGAAATGAACTTTACCTATTCCCGTTCACTCCCAAAATTTGATCAGAACTTTCTTTCCTGGTTATTGACCAATAAATGGTCAATACCAAATTTATGGAATTGATTAAATACTATTTCAGTTATAAATGAGATTGACCTTTTACCCAATCTCTCCCAAAAACTAATCAAATGGTTCGTGGTTATTGAGCAATCTTGTCACCGATTATCGGACAATTTGGTTGAAAACTACTAAACACCAAGTATCATATTATTTATTGATTTATTTTTAGTTTTAATATTCCACCTACAAACTCTTTAAATTTGAATTATTAGTTTGATAAAATATACTTGGGTCCACAGTTAAAATCGTTTTCTATGCAGGGGTCCAGAAGAAAACTGCATAGTTTAGACATTTACATGTCAAATATTGACCAAGAAGTGCATATTCCTCGGTTAGCATATATGCACACGTGCATATTATATGGCATAAATGCTCTTGATATATATGCAGAGGACTGCATATATGCAATATGCACAATGTCACATCCCTAGTGATTATTTTGGTAAAAAAATCATTGTAACTCAAAAATATACCGCTAGAAAGGCTAAATGTCCTCACGATATACCATTAAATGTACGTACATTACAAGTCCTAAAATGCCTCGCCTGAATAATAGCTTTTTTGAAGTTATGGCACTGTTCTCGCAAACAAGTGATATTTTGTCAGAAAATATATGGTTTCTACATTGAATACAATTTTCACTTCCATGTTCTTTAGAGAACGAATAAACTTATTTATATTATTAATTGATTTTAAGTGATTAACCACTAATTACTTCCTGTGTGTGCCGTAATGTTATCAATCAATCAAGACATATCAATTGAACTTTTTTAACTTCAATTTTAACGGTACTGGGGAACTTTTTGCTTCTGTAGTTTTTTTGGAACCTAATTGATTGAATTTGTTCAAGTTCAATTTTATCGGACCTAATGGATTATATTTATTCAAGTTTTGTTGTTGAACAGGACGATCATATGGTTTCTGGGCTATGTGCTTTCTTTCCTCAAAGTTATCTCTAGTTCTTTTTAATCGCTCTTGGCGATCTAAGATTTCCCTTCTACATTTAGGGTCTCTTCGCTTAATGGAATAGGGCCTGTCATCCTTTACTACTATTTGCTCAATGAGAACGGGCATATCATCTTGTTCATCAAATTTGGGAGGTTTTTCGAATGCCTCAAAGTGCTCATCAGGGTCGTCATCTGATAAAAGAGTTCCTTCTATACATAATCATAATGGTTTTCTTTCAAAGAAAATTGTTTATTTGTTTTCTAATTTTAGGTACAAAATCATTTCTATGAGTCGTAATGGGATCTTGATCGCTCGCTGTTGTGAGGACTGATGATAAGTCAGGATCCTCATCCTCCGTTTCTGTTATTAATTGTAAACCATTATCAGGAATTTCAGTGTCACCTAAATCCACGATAAAATAATTAATCTCCTCTTCTATTTTTTCTTCTTCAATCCTTTTTACTTGCAAAGAAAAATATAATTTATACACTAGTGCAATGAAAATCAAATGTACATTCATTTTTTTAAATGAAGGGGAAAATATTTCCATTTCCAATATTCAAACAATGCATTCACATAAATGGAGTCCGCTGTATTCTTTTATACATGAATTCTGTATTTGTAAAGTAAAACATTAATTTAAAATGTTTGCTGATATCAAGCTAGCAGCTGGAATTTATGCAACATAAATTAGCTATCGGCTGCTGTGTCACATCAGATGTTGCGTATTTAACTTGTTCAATTTTTAATGTATATAGTTAGTTCATTATGCAATGTCTATAATACCCTCGATTAATGTAAAGGCAGATTTGGTTAAATTGGCTTTTGTTCAAATATTTTAATAATTTTTATAAAGTAAAAAAAAGATAAATAGTAGAAAATATACTATGGGCAGAGATGGGCGGGAAAGTACTTCCCAAGTACCAAGTAAAAGTACTAAGTAACAAGTAAGTACTTCAAGTACTACTTGAAGTACTTTACAAAAAGTACTTTGAATAATTACTTAGAAGTACTTTTTACAAGTACTTGTTACTTTCCAAGTAAAAAGTACTTTGCAAAGTACATTTTTCCTTTCAGTCAAGAGATTTTAAAAGATTAGTTCTAAAATCTGTACAAAATTAATTCTTTTTCTCATCGAAACTGTAAATTTACAGCAACTGGATAAAAACTAGAGTTTGAAGAGGTCCAACATATTGGAAAATTGTTTGTCAAATAGTAAAATTGAAAACTTTGTCAAACAGTAGAATCGAAAACTAAGACTGTAAGACATTGTATACTTTTATGTGACAATTTATATATTCTGACATACAATCATGTATAGAGACTGAGTTATATTGACCAATTTAAGTACATTGAATATAATTATTTTTGATGCCTAGATATCACAACCAATATTTACCAAACACATTGACGAATTATAAGCGAGTGGACGTGTACAGTGAGTCACTGTGATGATGTACTTACTATCAGAGTAAAGAGTCATTGTGATGATGTACTATCAGAGAAAAGAGTCACTGTGATGATGTACTATCAGAGGAAAGAGTAACTGTGATGATGTACTATCAGAGAAAAGAGTCGCTTTGATGATGTACTATCAGAGAAAAGAGTCGCTTTGATGATGTACTATCAGAGAAAAGAGTCACTGCGATGATATACTATCAGAGAAAAGAGTCATTATGATGATGTACTATCAGAGAAAAGAGTCATTATGATGATGTACTATCAGAGAAAAGAGTCATTATGATGATGTACTATCAGAGAAAAGAGTCGCTTTGATGATGTACTATCAGAGAAAAGAGTCGCTTTGATGATGTACTATCAGAGAAAAGAGTCGCTTTGATGATGTACTATCAGAGAAAAGAGTCACTGCGATGATGTACTATCAGAGAAAAGAGTCATTATGATGATGTACCATCAGAGAAAAGAGTCACTGAGAAGATGTACTATCAGAAAAAAAGTCACTGAAGAGATGTACTATCAGAGTTAACAGTATAAATTATTAGTTTTTTAAATGTATGGTTAATGTACTTGGTACTTCTAAGTACTTTAAAAAGTACTTGGTACTTGTACTTTGAAAGTACTTTTTTTATTTGAGTACTTGGGCAACTACTTCAAGTACATTGATTTACGAGTACTTGTACTTAGTACTTAAGTACTTTCGATGTACTTATCGCCCATCTCTGACTATGGGTATAGGTAAAGCCGCACCTAGGCTAGCGATGCATTGCCGAATAGAATTCTACAAACTTCTAAAATTAGCTTACATATTCATTGCTTAATTACACATTCATTTGCATGAACTGTGTAATAGTTAAACTTGTAAGCTAGATCTAAATCCTTGCATTGAACAGTATATCCCTATATAAAATTATCTTCCGTAACGGGAAGTAGTGTTGGCAATATTAATATTTTAACGTGGTAGAAAGGAGAAGAGGATATTGATAAATACTTTAATTTGATTGCTAGAGTTTTGAACCTAGAGAACTCACCTCTCTTTTCAAGATAGCTTTAATGGAGTCTTCAATTTTACATAGTAAAAGAAATTAAATAAAACTATTTTGAAAAGTTATAGATATTTTTTTTCTGAAAACTTAAAGTATAAATTGCCACTCCCTTCATTTTGTCTTCTTTTTACCTTTTTACCTTTTTTTGTCATTCAATAATTTGAATTGATAAACAATTTTTTCCATGATCTTGATTTCTGTTGAATTTACTCGAATTGTAGTCCTCCCTATAACCTCGGTCCCTTCTGTACCGTGAATTAAGTTTGATTAGATTTTGGGAGAGATCGGGTCAAAGGTCAAGGTCATTTATAACTCAAATAGTATTCAACCAATTCCCTGAAATTTGGTATTGACCATTTATTGGTCAATAACCAGGAACCATTTGATCAGATTTTGGGAGTGAACTAGAAAAGATTAAGTTCATTTCTAACTCAAGTCAAATTATTGGGTGGTCAAGGTTATATATGGTGACGAAGGTATGCGCTCTACTACGAGGGCACGTCATCTCGTTGGTCATGTGTAGGGTTGTGACAATAAGCAGATAAAATAATAGATCTTAAGAATATCATATAGGAAACGAAATGAAATGGTATCGGGTACTGTATACCACTGATTTAGAATGATTAAATAGTCTTTCATTCATTCCGTCAATACTATTCTCTGGATCTATGATTTTAAACGCATATTGTCACGATCCTAGTCATATGTTGATATTTAGTCACCTTAACTAATTATTGATGAGCCATGTTGTTTCTTTCTTTTCTCACTATTTTTTTGTTAATCTTTTATTTTATTACTTGGGTGCATAATATTGCTCTCCTCATTGGAGAGCATGCAGCAGCTGTCGAAATCTTCATGAGACTTTCGATGGGGACTGATTAACAACACTAATTGCTGATCTTAATCAAATAGAAAATATCTGAAGCACTGGAGCAAAATAATCCAGTATATGTGGTATAGCATGAGGAATTGCTAATTTTTTCATTTATTTAAAGTAAGGCTTGTTTCGATGAATATAGAAGGATATCTAAAGCCTAGATCACCCAGTCAGAACTGTGTTGGATCGTTCTTTGAACGAAGGGAGAATAAACGAAATTCCGGCAACGCTCGTTATCATGATTGGAAAATCAATCATGGTAACACGAGCGTTGATAGAGCGGTGTTCTACGAGTGTAGGCGTTGGCTCGGCGGGGTTTAAAGTTGGTAAAGCGGTATACTGCTTTTGATTACGGAGCTGAGTGGATGAAATTAATCAGAAATTCTGGTAGATTTTTGATATCAATCGATAGTTGAGGTTCATCATTTGAAGGCCTGACACACCGGAGGAACTTTGCTAGAGTGTTCCTATAGCAGGGGCAAAAAATGGTTAACGCTGACCAGAAGTTGGCCCCCGTTCAGGAAACGCCGTATACGCTTGACCACCGCTTATGTTCACACTTACCGATCCTAAAGTTTTGAACTACAAAAAATATTACGAGCGTTGAGAAGCAGTAGCTTTCCACTCCACAAAGTTCCCCACAGCAACAAAACCCAGTCAAAGTTTGGCACCATTATAGACGCAAATACGTAAATCTCAAATGCTTGACCACCGCTACTTCGCCAGCATTGCCCGGGTTGTGATTAAATGTTGCATGAACTTTGATAAGGCAGTTGAAAACGTTTGAATCACGAACATGAATGAAGCAAAGATTCATTGCAGTGATGAACTTTGGTTTGATGTTGGTAAGGAGGTCGCATAGCTCCATACTGCCAAACCAACGCTCGCTGCCTCTTCCTACCGTTAAGCCAACTCTATGTCAACGACGGCTTCAGCGGTGCATCACTATGGCATCACCTGTATTTTATATTTTGATACATAATTTCGACACACAAACTCATAAAAAAATAACAACGCTCTGCCAAAGTTTGTCAACGTTTAATCCCCGCCCGGGCAAAGCTGAGGAAGCACCGTTCAGGATTTCTGCATTGGCCTAGCGGAATGAAGCGTTGACGAACTTGCTTCTAGCGGTGCTAAACTTTGGCTGGGCGGTGTTTTAGAGGTAGCGAACTTTGCAAAGAGGAAAACTACCGCTCCTCAATCCTTGCAACATTTTGAAAAGCTCAAAACCGTCGGAGCTGTAAGGGAACATAAGCGGTGGCCGTTCATATATGACTGTGCTTTAACGAGGACCAACTTCTGTGAACGGTAACGAGCGGTGATGAATTTTTTCACCGCTTAAGGAACGGGTGTAGGTCATAATCACCCTGGACTTTCCTGGACCCTCCCCCCCCCCCCCGGTCACGAGCCTCCATATTTATCTAGTTGAGCAAATGAATAGCTACTTAGATATGTATAACTGAGAGTAGCTACCTAAATATAGATAACTGAGAGTAGCTACCTAAATATAGATAACTGAGAGTAGCTACCTAAATATAGATAACTGAGAGTAGCTACCTAAATATAGATAACTGAGAGTAGCTACCTAAATATAGATAACTGAGAGTAGCTACCTAGATAGGGATACTCTCAGTTAGTTCTATCTAAGTAGCTCTTCATTTGTTTAACTAGGTAAATAAGGATTCGTAAAATACCTAAAGAAAACAAGATTACTATTCATTAGTCGGACGCCCCATTAGTCCGATACCAAATTGGTCAGACGCCCCAATTTTCCGATACCCCAGTAGTCCGACACTTATGAAGTTTATTACTGATTTAACATAAAATATATGTATATCGGGGGCGTCATCCCGAACCCCCTGCCAGGTAATTAAAAAATCATGAAGTGTGTAGTACAACAAACTAGCGTATACAACAAACTACATAATTACCTACTCCCAGTTATTTCTATCAAAGTAGCTCTTCATTTGTTCAACTAGGTAAATAAGTATTAAAACACAGGGTGGGGGGGGAGAGGGGGCTCGATACCCGAGGGGGGGGGGCTTATGTCCCAGGGGGGCTCATGACCGGAGGATTAAGTCCGGGAAGGCTCATGACCGGGAGGGGAGGGGGCTTCAGTCTGGGGGTTGGGGGTGGCTCATGACCATTAACACCAAAAAAAAAAGTTCGGCCAAAAAGTAAATATCTATTTAGTTTTATATTGTTTGTATTAGTTTAGATTTACAATACTTTTGAATCAGTCAATCAATTTGAGTTTCTAAGTTTATATCTTATTCATTAGAAAATAAATTTTTACCCTTCATCAATAATTAAACTTTTGAAGGTGATAAATGAATAATTTCGCTCAGGGGCTCAATCCTGAATTGTCTGTGGTGAATGTTAGGGAAAGAGGTGGCGTCTTTGGACTCTGAACTATTGTAATATGGATTCTTTTTTTATATTTACCATGCTTATCATTTTTTTACCAGTAGTTGCAGTTTTAGAGAATAGCGCTAGAGTTATGCTCTCCAACTAAGAGGTTTAAGATTTTTCTGGTATGTAGGATTAATTTTCTATAACCTTTTCATTTTCATCTTCCGTCTGTGAATGAAGATACTGGTGCTTGTGTCTTTTTCCTACAAATCTCTTGGTAAATGACTGCATATTCACGTTCTGCATCTCTGAGAATTTGTAAGTGACATTATTCACATTGAACCATTTTCTTTTCTGACTGCTTCTTCGAGTTCCTTTCTATTTGACGTCAGCGATATGGCCTTTTATTCCGAGCAGAGGTCACACCTCATAATTATGATAAGTTTTTAGTTACTGAAATTAATATAAATCGAAATAGGTAGCAGGTGATCCTTATAAGATACGTCCGTGAGAGAGGCACCATTTATTTTTTAATGGTAAACTCTGCTGCCTATATCATTTGATCTTAACTTAATTACAGTTGAAAAAACTAATTTGATTACAGAGTTAGGAATAGTTATATAAAATATGTTATGTATTAGCTGCAAGTTACAAATTATCGGATGGTTCCAATTCTTCGATCAAAATACAAATAAGTAAATAATTAAAATTATTTAACTTTAATTATATACATTTTCTGGTAATATCAAAGATAAAACCGTCCAATAATCCGCAACTTACCCTATCGCAGAAAGTAATCGAGATCTAAGAGGTATTAGCATGTATGACCGAAATGGTTAAAATGCAAAGAGAAATATGCCCTCACGGCCTCTTACTATTATTATTATTATCAAAGAGGTATATGGTATCACTATTTTTATATAAAATATTATTGAAATATCATACAATGAATAATCATCATAGACCAATTTTTTCTTCCACCATCACGGAGTGATTGAAATGGGGATAATTAAATCTAGCATACATAAAATAATGAATATAAACTTTTAAGTAATATATGAAACAGAACTATATTAAGTCTGTATAGCAAAAAAACTATGGTAATGGGTGAGAGATGGGGGCGAGGAGGGGGGGGTGTTTGTGAAACCCCTCGTACCCCTTAATTCTCACCCCATCATTGGGTTAACTTATATTGATGCCTAACATTGTTACCATTATCGTCGATTAGGTTATTCATATGTCTAAAATTTCTTATATTCAGTACATTATACAGTATACTAAATAATTCACCAGAGTCCAGTAACATGTTGATGAATGGTACTGATAGAGTACTATCTATGGGGGAAGGGTAATAATATGGAAATGTCATGGTATATCCTCTCTTAAATTATAAACGAGAATGATTTCAAGTTTCGAGAATAATTATGATATATTAGTGTGATTTCATTCGAACACCACATATAGATGTTTCAATAATACCAACCAAAATGTCCCAAACTTTCCTATCGCTATATATAGTTCAGGCTTACTAGTTCTTTCATGAGTTCAGGTAAATAATTATTAGTAATTATTTATTTGGCTTTAACATTCTTATACTTTTTGATATTAAGTGACCAAAACAAAATAGTGAAAATACTCTAATTATTACTGGAGAACGCAAATCAATAATTATAATTAATTTTAATAGAAATGTTAAAGCTAATTGTAAAACAGTAAGATTTAATGCCACCAACCATCAATATTCAAAGATAATTCACTAATTGGTATCTTAATAGAAATTAATTTGCATCTTTTCTCAATACTACGAGAAGGTGGAGCTTATCCTACGCAACGTGTCAAATCTCAAAATTTTGACTGAAAACTCCACGGTTTTTGCATCTAAAATTTAAAGTGACCTCGTTTATTTTTTCCCTGATAATACTACTAAAATGAATGATGAAGAATTGTATTTAAATACTCTCTATATTAACAGGCAATATGATAGAAATATTTCATCGAAAGATTACATCATTTTTAATATTAACAGCGTGCCATGCAAATTTTTAATCGATTCTGGAGCAACGTGTAACATACTTACTTTAAATCTAGTGAAACAAATGAAAAAATGTGACATACACATTTGCGGATAGAAAAAGACAAAACTGACTCTATTTGATGGCAGTATGATCAAATCAATTGAACAAGGCTATTAAAAGACCTCATTTTCCTTTGCCTGTAGTTGAAGAAGCTTTGACCAAATTGAAAGGAGCGAAAATATTTTCAACTCTTGATGCAAAAAATGGATATTGGCAGGTTCAACTGGGGAATGAATCTCAAAAATTGACTACATTCAATACTCCGTTTGGTCGATATAAATATTTAAGACTACCATTTGGAATCAAATCAGCCTCTGAAGAATTCCAAATGAGACTCTTAGAAGCTCTTGATGGTATTGAAGGTATAGCTATTGTAGCTGATGATATTCTAGTATATGGAGTTGGAGCCACAGATGAACAGGCTGAAAAAAATCAAGATGAAATTTTGCATAACGTTTTGAAAAGATGCAGAGAGAGAAATTTGAAACTGAATCTAAACAAGATTGAACTTAAGAAGAAACATATTACCTTAGATTCATTGGACATATGATAACACCAGATGGAATAAAATCAGATCCTGATAAGAGACTAGCCATCATGGAAATGAAAAGTCCAAAGAATGTTAAGGAATTGAGAAGATTCCTCGGAATGATCAATTACTTGTCAAAATTCTTACCACAACTATCTGCCGAAACTGAAATTTTGAGAACTTTGTTGAGTAAGAGCAGCATGTGGCGTTGGAATTCAAATCACTAAGTTTGTTTTGAAAAATTGAAAGAATTAGTGAGCAAGTCCCCTGTATTAAAGTATTACAATGTTAACGAAGAAGTTACCATTCAATGCGATGCCTCACAACGAGGGTTAGGCGCAGTACTTCTCCAAAACGGGCAGCCTGTATTCTACACATCAAGATCTTTATCCGAAACTGAGCAGCATTATGCACAAATAGAAAAAGAAATGCTAGCCATAGTTTTTGCCACCAAACGTTTTGATCCCTACATCGTTGGGAAAACTGTGAATGTAGAATCTGATCATAGACCTCTTGAAACTATCTTCAAAAAGCCTCTATTTAGCTGCCCCGAGAGACTTCAGAGAATGAGACTTGAACTACGAAGGTACAACTTGGAAGTAAAATACAAAAGAGGATCTGAACTCTACATTGCAGATGCTTTAAGTAGAGATTTCATCAATGCAGAAGAGTCAACAGATAGAAATGACGAACAGATCATGCTCACTGAGATTGAAAATTTGAATATGAAGAAGAATCTTTCAGTTTCTAAAACAAAACTGGAAGAAATAGAGAAACTTACAGAAAATGACAAAGAGATGACTATATTGTAGAATTATATTTAAACGGATGGCCTCACAATAGAGATGAAGTGCAACAAGAAGCAAGGCCATACTATGATTGCAGGGAAGAACTGAGTGTAGATGGAAATTTGCTTTTCAGAGGAGAGAAAATAATCATTCCCAAGCCAATGAGATATGATACAATGGTAAAATTACACAGCGGGCATATCGGATTCACAGGTTGTATAAAAAGAGCTAGAGAGATAGTTTTCTGGCCATCAATGACTAGTGAAATTAAAGATTATGTAAGTAGATGTGACGCATGCAATAGCTTTTTAAAAAAATCAACAGAAAGAACCAATGATGTCTGATCATGAAACTGAGCGAACTGTAGTAATGCAAACACAGCGATTGTGTATGCATAACTGCTATCATGAACCTATATGATTGTGAGTAAGTAACATTCAAAGTTAGTTACCGATCGGCTCGCACGAGATACACACCTTATCTCAAGTCTTAGTTATTGAGACCTTTACTTGTGAGCGTTTTAGTGAAGTTACAGTGTATTTACCATTGCTTGATAATTGAATATATTCTCTTTAAAGTGTTAATGTAACAACCAAACTTCACCAAGCTTCAGCTTTAAAGTAGATAGTAGAACTTCACGTAGATATAATAGTAGATATTACTTTCACTACCAGTAATACCAGTAATGTTAACAAAATGTTTTTATGATAGCGGGTGTCTAATTACCTCTAATTACCTGCTAGAGTTTAGGCGAGAAAAACAAGACAATTAGTAGTAATTAGTTGCTAACACAATGAAACCTCTAATTACCTGCAAGAATTCATCTAATTTCCTGCAAGAATTTTCGCTAGAACAACAAAGCAATTAGTGGTATCCGTACTAACACAATGAAAGTTAACTCAAAACCTTGACGTACCCTAACCTTGTACCTAGAAGGTTGGAGAGTAGTTAAGGTATATAAGGATCTATCACCAAACTAGAAGAAGAGTGTGAAATCGGATTCCTAGTTGTGACCAAGTTCTCTCGTGAGAAATTCCCTCGTCTCAACTCTTACTTAGACTCAAAATTTGTTGTACTAAATTTTATCGACAGTATTGAATAGTGAATGTTTCGTTTCTTACAAGTGTTTTATTATCCCCATTTATCTACTCTCTTATCTCAATCATTAAACTGTTCAACCATAAGGCTCTTCAGGCCCTAAGACTAAAGAAACTTGTAGTATACTTCTGCAAGTTACCTTAGGCAAAGAACCTATAGAACTAGAATAAAGAGTTCTATAGTGTCGTTTTAACGCGCCGAACCACTACAACATTTTGAGTGGGAGACTAGAGAGTGCAGCTAAGGCAGTGGACTCTGCAGCTTAGCACTCAACTCACGGAAACAGTTAGCAAGATCTACAGGGAGATCTGTTACAACATCACCCGACAGAAGAGGTGATACCGGTAAGAATTTAGAAACCTACCGGACAAATAACATAGTGAACCGTACCTTAGCCTTATACGGAACGGATCTGCAAGTAAATCCGTGAGGATTGGGTCCTAATACGTATTATAAGTCCATCAAGAGAGATCGTGAGATCTGGACCAGCTTTATTGAAAGGCTGGGCTAAGAAATACGTGTTCAGCTAAAAGAGAGAACACACTAGGAAGAACATAAGGTCAGTTACTCAAAGGTTAAAATACCTGCTCGTCAAATTCTAAATACGTAAGAGCTGGGAGCCAGTACAGTGACGTTCAAGAGAGCTGACTAGATTAACAGGTGGTGTACGTAAGAGCCAGGGGCCAGTATACTGACGATCAAAAAGAGCTGACTAAATCAACGGATTGTGTGCGTAAGAGCTGGGAGCCAGTACTGTTCAGTTCAAGAGAACCAACCAGTCCAGCAGAGAAGAGCACGTGAGAGCTTGGAGCTAGTGCAATAACCTCACAGGAGACAACACAATAACAAGGCGAGCTGAACTACGGGGAACAGTGGCTGCAACCTGCAATAACAACCAGAGTACCGTTAGAGGTCACCATCAGGATATCTGGGAGAGAAGCAGCGGAGTCAGTCGTCGAATAGACTTGTTGAAGTAAGGTATCAAACTGAACAAGGCAAAAAGTGAGTACCCGTCACCTTAGACAAATATTTACCAAGGAAGCAGAGCACAGGAATAATTGTGTTTATTGTAGTTACATTATAAGAGTATATTGTTATATTATTGTACATGGTAGAATATTGTGTCAAATAGTAGTAAATGCAAGTGTCGGTGTCAGGCAATTAATGCGTCAGAAATCAAAGATTCAAAATCGAAATAAAAAGCGCACACTAAGAACTCGTGATATAATTGAAATCTAATTTAATAAAAGTATACTGGATCGAGTGTTTTAGAAATAAAATACGGCAACATGCAACAGCTGCGTCAAGTTACTATCTTAGATGGACTACCTAGGTTCTCAGGACTTCCATGTAGTGGTGAAGCTCCGGGATCTGGGCAGACCATAGATATTCGTAACTTCCTACGCGCTGTTGATGGGCACATTGCCCTACACAACATCCAAGAGGATGGTCAGAAAGTGCGAATCTTAAATTCGCTAATTGACCCGAATGTTGGCGACGCAAGAAAGTATATCGCTTCTTATGCGGGAAAACCGATCTCTTATAGACAATTATGTAGTGATTTGTTGAAAATATACCCGTGTTTTGCAACCTCCGATCTAAAGGTTGCCGCAGCCGCGTTGCTAAAAAACGGGCTTGAAAATCCCGTTACAGATATCGCGCAGTTACAAGCCCAGAGTCGCTCGGTAGTAGACGCATATCTTTGTAATAATAAAATGCGCGCCCTCCTTATAGGAGCCCATAGTGTAGTAGCAGAGCCGCGAATATTAGCTAGGGAGAGAAGAGCCAGACCCGGGGGGCCACCGCCTCAGGATGATGAAGGAGGAAGCGATGAGGAGGATCCAGATGTGGACATCAGACTGACCAGGGCGACAACACCGGAGGCGTCAACGTCAGCAAGATCACCACCACAACCTCCAGAACCGCAAGATGAGTCGGAATCCGAAGGACCAGAGGAACCACCAGCTGGAGAAGAGGAACCAACCGCGATAGAAGGGAGAGCACCTCAAATTGGGCTGGGAGAGATCCTTCAGAACCTTCTCATGCACCTGGTCATGTCTGTGCGCCTTCCAGAATCTGTATACAAAAAAGTAGCGAAGATTACTCCAGATACCACTTCCACCACTCTAATGGCGGAAGCGATAAATTGGTCAAAGAAGGAAGACGCTACGCAGGAGGCGAATCGAAGAAAAAGGACGCCTGTAGCTACCTCAGAGGTGCTGTACGCAATGCAAGCGGAACCCAAGAGATCCAACCGTGGAGAACAGAATTGTTTCTACTGTGGGAGATCAGGTCATTGGGCCCGCGACTGCAAAACCAAAAACAACAAAGTAAACAATTGTAATTACTGCAACAAGAAAGGTCATCAAATAAAAGACTGCAGGAAAAGGCGGAAGGATGGAGTACCTTACTGCTACAACTGTGGGAGGCACAACCATGAGGAAGAAAAATGTCGCGCTAACTGCGGACAATGCGGTCGCAGAGGCCACACAAAGAAACAATGTCGGACAAGGTCCGGGAACAAGCCCCAACAATATCGGTATAATGATAGGAAACGGGAGCAAATTAACCAAGTACAAGAAGAAGAAGACTCACCTGACCATATAGAGTCAGACGAGAGCGAATGACTAAGAGGAGCACAAGACGCCGGAAGGAGGCATAGTCCCACAGTAAGAATTATCTTTAACGGACAAAAACGAAAAGGAATTATAGATACCGGCGCAACAATAAGCCTTCTCAGCGAGAAATTGATAGCTAAAATGGGCAAAGGAATTAAATTGAAACCACAAAATAGAAGAGTGTTAGACGCTCAAAGTAAAGAAATCCCAATTAAAGGAAAGTTGGAGTTAGTAATAAAAACTCCAGGGGGACAATTTTTAGGGGAATTCCTTGTCTTCAAGAATAACAGAGACCTCAAATTTCAGATCCTACTTGGAATGAACGTGTTACAGCATACTATATTAAATTTCCCAGAACAAAAGATAAACTTCACGAATAAAGGGGAAAGTCAAGGAAAAGAACCTCAGCTAACCCAAATGAGCATGCAGATTTTATCTACTGAATTTGAATATGGAGAAACTCATGCCAGAATAAATGTAATCGAGGAAAACAGAGAAGATAGAGGGATAGTAGAAACACCCAGGAACATACATCTCAAGGAAACTCTTAAAATTCCGGCTAATTCGGTGAATACCCTCACCTGCCATATTTCAGCAAAAGGACTACGGGATCAACAGGAGATTCTGGTCCACCGTCGTCAAACCAGGACCGGACTGGTAATTGCCAACACGGTGACGTAGGTGGAAGGAAATAAAATTGTGATAAGTGTGGCTAACTTAATAGATCACGATGTCGTCTGGAAACAAGGATCGCTGCTATCCACAGCAGAAGTGGTAAGTTCAGAAAACATAAATCAACTAACGTCAAAGGACGTAGGTCAACCGGAGAGAGAAGGACAACAGGAGCTGCCACCTTTAAGGATGGAAGACATAAGATGTCCAAATAAGGAGATGAAGTCGAGGGTGCTGAAGCTACTCAACACCTACCGACAGGTATGTTGGCAGGAAGGAGAGCCTCTAGGCCATTACCTAGGAGAGCAACTGCAACTTCCACTTACGGATGAGGAAATAGTCAACAAAAGACCTTATCAGATACCAGTGGCAGAGCAGGAACCACTCAACAAGGAAATCAAGAAATTATTAAAGGAGAAGATAATTCACAAGTCGAAGAGCAACTACAACGCACCGATGTTGATCGTAAAAAAGCCCGATGGAAGCATAAGACCCTGTCTTGACTACAGGGAATTGAACAAAAAACTTGTACCCTTAAAATTCCCAATTCCCAAAATATCAGAAATTATATCGTCCATAAAACATACGACGTTCATGTCTTCTCTTGATTTGGCTAGTGCCTACAACCAGATTTCCATCTGTCCGAGAGATCAATACAAGACCGCCTTTACTGTTGGTAACTCTAAGTATGAGTATGCCCGTATGCCGTTTGGCTTGTCCACGGCACCCGGGTTCTTCAGTAGAGTGATCAACGAGGCGCTGTATGAAGTGATCGGAGTGGAATGTCTGTCGTATATGGACGATATCCTGGTCTTCTCGGAAGACGAAGAGTCGCATTTATCAAAATTAGAAGAGGTACTACAAAGGTTGGCAGAAGTCAACCTAAAGATTAAAGTAAAGAAATGTGATTTCTTCACGACAGAAGTCAAATTCCTAGGATACACTATAAATCGGGACGGTCTTAAGATGAATGAAGAAAGGATCAGAAGCGTGAAAAATCTACCCTACCCAACTTCAAGGAAAACCCTCCAGTCATTCCTTGGAGCAACCAATTACTACAGGCGTTTCGTGCGACAGTTCGCACAAATAGCAGACCCTTTGTATCAGCTCCTTAAGAAGGGAGTAAAGTTTAAATGGGGAGAGGAAGAAAAGAAGGCAGTAGATACGCTGAAGGAGAAACTATGTTCTCCACCTGTATTAGCTTTTCCTGACTTCGGAAAAGACTGGTTCCTCTTCACCGATGCTTCGGACAGGGGTCTAGGAGCGGTTTTGATGCAAACCAAACAGGGGATACTGCACCCTATTTCCTTTGTATCGAAGAGTCTCAACAGCGCTCAAAGGCAGTACTCCACCACCAAAAGAGAGGCCTTAGCACTGATTTTTGCGTTGGAGCAGTTCAGGACACTGATACTCCACTACAACGTCACTGTTTACAGTGACCATAAGCCGTTGGTAAACATTATCCACAAAACAACGAAGGATCACGCAATTAACCGTTGGATGCTCTTAGCTCAAGAGTATAAGATACAGTTAAAATACCTACCGGGTAAGGAAAACCTGTTTGCAGATGTATTATCAAGACTAGTAGAGATCGAGAAACAATGTGAGGATGTACCGTTATCGCTGGATGAAAAACTGATTGAGAAAGTGAATGCATTGGAAGAAACCCAGAACGGGAAAACAGAAACCCAGAACGGGAAAACAGAAACCCAGAACGGGGAACCAGAAACCCAGAACGGGGAAACCGAAACCAGTGACCAAGAGGAAGGAGGGTTACAATCATACCTACCACCTAAGGTAAGCTGGACGGAATTAGAACTACGAAAGGGACAGAAAAAGGATCTACAATGTCAAAGGATAAGAAAAGACATGAAAGAAACCAAAATAGACCCAACGGGTAAGATAGAGAGGTATAAAATACTAAGAGATATAATTTACGTTGTCCGTAAAATTACGCGAGCACACCATTTAACAGATACTTATCTAGTACCGTATATACCCGACAATCTAATGCACAAAGCTTTCAGTATAGTACATAACGATACAACCGCGGGGCATAAGGGACAAAGGAGGACCATGAAGACGTTCCGGAAAAGTTTCTACAACAAACAGGAAACTAATCTAATAGAGGGGTTTATCGCGCAATGCGAGCCGTGCTTGAGAGCGAAAACCACCCCGAAACCCATACCGCAAGGTGAATATCCCATTCCAGGAAAACTGTTCTCAGCGGTCACAACAGATATCCTCGGACCGTTACCAATCACGGAGAAGGGTAATAGGTATATAATATCATTTAGAGATTACTGCACAAGGTATACGGTCTTATGGCCAATCCCAAATAAAGAAGTAGACAGTATTCTAGAAGCCCTGAGGATGGTGATAGCGCAATATGGATCATTCGAGGTATTGCTAAGCGACAATGCACCTGAATATGTAGGAGAAAAAATGGCAAAATTCTGCCAGTATTATAACATCAAGAAGAAGGAAATAGTTCCGTATCATCCTCAGTCTCAAGGTTTAGCAGAACGAATAAATAGGGAGACGGCAAAATTGCTTAGGATATATACGAACACGCTAGCAGTAAACGACTGGGACGAACTAATGCCAGTCATTCAATTAGCAATCAATAACAGTTATAACGCTTCGTTAGGAGAAACACCTTTCTTTGCGTTATTTGGGTTCGACAGCCCGACAGAGTCGTTGGTACCGCCGCGTCTAGATTATGGTGAAGATGATCTAGCTATTAGACTAAGGCGAGTTACGCAGATTCGGGAACATTGTAAAAAGCATCTGGAGAAAATTCAGGCAACCGTGACGCAAAATACTAATCAAAATCGAACAAACAAACAAAGATATAACGGTAGGCAGTCGTGTATATGCTAATCTGAAAAAACAAGTTAGTCATCGAAAACTAGATATGCCAATAACAGGACCGTTCGTTGTCGCGGACAAACAAGGAAACCGGATAAAAATACGAAAAGTAGGATCAACGGAGACATACGTGATCCATCCGGACAAATTAATTGCCAGACATGCGATACAAATAGAACCCGATGAAGTAGAGATAGAAGCTGACAAAGGAGTAAAAACGATAACCAAGCCTAAAATGAAGCGAACGTATAACTTAAGGCCCCGGTAATGTAACGGGAGTAAATTTAATGTATAAGAAATAATGTATTGAAAATAGAATGTAAGTTACTATAAAGATATATATATATATGTACTAGATTTAACACATGTGGACCTTTCAGTGTGGGCGCCCCAGGCCATCGCCGCGCTCAGCTGTGTCTGTTGTGCAACCCTGGCGGCAGACGTAGTACCTATGTCAGCTTGGCAGTGGGACGGATCGGCCAGGACGGAAGGTGTGATACTTTTAGCTCCAATTCAATTAAAGTTCGTCACAGATTTGTGCAAACAGATAATTCTGAACCTCCATTTAACACACAAAACCATAGAGTCTCTTCTTGGTTCGATGGTTCTAGGTAGTGTTAAGGAGAATGATCTTTTTGTTCGTAGAATCTCATTTGTACTTTTTAAGATAGAAATGTCTTACATAGAAATTGTAGATTATCTAAATTTCAATATGCTGTGTTATAGTTTACACGACGAAATAAACGCAAATTATGGAAAACTGCAACAAAGACTGAACAAAACCTGGACTATGTTGGACAACGAAAATAATGACAATCCAAATAACGTAGCCTCGTATCTAGGTGAAGCCAGACCGCAGGGTATAGTTAATCCTAATGACCCACAATCTTTTGTAGGACTGGGAGTTGGATTAGCAGTAGGAGCAATAGGGAGAGGAGTAGTCGGATCTCTATTTGGAGGGACCGATCACACTGACGAGATTAAAACTATAAACGAAAATATCTCAAAGGTAGATAAAAAGATTCATATCACTAATAGCCGTATTGACATGCTAGCTAAGAATACGTCAGATTCGATTAGAGACGTAAAAGTGATCTTGAAAAATTTAAACAATGCTCTAGAAAATAGTGAACGTAGACAGATGTTTAACTGGAACTTCGACCAGTTGAAACAGGCTTGTCTCCAAGCTATAATGCTCATTCGAATAACAGAGAATACATTGACGTTACTTAGATCGGGAAACTTGAATACCGTTATGTTAGACGTTAAAACAATTAGAGCAGTGGTAGAAGAAGGACTCAAGTTTTATCCAGAGTTAGAATTTCCCATAGAAAATATAGATAGATTCACGATAGATCAATTACTTGCTTACATAACTATTAAGAATCTAGGAAGACTAGAATTCATGGCACAAATCCCATTAGTATATAAACAGAAATATAAGGTAGTAACGTTAACTCCTCACCCAATGAAGTTGGAAAACAGGTTAGTCATACCAATCGTTCAGAACACGTTTTTGTTTGATAGTAAACAGTATATAAGTACAGACAAGACAAACTTATATTCATTAGATAATCAAACGCATATATTACGAACTACAGAACCAGCGTGGATATTTAATCACAGTTCATGTGAATTAGCTGCATTTTTAGGTGACGTCGAAACAATAGTTCAACTTTGTAACTTTAAGAAATTAGGAACAAAAGATGGATTTTACTTGGAAAGCACAACAACTAACCGACTAATATACACTGTGACTAGAATGCCTATTGAGTTAGAATGTCCAACAGGTATAGTGAGAGATAACTTATTAGGGTTACATTACGTGCCACTTAACTGTGACATAAAAACTGAGCAGGTAACTTGGCATGCAAAACTGAGACATGAAATAGATATTGAACGTTTAGTGACAGAGAAGAGGAAAAACCCGTTTGATATCACAGACTTACCAATTCTAAATATAAATGAAAGTTTCACAGTCCATGAAACTATAAAAGAATTGATAGATGAATTACCATCCAATAATCCATTCGTAATACCTTTTGATGACATGGATCTCACCATCGAAGAAGTACAAACTTATTCGATAGTAACACAAGGAAGTTTATTAGTGTTGGTAATCATAAATTTGTTATTGGTATTGATTCTTTATTTCCTGAAATATAGAGAAAGGAAAGGAGTTCAGGACAGGGACTTAGAAACAGGGAAGACATTTTCGTCTAGAGACTCACTAACCTTGCCATTGAGAAACAGTTTCCGTAGAGTGAGACACAAATTGGGAAAGATTAGGAATGACGTAGACAATATATCATTGAAAAGTTTAAACAGTGCCAGCTCAGTCAGATCTTCAGTAGGTAAGAGACTAACAGCAGGAAGTAAGAAAGTGAAGAAGTCGGTAAGGACAATAAGGAACCGTTCTAGAAATAGGCCACGAGACTCTAATAGGTCAAAACAATCGTCAAGGACAATAGGGACCAACACCAAAACTAGTAGTAGTTAAGGTATATAAGGTATATAATAGTTAAGGTATATAAGGATCTATCACCAAACTAGAAGAAGAGTGTGAAATCGGATTCCTAGTTGTGACCAAGTTCTCTCGTGAGAAATTCCCTCGTCTCAACTCTTACTTAGACTCAAAATTTGTTGTACTAAATTTTATCGACAGTATTGAATAGTGAATGTTTCGTTTCTTACAAGTGTTTTATTATCCCCATTTATCTACTCTCTTATCTCAATCATTAAACTGTTCAACCATAAGGCTCTTCAGGCCCTAAGACTAAAGAAACTTGTAGTATACTTCTGCAAGTTACCTTAGGCAAAGAACCTATAGAACTAGAAATAAAGAGTTCTATCAGTTAATTATACTAAGTTATTATCCTAAATACAGTTAAGCTTGAACCATAGGCCTGAGGTCGGAACCATATTGGCAAGGTGGTTCTAGGGCATGGTACCATGAGTATTTAGTAGAAAGAGATATATTGAGAAAAAGGAATCTGAAAATAGTAAACAGAGTAAGATTCTAATCACACGTAACCCATATAGTGAACCGTTATAAGGTTTCACAGTTGATGAGATAACCCCACAGGGGGACCCGTCACAGAACTTGGCAGAGAGTCTCATCCGACATTTTTAATTTTTAATCATTGTTGATCACCATTCAAATTATTTTGAAGTGGCAAAACTAAAGAAAAATACAAGTGAAGATATTATAAACATGATGAGAGAAATGTTTGCACGATTTGGCATACCTGAAACCCTAGTGACTGACAATGGACCACAATACGTATCGAACGAATTCAAATTTTTTGAGAAACTTTATGGATTCCATCATAAGACAAGCTAAGCTCTCCATACCATCCTCTAGGAAACGGAAGAGCTGAGAATGGAGTGAAGATTGCGAAAAACATTCTACAAAAATGTAAGAAAAATAATTAAGATCCTTATTTAGGACTCCTAGAATGGAGAAACACTCCATCTTCAGGTATGAGTACCTCTCCAGCACAACGAATGATGGCGAGAAGATTACGATCACAAGTTCCAACGCACAAGAATTTACTAAAACAAGAAGTAATTGATGAGACTGAAGGAATAAAAAAATTGAAAGAAAGACAAGAAAAGCAATATAACAAAGGAGCTAAATAACTAATCAATCTGACACCTAATGATGTTATCAGATTTAAACCTCACGGTGAAACAGAATGGAAGAAAGCAACCTGCATAAAAGAAATTAACCCTAGGTCATATTTAATCAGAACTGATGATGGAAGAGAATACAGGAGGAATAGAAGAGATCTAATCAAAACTAATGAGACAATGCAGCATAGGACATTATTGCCTGATTTTGATGTAATTCCGGATAACATTCAATATAACGCAAGACAAGGAGCTAAAGAAAATAATGTGACTAGTAATGAAATTATACCAAGAGTATCGAAACGGATTACCAAATTTCCTGATTACTATTCATGGAATCATTCTTCAAAATGATAGTGTATAATTTTATATCAACAGCAAACTAATTATTATTATTAACAGCAAACCTTATGTAAACAATAAGGTGAAGAAAGGAAGATGTAAATATGTTGTATTTAATTTATTATTATTTAATGTTCGAAATTGATTTCATACTTTGGTATCCAGGATATAGGATTACACTATAAGTTATCTCTCATTTCGATATATTTTATGTTATTTTAATGGATGAATAAATAATATCAAACTACTAAGGATCTTTACAGAAGCCAGAAGTATATTGGGAAGATATAAACATATCTAATAGTTATGGTACTCATTACTAACAATATTATATTTTAAACGCAATAAATGGAATAAATATTAATGACGTAAGCCACAAAACACCTTCTGTATGAAAAAAAAAAACGCTCAAATGAAAGAAATGCAACATGCTCCCATAGCTGACTGACTTATTCTGACTGAATAAAGCTTGAATGTTTTTAAAATAAGAAAAGACAACGAATCATTTTGTGGTACAAAGATTAACACAATGATTAACGAAGAGATAGAATAATTAAAAGATCATTTAGTGTAACTAAGGGTTATGATTTCGTTGTTTCGTTTCTTTTCTGTAACTTTTGTGTAATTTTACATTCTGTTTCAAATAAGTCTTTCGGTAAATTTGGCTTTCGGTGAATCCGTTTTCGACAAATTTGGGTTTCAGCAAATTCGTATTCAGAGAATCTAGTTCGGAGAATTTGGTTTCGGCAAATTCGTTTTCGGAAAAACCGCCGTTTACTGTCCCTGCTACCACCTCTACTATGGCAACAGCGCTAAACGATGCACACGCCGGTGTATCCTAACTAATTCTGCTGTCTCTATCCAACCTGATTCTTATCCTTCTTTTCGTTCAAATTCTCCTTCCCCAGCTCTTCGACAACTGTCGGGAAACTTCATTGGGAACTCGTAAATGAAGTATCTGTCGGGTTGCCACTTAAAATAAGTACTACAATTGGTTCTAAAATTTATCCTTTTCTTATAGACACAGGATATTCTGTTTCTCTTCTACCAAATTACCCTTAATTTTCTCCTAAATTACGTTCTACTGGCATTTTTTTTCTACTGCTTCTGGATCTTCTATATATGACAACTTGCGATGAAATCGACATTGATTTAGGCATTAGACGTTTACGTTGATCTTTTCCCTGGTCATTTGTCGTTGCTGACGTTACTCAACCTATCCTAGGTGTTGACTTTCTCGCCAAACCTTGCCTTCTTATAGACTGTAAAAATAACATGACCATTGATTCCCCTTTTAATTGGAAAATTCCTCTCCAAACTAATTCTTCTCCTAATACTTATACCTCTCTTCGTGTTAATACTTCTCACGTTGACCATCGATTCTTCCTTCCATGAAGTAAAAATGGCCAGTGCTTACTTAACCAATGCAACTAGCCTCTGCAAAAGCCTCTCCAACTTCTGTAACTCATCGAATTGATAGAGGTAACAGTCCTCCAATATCCTTCAAACAACGACCACTGTCTGGCATCAAGTTGGAGGCAGCCAAAGAATAATTTCAATTCATGCTTAACGCAGGAATCATTCGCTGATCAAACTCTTCATGGGCGTCACCATTTCACTTCGTCCCTAAGAAGGATCCGGACAAGTTTTGTGCCTGTGGTCTCAACAACGTCACGATAGACGACAAATAACCGATACCTCACCTTCGAACCTTTACTATGTTGCTTCATGGCAAGAAATGCTTCTCCAAATTAGATCTTCAACGTGCTTACCTACAAATTCCTGTATCTGAAACAGACATACCCAAAACTGCGGACACAATTCCATTCGGGTATTTTGAATTTCTCTATATGCCTTTCGGATTAAAGAGCGCTGGTTCAATCTTTCAACGCTTCATCGACTCAACATTTGCTAACGTCAATAACGTGTTTGTCTACCTTGATGACATTCTTATAGCTTCTGACACCATAGAAGAACACATTGACGACGTCTCAAACACTTTCGCCTTATTCGTTTGTCCATTGAGAAATGCGAGTTCTTCAAGAGCTCCCTGACCTTTTTGGGCTACCAAATAAGTGCCAACGGGATCAAGCCACCTACTAACAGAACAACTGCCATCGCAGACATTCCTCCACCGACAATATCCTCAGAATTGTGTCGATTTCTCGGCATGATAAATTTCTTTCGCCACATAATTCCACATTTTGCTGAATTACCTCATCCTCTAACAGAGCTCATAAGAAACTATTTCCATGAATGAAAGAGTCAATAACAAAAACGTTAATTGAATGAAAAATAGTAGGATTTAATATTTACTACTTCCATATGGAAATAAATTATTCAATTATGAACTTTTTGTGTTTTTTATCCTCAAGCAAGCCCTTTATATTTACCTTTTTTTTAATTCGCTACAGGATGTTTAATTTTTATCGTAACTCTTAACAAATTATCAAAATGGATGCAGAAAAAGTAAACGAATTAAACTGTTTTTTTTAGAAAATATCTAGGTTTGATAGTTGTAAAATAAACTGGTTTCCCTGCAAACAACGGTCTATCGATTCGATATCTTCTAATGTCGAATTCAAAGCTATGACAGTGGGCATCTAAATTTTTTAATTTATTTTAATCAAATCGATACGTAAAAAAAAATAGAAATCAACATCATTAATCTCCTTTTATTTCAGATGTCGAATCGATATATAATTTGATACATTTAAAATTAGTAACGAAATCGATAGGTAGGTAGATTTTTCTTCGAAAACGATGCATAAATCTAGATATAAAAACGATGCGTATTCGATGCGTGTAAAAAGTTATAGAAAAGCTGTTATGAGTCTCATATTTTTTTTCGTCTGTTATAGTCGTATAAAAATACAGTGAAACTCCTGAGTTATGAAATTTTGGTTTCTTGTCATTGTTTTCTATGATTAAAATAATGAAGAAAACTACGATCTTTGAGTGAAAACTAGTACGAAATTCATGACGCATAGCGTTTTCTATAATTGAAACATAGAAATTTATTCATTTTATTCAAATTTCTCATATAAAATGCATGATTTTAGTTTGCTTCATTATGAAATAAAGTGTAAATAATGGCTATAAACTTGAAGCAATTTGAAATATTCTAACATTTTGAAGGGATAGACTCAAAGGCCTGCACGTTTCAAGCATTTCGGTGGGGAAATTGACCGTAAAGTAGCATTTAAGTGTGTTCCTTTTTGGATACATAATGGATGATCATTTTTCTCCAATTTTTACATACAAACTTTCGGACTTGCTGCCACTTCATTTTTCCCATCTGCATTAAATTTTAGTGATATGGCAATACTCATACTTTTCCTGCATCTTACTCAAGAAGTAAAATAGTATACAGGTTTATTTTTCTTAGGGAAGAGATATTATAAAATATGGAAAGAGATAATCTACTTAATAGATCTAATTATGCAAAGACTTTAATCTTTAACTTCTCATTTGGTAAACGAACAGCCACTTGATATTACCAAAAGGAATCACCATTAATTGTTACCAAGTAGCCACTTGATATCACCAAATTACCAAAAGGAATCACCATTAATTGTTACCAAGTAGCCACTTGATATCACCAATTTACCAAGGTTTGACAGACTGGTTACACCAAAGTTAGTGCGTGTGTACAAATGATGGTGAAACAAATATCTGACTTCAATGTTGAAAATAATTATTCCCATTAACTCAAAACAATAATATTCTCAATATACTGAAAAATTCTTTTTTGTTATTTTTTTTTCAATAAATTTTATTTTGCTAATTTTTTCCAATATTATAATTTAATTTATTTTAATTTAATCCATTTTTTTCATATATAACAATTAAATTTATTTTCATTTCATCAATATTTTCAAATTGAATTTATTTTAATATCATAATTCTTAGAGATTTATTAAATTGTCATAAGTATAATTTTATTTATTGTAGAAGATGCGAAACCAAAGTTGAAGTTACATTTTTTAATTTGCATTTAGGATATGAAAATTTTCTTGAATTGTAAAATAGGTCGAGTGACTATTCTTTATTTTTAGTCTGAATTAAACTGAACTGTAAAATCGCAAACTAGGAAATAACGGTTCACCAGTCACCAACAATAGAAAAGAGCTGGTAAACAGAAGATGAATTGACCAAAAGTATAATCTATTTTATTATTTCAGTACTCTAAGTCTTTTCTCTCAAATAATTTCACCAACTGGAAATTGAAAACCAAAGAATACCTTAAGAAATAACCAACTTTAATTAGTGTTGTTAAAGGAGTCGCCTCTTTAGTTGAAAAATTGTCTTCAGGTGGTGCTTTTTATGGGGCTACAAGAAAATTTGCTTCTATTACTATACTCCCGTTAGATTCTAAAACGATTCTAAAACTTTCTTAGTTTTTGTTCTAGCATATAACTTTATAGACTTCTATTCTGCTAGGATAAGATTTAATCTCCATTTCCTTAAAAACGAATACCAAAATTGAAAAGTCACAATAAACCAAATTTGTTTATCTTCTAAAGTTACATATGCACACAACAATGGGCCATCAAAAAGTAAACATTATAGAGGAGGTTTCTTCTTTTTTGGTTCAAGTCTGGCATTGATTTATTAGCAGGTTATTTCTGTTCAATTTTCATTTAACATAATACTTCAGAGCTAAAAAAAACTAAATTACAGAGTAGTTAGCCATTACGTGATCCAACCTATAAAACAAAAACTGATATAGTACTAAATGTTTCAAATAGAAGGGTATTTTTTATAATCAATTGATATGAATCTTTTTTTAGATAATTTGTTTATTTCTACCAGGTAAATTAAGTAGGTTCTTAAAATAAGGTACGTGCAATTTCAAAGTTTTTTTAACCCTGTTAGGTATTTTTGGATGCTAGCCACTCATAAGGTATAAAGATAAATCTATTCGTAGACTTTAGTCTAGAAATTTCACAGAGGCTCTATCCTGAAGCTGTTTGTGGTGAATGGAAAAAAGGGGGAGGAGGGCGGAACTGTTGTAATTTGAAATATGTCTGCATTTGTCCGAAAGTTTATGAATTTAAATCGTCTCTTTGATTATATTACAATTTTATTGATGCAATGTAGGTAGTTTGAAAAATTGTGTAGGTAAAAAGTTTCTTTATTTTGTAAGAGTCTGTGCAATCATTCAGTACGAATAGATGACAGACCAAAGGAAACAATGAAACGGATATTTTATACGCAGGACAAAATAAGGTAAAGGAAATTAATGAACTTAGTGCTAACTGAAGACACTGTCATGTCCGCAGTACTCGGAAACTAAGTGTTGGAATTGGTCATGGTAGTCAATGAGAAATTTCTAAAGTTCAGATTTTTGACCGAGACGAATGGTTACTCATAATAAATAACACAATTAGTGTTTTATTATTGTTCATTAAATTATAAAATGCAATAACTAACAAATTAATACCTATTTCATTGAATAGACTTCATAGTTTTAATGACATGAAGCAAATTATCAGTATACCCAGTTACTTTTATTAAAATTCTACACTTTGAAAATCTGCGGGAAAATAAATGACCAGTTGAAAATATCACAAAATGTATTATAATTACCAATCTTTATGCAAGCTTCTAATCCTAATTTTCTCACTAGAGCTAAATATCATATCGCTATTTATTTACATGCTTAATTCACACAACTGAAAAACATTAATAATTTTCATTATAGAAAAATATAAAAGAAGAGCATTGCATGCATTGTGATTTCCTCTTAACGCCTCCTACCATAACTCTAATTAGTATGTTTATCAAAAACTTCAAATGAATACCGTAATACTAATATTTTTTTCTCATTGATTTACTTATGACTTTATTCAATCAATAGAAAATTAATAAGATTTTAAAATTCCAAAAGTGAGAAAATTGAATTTTTTCAACATTTAAAATTTTTTCTAACTAATTTAACTACTAGTTATGTGAAAGAATTTAATTCATTCAGACTATCAAACTAATTTTAAACTAAAGAGTATATTATTTCCTTACATAGAATTGCACCCCTAATCCCAAGAACTGTAAATGATAAACATGTGTGTATGTAAATAAATACATTTTCCCTACCTAAAATACCAAGAAAATAACTAGCTATTACATGCACAGTTTGCAAATTAATTATCATAATAACTTTTCTAAATATCAATTCTATTTAATGTTAATGGTGTAGCATTCCATCAAAAATATTAACTAATTTTTATAGATGTTGCAGTAGCTAAATTTTAAAGAAAAAACTAAAACTGTTGAAGTAGCGGACTCTTCCACAGTGATGTAGAGTCCTGAGTAAGAGAACTACCCCTTTTAGTGAACAAATTCGTTCTATCTGCCACTAATGGCTGACAGATTAAAGAAAATGTGTTCACTATACGGAGTAGTTCTCTTACTCATGAGTTCTACTACAACTATTATACGTCATAGTTGTACTTTTTTAAATTAATTTCTAAAATTGGCAAAATCAATACATTAATTTTGTGCACTGTACAATTTCCAGCAAATAGAGTTCTTATTGTAGCTCTATTGTGAGGGACTTACAATAGTTACCATACATTGTAATGTGGTACAAATAGAAATATATGAGTTACAGAAAAGTTGATACGAATTTTTTTTTTTGTCGTTCATAGAGAAATAATTCCGACAACAGATTACTATTGAAGAAAAAATGAGTGAATATTAATGTTTAATATACGTTATAACGACTTTCAATGAAGAAAATAATGAATCTACAAACAAACAATTATTATCTGCAATATTTTACTAGTCAGTGTATTTCCTTTAGATACAGTGTCAGTGTTTTCCCTTTATTATTTCAGTACATGTTATCATATATCATTGAAATGATGTTTTCTGTAGGTATCTTTTGATGATACAATTCCTCATTAATTTAAAGGAATATTCCTCACATTAATTATATCATTAGAGCTGATGCCACAGAACATCCCCTGCATATTAATTGCACCGCTAAAACAACCATTTTCACCTACAAATAAACTGCAATTTTGACAACAGCCAAAAATAACAGAACATCCCCACTGTGTCTCAGTATGCTCAGGCACTGTGTCTCAGTAATGCTCAGGCACTGTGTCTCAGTAATGCTCAGGCACTGTGTCTCAGTAATGCTCAGGCACAGTGTCTCAGTATGCTCAGGCACAGTGTATCAGTAGTGCTAAGGCACTGTTTCTCAGTGATGCTCAGGCACAGTGTCTCAGTAATGCTCAGGCACTGTGTCTCAGTACTGCTCAGGCACAGTGTCTCAGTAATGCTCAGGCACAGTGTCTCAGTACTGCTCAGGCACAGTGTCTCAGTAATGCTCAGGCACAGTGTCTCAGTAATGCTCAGGCACAGTGTCCCAGTAGTGCTCAGGCACAGTGTCTCAGTAATGCTCAGGCACAGTGTCTCAGTAATGCTCAGGTACAGTGTCTCAGTAATGCTCAGGCACAGTGTCTCAGTAATGCTCAGGCACTGTGTCTCAGTACTGCTCAGGCACAGTGTCTCAGTAATGCTCAGGCACAGTGTCTCAGTAATGCTCAGGCACAGTCAGGAGTGCTTCTTCTCTCGTTCTGTTCGAGGAGCAAATCTGTGAACAAAAAGAAAAAATTAGAAAACTGAAAATAAAAAATTAAGGAAATACTTGCGATTCAGTTTCCCATTTCTCAATAAAATTGGAATAGAAAATTCCTGTTATATTTTCAGTTGTTATAATTATGAACATTTAATCATATTTTCAAAAGTTTGTATTCACACAATCTAAATAAATTATTATAATAGAGAAAAGAGTTAAAAATGAAATGTGAAGAATTTGTTATTAGTGATTTAACGTCTCCTTTAACCACTCTGAGACATAACTGTGAGTAAAGGAAATTAAGTACAAGAGACTGGAAGAAACAGTCAGAAAGTAAATTGGCTCCATGAAAAAAGTCACCTACCACCATTCAGTGACAAATTCATGGATGCATAAAAGCTACTCCGTGAATGCAGACACTTACCAAGGAATGTGACGAAAAGGGACACAAGCACCGGTTGCTGCACTCACGAATGGAAGAGGAAAATGAAGAGGTGATAGTAAATGAAGGCTACGAGTCTACCTAACACAAAATCTAAGACCTCGTAATTGAAGAGCATAACCCAAGCGCTATCCTCTAGAACTGCAAGTAGCGTTAAAAAAATGATAAACATGGTAGAAATGAAAAAGAATTCAAATATCCAACAGATTTAAAATCTATTTCCATGAATCAATTTTGGGATATAAAATGAAACAAATATACCCCTTCCAGTGCACGAATCTATGGTTTACTTGAAACTGAATGACATTCAAATATCAATTGGTAACAACTAAATAATGGTGAACAAGTTATTCTATAGTATTTACCACACATTTCTACCCTCCCTTTATATAAAAATTTATAATAAAAAGTATCTAATCTAAAATATTAATGGAAAATAAAATGTTTATCAGTCTAATATGCCTTATTTAACATAGGAATAGAAAAATGTACAAATTATGAAGCTGAAGAATAACTGCAACTCTAACCATCCTCAGTGCTATACTTTTGATCTCAGGACTCTAATGTGAACTAAAATTAGACTCTAAAACTTAGATAAATAACTCTCTCTTCTCATTAAAACATGAGAATTGCAGCTGATAATTAGGGTGGTGACAATATGCGTTTAAAATCATAGATCCCGAAAATATTATAGATGGTGAGAATTAAAGAGCATTAAATAGTTCTAAACCAGTGGTAAATAGCAATTGATACCATTTAAGGTCGCTTCGTCTATAATATTTTCGGGATCTGTGATTTTAAGCACATACTGTCACAACCCTAGTGATAATATTAAGCATGCATCTATACAGTATTAGGATTTTTATATTATAAAATTCTATAGATTATATTTCTCATGTGTATATTATTATATTAAAAAATCCAACTTCTTAAAAATAGCACTATTTATATTTAAATAAATTCCATCTATTACTTTTTATTGCATTTAATTTATATCTTATATAGTGCTTTAAGTTAATTAACTTAATAGTGTTAAACACATCACTTGCTTCTACAGCAATAATTAAAGGACACAAAAATTGATCAGTGATCTACTACAGAAATAGGCCCTAAATTGTCAAACAGTTTTTGTTCAAAATTCACTTAAAGACATTTTACATGAAGGGTAAGTTACATATTTCCGTACACCACATTCACTAGTGATTTTTAAAATGACTGTATATTATAAGTAACAAAAGTACAAAATTGCATACCGGTCGAAGTAACGTAATTTACTCAAGATTGGTAGCCAATTAAGTACATTAAATTACCATAATTATTAAATTAGTTTACATTTTCTAAAGTAAATTAATGGAAGACATTTCTCCTCTACCAAATCGCAGTCTCTCAGTTACAAATACTTTTGGCGACAAAGGCAGACCAATTACAGTTACGAAAAACATTCTGTAGCCATATTCTATTAATTAACCAAATTAATGATGATGAATCATAAAGACATTTCTGAGTTCATGTCTTAGAAACAAAGAGCACGTTCATACATACTACACTGGAACTAATCTCTATCTACTGACATCGTCAAGAGCAAACTTTTAGTAGGTTCATTAACTACTATGTGGCACATTTTCAGCTGTTCCCTCCATTGGTCTAGTTGTACCTACTATACAGAATGGGTAGGAAAAACATCAGGAGACCATGGAAAGGAATTCTTAAGACTAACTCCACAAAATCAACCTGGTGAGTGAAGATTATGCGATAGTTTACAAACCGTACGACACTACGCATTGTATTTGGTCTCATTGTTAGCATTTATTACTCCTGGTATTTCACTATAAATCGTGAGAAAGAATAACCTAAGTAGTTGATGTGTAGAGATGGTGCGTAAGTGCAAAGTTCAAATAGAATTGTACGTTGCTTGTTGTCAGTCGTTCCAGGAATATCATGCGATGTTTTTACTATCCAGTTCTGCGTATTGTAATGAGTTCTAAGTGCGGTCACAAGGGGGCGACACACTCATCTCCTTGACAAGACCCTGGACAGCAGTGAGCTCCATCCTCTGCTGGTGCGTGACTTCGTAGCACTCCTCTTTGCCCTCGTCGTTGCGAGTGACCTAAGCAGAAACACACGACAAATTACGTCACCAGGTATAAAAACTCTTTGGACAGAGGAGGAAGTGACAAACCAATTAACCCAAAAATAATTCCAACAGTTTGGAATTACTTACAAGAAGCTAATAATTCAGATTAGAGCTTGTTTTAATTTTAAATCTAGTGGTTAAATGTTGCTCAGAATATTTTTTTCAATTATGACTGTTAAAGGTTTGAATGAGAAGTATTTTTAACTACTAGCTATATTCTGACATCAATAAGCTCTCTCTCAGGTAGAATTTACATCGGGTGACCTGGTGACGTATGTCATGTTACCACTTCGTACAATTTAGATGAACTAGAGTGAAAACAGTTTGTGCCAAAACAAAAAAAAACGAGAGGAATTAAGAAACAAATGAAGCATATGTTAGCTGCTACAATGAAAAGGATGGAGAACAAAAGAAAATTTGTTTTAATAACTCACCATAGGTTTGCACCGATGTGTGTCCACACATTGGATGGGTATTTTGAAGACTTCCACCTTACACCCATAAGCCTGGGGCGTTAGTTTGATGATACTGTGAAGGGGCACCTTCATGTAAGGCAACTCATCTGAAGAAGACAGCTTAGAATTACCTTGCTTGTTAACAGAAATCAACATTTATTGAACTGAAGCCTGGGGAGATATACGCCCACAATGAGAAGTAAATCATATAATACCAATCACAGTTTTGTCTATTTTGCATTTTTTTTGTCTTGTCATATTTTGAATATTATTAAATTAACTGAGAAATTAGAAAGTACATTTCCCATTTAATTTATTTAACTCTATTTGTATCTGAGGTAGAGCAACTTATTCCTCACCCCAACTAAAGTGTTATAGTAATACCTAAACACCATTATTTCGGGCAGTGAAGATTCAAAGACTAGATTACTTTTCTTTATATAAATTTGTTAAAGTTATTTTATGGAATATCGTGGAACCTTTTGTACAATTGAAATACATATCCTAAATTCCTAATCTAAATCAATAGGCACAGTTTGACACAGAAATATATTAGTGACAATGAAACTGATTCTAACCATGGAAATAAACGACTACATTCAAAAGTTAATTTTCAACTAGGTACCGAAACACCCATTCATCGTTCAATGCATAGTGAAGTTTTACCAAGTAGTTATATGCAATTTAAAGCAACACAAGATGCACACAAACACATAAGGGAATATTTGCAGAATGTTAAAATAATAGAAACGTTTAGTCATACATATTAGAAATATCAAAATGGTGAGATTCAATTCATTACTTACTGATGATGATTTTACAACTCTGAAAATAAAATTCTGCTTCAGAATAATGACAACATTTTGTAACATATTTCGATTCCGACTACCAACAGACGGAATATAAAAATTAACTCAATATTGAAACATCTTCATTGAACATATAAGAAAGAAATTTCAAAACGAGAATAAAACAGAGTTAATTCAGGTATTTCATTATCGTTCACGCCCGTGTGAAGTTTATATAAATATATATTATTTCCCCTCTATTATTAAGCACCAATATGTTCTAGTTCTAATTTGCTAAGAGTTAAAATCACTTACCACCTGTCTTATCGAGAAAATAAGCAAGAACGCATCTCAGTACAGCTTGGTGACCAACCACCAGCACATTCTCCTGTCTCTCCAACTCCATGATGACACTCTCCAGTCTGAACACAACGTCTTCGTAACTCTCGCCCCGGGGATATCTGACAAAATAATTTTTATTTAGATTAATCAGCTGTTTGTTATTAATAGTAAACAAATGATAGAGCGCACGCGCATGATATCGTCTGACTGTTACTGTTCTACAGTTTCTACAATTAACCTTACTTTATATCAAATAATTTATATTAAATTATTGATATAAAGGCTTGAATACATTAATAGTTTGAATTTCAATCAGACAGCTGCTTGTATAATCGAAGAGGCAAAACTCACGTTTACACTGACCTAATGATAAAGTTTTTTTCTGGTTGTTCGTTATATGTCAGACTAATTAAGTATATAACTAGCAACAAGAAACATTCCACAGAAAGTGTCCATATTTTACATAAGTTTCCCGCCCCTTTAACACACGAGTTATTACCTGTAGGTGTATTTGCCATTGTCTCTGGCGGCAAACTCGTCAGGTAACTGTTCTTGAATCTCTTCGTAAGTCAAACCTTCACATATTCCCTGAGAAACAAAAGAAAAAAGTTAAAACTTACAAATATAAATAAGGAATATCAATATCTGTTATTACAGTTACAGGTGAATCTTATTGTTATGGCTGTCGAGCACATGAGTTGGTGTGAATAGTTGTACTAGCATTCGTTTTCGGTAGACTCTGTTCGGACACGTTGTTTTGTGGACAGTGTGTAGTATACACTAGGTATTAGTGTATTGTCTTGTGTATTTACTGTAAACATTTTTGATGTTCTCGAGACGTTCTTTAGTATGTTGGTGAATTGTTTGTTTTTTTTGTTCATCGAAATGTTGGAAGAGAATGAAAAATGTTTTTGTATGCTAAAATATTCTACTGTGTTGAGTATTTAGAAGTTCGGACCTAAATAAAGTACGCAAGACACACCACGTGGTCAAAGATTAACTTTTTAAAGGCCTTCCTTTTTCCATCTACCCGGTACTCACCGCATCAATCTCGTTGAGTGCTTTCCACCTCTCTTGAGGTGCGTTGATTTTAGAGGCTGTCTGAATGGTTCTCTTCATGGTAGAGGTCCAGACTCGGAGATCGGGGATGTTTTGCTCCTCAATGAACTTAGCCAGAGCTTTCGAGTACTCCACTCCATTGGGACTGAGGTCAGAGTCTCCTCCGATTCGCCCGAGCTGATTAAAGATGCTCTCTCCATGCTAGAAATGATATACAATAAAGTAAATGAAAATAAAAGAGTTTAATTATTAAATAAGCAGTAGCCAAGTGGTGAACATCTTACTCTGGATAAGAATATCGACCGTGGAGTAATGTGAATATTCATTAAGTAGTAAGCAACTCTACTCTGCAGATGTCCTTCTTGCTTATGAACAACTACTCGTCGTCCTGAAACAAACTTTGAGTGTTATACTCAAAAACATACAATCCAACACAAATAATTGTCTCAAAGAACAACATACCTGCATCAAAAATCTTCAAATAGCTAAAACATTTTTCGTTGACTTCATCTATCTCCTCGTAACGACAACCGTAGTGGTCAATTCTTTTAAGGAAGTCATTTACGGCATCATCTGTTTCCATGTTGTTGTAGTCTGGATTGGTAATCTTGCACTCCTGCTCCGAGAAATCAAAATTAATCAATCATTCCAACATCTATTTTGACATTACTTAGTATGGATATAAACGTCCGTTCATATGAAAATCGTTTACTTTTCTACCACTGATACCTATCGATATCTCTCAAACTTATCCAATCGAACAATTCATTACCATGATGTTAGATTCGATGATTTTGGTATCTTTGCAGATACTCTCGATGAAGAAAAGTTTGAAGCCCATATTTTCCACGATGATTTTGTGAATGAGTTTTCTCCTTTCTTGGGTGATGTTAGCTGCATCGTAAACAGCAATCTGACCGCCAGACATCAAGAAATCGCACACATCCTGTGTAGGGTACTTACGGTTAATATCTAGAAACTTGTGGAGAGTGATATAGAGTAGCTATTTATGAAAATGTGATATTCATGTAACTAAATGTATAATTTAGGTAAAAATTTTATTTACAGTAACTACTACATGTTCACCATTACAAGATGACTGAAAACAAATTCATTCTTGCGTTTCCATAGCTAAATTTGCATCATAATTAACTTTACTTTTTAAAAGAACAAAATTACGTAAGTAAGAAGCAGCTATTTTAGCTATTGGTAAAAGAACAGTTTGCGAAAATATAACAAGGTCAGGAAGAACAAATATTGATAATATGCGAGGTTGGCGAAAAATGGTATACTGTGGAACCCATATACTGAAAAGATTCACGCCCTTATAATTTCAACCTGTAAAGGGTGGGGGGGAGGTATAAATACCTGCAGGGCATCCAAAGCTACTTTATTTCGCACTGCTGTCCCATCTCTGTTCTGCGCTAAAAAGAAGTCGTGACCTGGAAATTTCTGCAGTTCTTTACGACGGTAGTCACCAACATTGAAAACTGAAAAGGGTAAAGTAGTAAGTAAAAGAGCACTATTGTCAGAGCGCGAAATGTTTCCTTATAAACTTACTAAAAGGAGATTGGAAGAAACAAAGAAAAAAAGACTGTGCATGAACTAGGTACATAGGTAACCCATATACACTCTATGAATGTGTGGCAAGAATTAGCATACAAATACTCGTGTATATAACAGGGAGAAATAATAGGGAAAATATATGAAAGAGAAAAAATATATACACTCAGCATTGAAAATAGACAAAGTGAAGTTAAAGAATAAGAAGAACAGATATATTTGGGTAGTAAGGGAGGTGACGGTAAACCCTAGTAGCTATGTTTCGTTTGGACTAAAGTCAAGTGAGAGAACACGTGAAAATTGATTATTCCACACATAAATAGTTAAGACAATTCATTTGCATTCATTTCTTCAAAGCAAATGAAAGACATAAATACCCTAGCTTCTATTAAAGAGACAGTGTTGTATTTTTGTCTACCTTTTTCTAACGAATAATATAGATCATATAGGTTCGCATCATCTAACCTAAAAACACTCGCTTAAATTGCCAAAAGTAGACATAGCACACACACAAACACATGTCTTGGATACATCATTAAATCGAATGTAATAGAAACACATTGCTATTTAAGTGCTTGAAGTACACTTTCTAGTGAATGTTCTATAAACATATGGCAGTATTTTAGGAAATGATGCACCTATTATAACATCCAGATAATGTAATTATTTAATGAATAATTTAGTTTATGAAGCAGACTGTTTCCACTCAGTTTCCTTTCGTTCACTGCATGTGATTTACAGTTCTACCGTAATATCTTAGCACCAAATTTAAAAGACTGACAAAATAGAACGAACCATTTTGAAAATGAAAGAGAATGATACTCGGACACATAAATAGACTCACAGTACTTTGAAAGTGGGTGCTAACCCTTAAAAGAATGATTGAGGAGTTAAGCTCGACAAACCAAATTTATTCAATATAATAACACTATTTCCATCGATCGTGTGTAAATAAAATTTTCCCAGTACATTAATATGATAAAAGCTATTAACTGACAAAAAATGAAATAATTCGAGCCGCTAGTTTCCTAAATATCATTGGGTAAAGAATCCTCTCAAATTTTGTCAGTCCAATTAGGGTTACCATATGTAATGATAAGACAAGATATTAATAAAGATCAGATTGGTTTATAATCAATGTCGAAACACACTTTGCTAATACTGCGAGTGTCCGAGTTAGCAATGAAAGTTGAAGCCATGGGCACTTTTTTACCCCACTAAGAGTTGATAGCTCCTGTTTCTGGTGGTTAGAGATAGTGTGTTGCTAAGTACAGTGCCATGACTCTTACTTTGAAGCTACACACACTACCTACCAAGGCTTTCACCAACTTGATACCTAACTAGAGAACTAGTGACAGTTTGGAGTTGCAAATACATTAAAATGCTAAAGTTTTCAAACTGATCACATTTCCTAGTGTATTATTATTTCTGTAGTGTAATGGTACTACAGAGCTATAAAGAAATGAAGCTGTTCATAGGCATCTGTATTTTACATTAAAATAAAATAGTGCAAGAAATACTTCCTTAGATGAAGAAAGTTTTAGTAAAAATTAATTTAAAAAACGCAGAAAAAGTTATTCAGGGAGTAATTCATAAAAATACAGGAAACAACATTGTATTAACTGATAAGAGATATAACTTATTTTATCTCTCATTCAGCAGTCATACCAACTCTACAGTTCTCTCAATCAGCGGGCATACCAACTCTACAGTTCTCTCATTCAACACTCATACCAACTCTGCATTTCTCTCATTCAACAGGCATACCAACTCTACAGTTCTCTCATTCAACACGCATACCAACTTTATAATTCTCTCATTCAGCAGGCATACCAACTCTATACTTCTCTCATTCAGCAGGCATACCAACTCTATAGTTCTCTCATTCAACACTCATACCAAGTCTACAGTTCTCTCATTCAGCAGGCATACCAACTCTACAGTTCTCTCAATCAGCAGGCATACCAACTCTACAGTTCTCTCATTCAGCAGGCATACCAACTCTGCATTTCTCTCATTCAGCAGGCATACCAATTCTTCAGTTCTCTCATTCAGCAGGCATACCAACTCTTTGGTATGACTGCTTGGTGCCTATTTTTATTACCTTTAGTGGGAAATCCTGCCCAGTTGAGGTATCGTGCCAGTTTCATGGACATGAATGTTTTGCCCCGGGCTGGCAATCCCACCATTGCCACCACAAGGGGTAGGTTCACAGAGTCCGAAACAGAATCTGTGGAAAAAAATATATTGTTATTCATTTGGAATATGTTTACTTAATTTATAGTCACAGACAAGTGTAGGTGTGAAGATTTGTCTGATTCTCTTGAAATAAATCCCTAAAAACTATATAATAGTTTTTCCCTATTCTAACTAATATCAACTATCCGTAACTAAGGTCAAATGATCTTTCTCAGTTTACTGATCTCACTTTTCCAAAATGAACTTAACTAATTGTAATGCTTGTAGATATTTAAAAAATGTACAGTGACAAATTAGTATGATTTAAAAATAATAGAAAATTTGAAAACTGAGATTTGAGAAATTAGCATCATGCTGTGACTCTTTTATCTGATAGTACATCATCACAGTGACTCTTTTATCTGATAGTACATCATCACAGTGACTCTTTTATCTGATAGTACATCATCACAGTGACTCTTTTCTCTGATAGTACATCATCACAGTGACTCTTTTCTCTGATAGTACATCATCACAGTGACTCTTTTCTCTGATAGTACATCATCACAGTGACTCTTTTCTCTGATAGTACATCATCACAGTGACTCTTTTCTGATAGTACATCATCACAGTGACTCTTTTCTCTGATAGTACATCTTCACAGTGACTCTTTTCTCTGATAGTACATCATCACAGTGACTCTTTTCTCTGATAGTACATCATAACAGTGACTCTTTTCTGATAGTACATCATCACAGTGACTCTTTTCTCTGATAGTACATCATCACAGTGACTTTTTTCTCTGATAGTACATCATCACAGTGACTCTTTTCTCTGATAGTACATCATCACAGTGACTCTTTTCTCTGATGGTACATCATCACAGTGACTTTTTTCTCTGATAGTACATCATCACAGTGACTCTTTTCTCTGATAGTACATCATCACAGTGACTCTTTTCTCTGATAGTACATCATCACAGTGACTCTTTTCTCTGATGGTACATCATCACAGTGACTCTTTTATCTGATAGTACATCATCACAGTGACTCTTTTCTCTGATAGTACATCATCACAGTGACTCTTTTCTCTGATAGTACATCATCACAGTGACTCTTTTATCTGATAGTACATCATCACAGTGACTCTTTTCTCTGATAGTACATCATCACAGTGACTCTTTTCTCTGATAGTACATCATCACAGTGACTCTTTTCCCTGATAGTACATCATCACAGTGACTCTTTTCTCTGATAGTACATCATCACAGTGACTCTTTTATCTGATGGTACATCATCACAGTGACTCTTTTATCTGATAGTACATCATCACAGTGACTCTTTTCTCTGATAGTACATCATCACAGTGACTCTTTTCTCTGATAGTACATCATCACAGTGACTCTTTTCTCTGATAGTACATCATCACAGTGACTCTTTTCTCTGATAGTACATCATCACAGTGACTCTTTTCTCTGATAGTACATCATCACAGTGACTCTTTTCTCTGATAGTACATCATCACAGTGACTCTTTTCTCTGATAGTATATCATCACAGTGACTCTTTTCTCTGATAGTACATCATCACAGTGACTCTTTTCTCTGATGGTACATCATCACAGTGACTCTTTTCTCTGATAGTACATCATCACAGTGACTCTTTTCTCTGATGGTACATCATCACAGTGACTCTTTTATCTGATAGTACATCATCACAGTGACTCTTTTATCTGATAGTACATCATAACAGTGACTCTTTTCTCTGATGGTACATCATCACAGTGACTCTTTTATCTGATGGTACATCATCACAGTGACTCTTTTCTCTGATAGTACATCATCACAGTGACTCCTTTCTCTGATGGTATATCATCACAGTGACTCTTTTCTCTGATAGTACATCATCACAGTGACTCTTTTCTCTGATGGTACATCATCACAGTGACTCTTTTCTCTGATAGTACATCATCACAGTGACTCTTTTCTCTGATGGTACATCATCACAGTGACTCTTTTCTCTGATGGTACATTATCACAGTGACTCTTTTCTCTGATAGTACATCATCACAGTGACTCTTTTCTCTGATGCTACATCATCACAGTGACTCTTTTCTCTGATAGTACATCATCACAGTGACTCTTTTCTCTGATGGTACATCATCACAGTGACTCTTTTCTCTGATAGTACATCATCACAGTGACTCTTTTCTCTGATGGTACATCATCACAGTGACTCTTTTCTCTGATAGTACATCATTACAGTGACTCTTTTCTCTGATAGTACATCATAACAGTGACTCTTTTCTCTGATAGTACATCATCACAGTGACTCTTTTCTCTGATAGTACATCATCACAGTGACCCTTTTCTCTGATGGTACATCATCACAGTGACTCTTTTCTCTGATAGTACATCATCACAGTGACTCTTTTCTCTGATAGTACATCATTACAGTGACTCTTTTCTCTGATAGTACATCATAACAGTGACTCTTTTCTCTGATAGTACATCATCACAGTGACTCTTTTCTCTGATAGTACATCATCACAGTGACCCTTTTCTCTGATGGTACATCATCACAGTGACTCTTTTCTCTGATAGTACATCATCACAGTGACTCTTTTCTCTGATGGTACATCATCACAGTGACTCTTTTATCTGACAGTACATCATCACAGTGACTCTTTTATCTGATAGTACATCATAACAGTGACTCTTTTCTCTGATGGTACATCATCACAGTGACTCTTTTCTCTGATGGTACATCATCACAGTGACTCTTTTCTCTGATAGTACATCATTACAGTGACTCTTTTCTCTGATAGTACATCATAACAGTGACTCTTTTCTCTGATAGTACATCATCACAGTGACTCTTTTCTCTGATGGTACATCATCACAGTGACTCTTTTCTCTGATGGTACATCATCACAGTGACTCTTTTATCTGACAGTACATCATCACAGTGACTCTTTTATCTGATAGTACATCATAACAGTGACTCTTTTCTCTGATGGTACATCATCACAGTGACTCTTTTATCTGATGGTACATCATCACAGTGACTCTTTTCTCTGATAGTACATCATCACAGTGACTCATTTCTCTGATGCTACATCATCACAGTGACTCTTTTCTCTGATAGTACATCATCACAGTGACTCTTTTCTCTGATGGTACATCATCACAGTGACTATTTTCTCTGATGGTACATCATCACAGTGACTCTTTTCTCTGATGGTACATCATCACAGTGACTCTTTTCTCTGATAGTACATCATCACAGTGACTCTTTTCTCTGATGCTACATCATCACAGTGACTCTTTTCTCTGATAGTACATCATCACAGTGACTCTTTTCTCTGATGGTACATCATCACAGTGACTCTTTTCTCTGATAGTACATCGTCACAGTGACTCTCTTCTCTGATAGTACATCATCACAGTGACTTTTTTTTTTCTTTTTTTCTCTTCATGTATTTTTATTTATATCATTTATTGAAAATAAAGCACTCTTCACACAAGTTTCAGGGTCGGGGCCTCCCTGAACTAGACACAAAAAAATAATTGCTTACAAAAAGGGGCTATATGGCCCAATTAAGCCTAATCTGTACGGGCAAGCTAATTATTTATCTAAAAAAATAATAAGTCACGTGTATTTTGGTCATCCACAAAATTTATTATTTAATGATTTGTGCATACTATAACTGAACATTACTGTTTTTGAATTTATCATATTTTATACATTTTATTATCGAAATTTAGTAGTTTAAAATCACTATTAATTCATTTCCAAATTTCAATACCTGAATATTGTATATAAGATTTAGTTTTATTTCTATTATATCTAAGTAATTTAATATTTCTTGCTTGACTAGTAGGATAGTTATGGTGAGTAGTATGAGTCGGTGTTAATTGCAGCAAAGCTTTATCGAAGTCTTCTAAATTAAAAGTTTTATAGAGGTATGAAGCAATTTCCTATAGATGAGAGATATACAATAATAATACATTACCAGTTTAGTGTACGTAATATTCAATCTGTTATGCAGATTATATTTCAGTATGTGTGGATATTAATCAATTACTATTCCATTAATTTTTTCATTATATTTAATAACAATGCAATAGATAGTGGCTATCAAAGGAATCTAACTCATGTTATATCTTCAGGTATTTAAATTTAAATGGATTTTTAAATAGTAAGTTATATATATTTATAGTATTTCCTAGTAGATGGAATTGCTGTCCCCAAATATATAATAGTAAATACTGTAATATTACAGGGAGATATAATGTAGTGTATGCTAAAAATATGAATTTAATTTACACTTAATTGTTTATATATTTATTAATAAGTTTTATTTGAAACTATGCCAATTTTTCATGAGCATTTATGGTTGTTAATGAATCTTTTTACTCTTTGGGGCACCGTGGGACACCAAGTATCCCACTTATTCAGTCACATTTGTTGCAACGTGGGACACTATGTAACCCACTTATTCAGTCACATTTGTTGCACGGTGGGATTATTTTTTATCCCACCACACATCCCACATTTTATCCCACGTTTACATCTCATACTATTAAGCTAAATTATATACAAATACACAATTGATTATTTCACATATTTATAAAAAAAATGTCTGTGCCACTCGGTACTATTTTCATCTTCAAATCTTTTTCCTCAAAGAATGAAAGGAAACCACAATCTTTTTATTTTCTAAATAAATAGAACTAAAGTTCTTTTTATAAGTTTGTGTGCAATTTATGAAGTAGGTATGACTTAACAGGTGCAAACACACAAACAAACTAACTTGTGAGAAATGTTATCTATTTAGGGGTATGACATCACGCAGTATGATTTAATTTTCATTTATTGCCACATATTTTCAATATACTCTCACATGCCAAAATATAACAGGAAAAAGGATCAATACTCTGGCAAATTGGAGTGTTCGAGTATTGATTGGGTAGGAACATTTAAATTAAGAAATACTGAACCAAAATTGGAATATCTGAATATTGATTAGGTAATCTTTAATAACAAAAATAAGAAGGTAATATGAACTATTAATGGCTACATTGGATTTTATTTAGTAACTGGAAATAATAACATTTCATGTGACAATATGTCAGCCATCAGATTTGGAGAAAAGTTCTTTTCAGCTACGTGCGACTCTGTGACCTTGTGTGTTTGTTACAGAGGCTGTGATTGGCTGAGGGGGAAATGTAACCCTGCCTCCCATTGGCTGTAGGCGAAGGTGTGTCAGGGGGTGTGTGTCAGTTCGTAAAATGTCATGCCACTTTATTATATATCTTAGCTACCTATTATCACATTTAGAAACATTTCCTCCATGTTGTAGCTTTAGATAAGGTTCGATCAACCTAAATTATAATTAGTCAAAGTAAATGAATGAAGAGTAAGAAGTATAAGTTGGTAGGGTTGTTTTGTGACCAAACTATAGGCTTGAAACTGCGCAACAACACGTATAGTCAGAGCATTTCTAAATCAAGAAGACGCGTTATGGACCTAAAAGGAGGTCACTTAAAGGGTAGACCTGATGTAGTCTACACTGTCTACCTTTGTTGGAAGTAGAGCTACACTGTCTACCTCTACATACAGTATGGGATAGAATCATAGAGCTACACTGCCTACTTCTACATTGTATAATCTATGTATATAGATTATATGTAGTAGGTAGGAATTCACCACACGGCAGTTGTTCATACAATTCATTTGTTCCATTTTTTCGCCCCTGTTCCTATTGATGATATCTTGCTATTTCAAAGATCAAAAAAAAAACTTTCAACGCGGAGTTTAAATTACCGTCTTGAAAATATGTCTACTTTCAATACAACATATGAAGTTAATATATATGACAACATGAAGTTAATATATATGACAACATATGAAGTTAATATATATGACAACATGAAGTTAATATATATGACAACATATGAAGTTAATATAAATGACAACATGAAGTTAATATATATGACAACATATGAAGTTATTATATGACAACATATGAAGTTAATATATATGACAACATATGAAGTTAATATATATGACAACATATGAAGTTAATATATATGACAACATATGAAGTTAATATATATGACAACATATGAAGTTAATATATATGACAACATATAAAGTTAATATATATGACAACATATAAAGTTAATATATATGACAACATATGAAGTTAATATATATGACAACATATGAAGTTAATATATATGACAACATATGAAGTTAATATACATGACAACATATGAAGTTAATATATATGACAACATATGAAGTTATTATATGACAACATATTGAGTTAATATATATGACAACATATGAAGTTAATATATATGACAACATATGAAGTTATTATATGACAACATATATGAAGTTAATATATATGACAACATATGAAGTTAATATATATGACAACATAAGAAGTTATTATATGACAACATATGAAGTTAGCTAATATATATGACAACATATGAAGTTAATATATATGACATCATATGAAATTAATTTATATGACAACATATTAAGTTAATATTTATGACAACATATGAAGTTAATATATATGACAACATATGAAGTTAATATATATGACAACATATAAAATTATTATATGACAACATATGAAGTTAATATATGACAATATATGATGTTATTATATGACAACATATGATGTTATTATATGACAACATATGATGTTATTATATGACAAAATATGATGTTATTATATGACAACATATGATGTTATTATATGACAACATATGATGTTATTATATGACAACATATGATGTTATTATATGACAACATATGATGTTATTATATGACAACATATGATGTTATTATATGACAACATATGATGTTATTATATGACAACATATGATGTTATTATATGACAACATATGATGTTATTATATGACAACATATGATGTTATTATATGACAACATATGATGTTATTATATGACAACATATGATGTTATTATATGACAACATATGATGTCATTATATGACAACATATAATGTTATTATATGACAACATATGATGTTATTATATGACAACATATGATGTTATTATATGACAACATATGATGTTATTATATGACAACATATGATGTTATTATATGACAACATATGATGTTATTATATGACAACATATGATGTTATTATATGACAACATATGATGTTATTATATGACAACATATGATGTCATTATATGACAACATATAATGTTATTATATGACAACATATGATGTTATTATATGACAACATATGATGTTATTATATGACAACATATGATGTTATTATATGACAACATATGATGCTATTATATGACAACATATGATGTTATTATATGACAACATATGATGTTATTATATGACAACATATGATGTTATTATATGACAACATATGATGTCATTATATGACAACATATGAAGGGTATAGTGTATAATTGCATCACATCCCAAACTATATAGGTACTTACATTAATTATAGGCATTACTTATAGGTACTCTTATCATATACATTAATTATAGGTACTCTTATTATATACATTAATTATAGGTACTCTTATTATATACATTAATTATAGGTACTCTTATTATATACATTAATTATAGGTACTCTTATTATATACATTAATTATAGGTACTCTTATTATATACATTAATTATAGGTACTCTTATTATATACATTAATTATAGGCATTAATTATAGGTACTCTTATTATATACATTAATTATAGGTTGCCTCAGAAGCGAAAGCTTAATTAGGCTGCAAAAAATGCTTCTCCTATAAATCTATACTATAGTATATACTTTTGTTCAAACTGTTCTTTTTGTGATTATAAATAAATAAACATTAATATTTTAAATTAGAGATTGATTTTGTTTTTGTATGATGGAACTGTTTAAAATTCTGATAGCTTCCATAGATTTCTATAATTATATTATAATTTTAGATGTCTATTAATATAAATATAATAAGAGGTCTATATATTCTGTAACTTTCATATATAGTTTGAACAGCAAAACAGGTACTGGAGCTATATATGGAAATGTGTGAGGCGGGTTATTATTTGGATTTATTGCTGTAAATAGAACTATAAAATAAAACTATAACTATTTTTATTTTACCTTCTAAGGTTGAAAATTAAAATTAATTTAGTGTGAATTTGTGGGGGAATTTTTCTCTAATTACTTTTACGTGTCTTTTATGAAATGATTTTTATCTTTCAACCATAATAAAGTAAACCTTTTTACGATCTTAAAAAAATAACGAAACTGGGTAGTGGAACTTATATGGAATTTTATCGGTGATTTCGAAAATGAATTATAATTTACCTTTTAAATAATAGTAAACAACTCAAGGAAAAAATAGCGAGTTAAGCAGAAAATTTAAAACTCACTCTTCTAACCTAATAATTTCCGTGGTGTGTTTATTTATTTACTATTGTACTTTCCTGTTAAAATAACGTGTTTTCAATCATTTTTATTAGTTAATTAATCCACACATGGTCTGTGTTTTCATATTCAGTTATTAATTGATTAATGACTATTATGTTATACCATGCGCTGTTTAAATTCTTTTTCAAATTATTTATTTATTCTAGATAGTCTCATACATTTAAAATTGATAAATATATAAAAATTAGGGAGCAAGTAAAGATGACGGACAAGGTACTCCTAATTACTTTTACGTAATTCTGGTCCGTTAACTTAACTAGGTTTAATTCTGGTCCGTTAACTTAACTAGGTTTAATTCTGCTCCGTTAACTTAACTAGGTTTAATTCTGGTCCGTTAACTTAACTAGGTTTAATTCTGGTCCGTTAACTTAACTAGGTTTAATTCTGGTCCGTTAACTTAACTAGGTTTAATTCTGGTCCGTTAACTTAACTAGGTTTAATTCTGGTCCGTTAACTTAACTAGGTTTAATTCTGGTCCGTTAACTTAACTAGGTTTAATTCTGCTCCGTTAACTTAACTAGGTTTAATTCTGGTCCGTTATCTTAACTAGGTTTAATTCTGCTCCGTTAACTTAACTTGCTCCGAAATTAGAATATCATAAATATTAATAAATTCATTTGCATATCATAGCTACATTCTTTATTTTTCCTATTTAATTACACTTGCGTTTCTCAACGCCGCCTTTAAAAAATGCTCATTGCAAAAAGTTTAACTGGAATTTATTTTATCATATTTTCTAACGCAAGTGTGAAGGGGCCGTATTTATATATTCACAACGGTCTTCATTATATAGAGATTTATTTATTTACTAGTGTAATTTCCTGTTAAAAATAACGGGTCATTTCCCGTTATTATGTTACTTTTAATGAATTCGATTAAAATTAAATTTTCTTCCTGGTCTAATTTATTTTATTGATGAAAAAATTAAAAAGTTGAATAAAAACAGAGAATTTAAATACCAAGTCAATATTTTCCAGAGCGTATCACAGTTACATTCTTTATGTTCAATACCCATCGTGTAAAAGGGGACACCAAATACATAAACACACTACGGGTATTATTAGGATAGATTGAAAACCCGTTATTTTTAACAGGAAAATGCCTTAGTTGAGTGATAATATTCAAGGTTTCTTTATCACATTAATTATAATGATATAATCTATACATAAATTGCTAGACCTTCTAAAAGATAAGGAAATATACCTTAGTATTTACCGCTATTAAAGATTATGGAGAGTTATGAAAGATATTAGTGTAGCTAACATGAACCATCATTTTCGAAGATTAAATTTTTGTCAATAACAAGAAGAAAAAACATTAATTGAAACACAATTAGGATATAAAGAATAGTTCCATGAATAGTTCCATCGTTAATAAGTGATGAGGTAGGTAGATAATTAATAGAATAAGTGATGAGGTAGGTAGATAATTAATAGAATAAGTGATGAGGTAGGTAGATAATTAATAGAATAAGTGATGAGGTAGGTAGATAATTAATAGAATAAGTGATGAGGTAGGTAGATAATTAATAGAATAAGTGATGAGGAAGGTAGATAATTAATAGAATAAGTGATGAGGTAGGTAGATAATTAATAGAATAAGTGATGAGGAAGGTAGATAATTAATAGAATAAGTGATGAGGTAGGTAGATAAAGCATAGAATAAGTAGTGATGTACAGGATGGTAAATGACAGATTACCCAATCTGAAAATTACCACATTTTTCAGAGTATTACACCATTATTTCATTCTTAGAATTCTAGGTATTAGAAGGTTATTCGGTCAAACTGTTGATCGAAGAATTATATTTCTAAGTATTCCTCAATATTTACCATATCTATCGATTGCCAATCAATACATAGTGGAACTCGTACTAATTCAACGAATTTGAATGCAATAAACGCATTATGCGCAAAAAAAGATTGGTGAGCATTAATATAATAGTAAAAATAAGCATAATGTCAAATTTCAGAGTCTGATATTACAGTCTCTGTACACTCTAGTCCTGAGAAGGTGAGTGTAGTTACTCAGTCTGATATCACAGTCTCTGTACACTCTAGTCCTGAGAAGGTGAGTGTAGTTACTCAGTCTGATATTACAGTCTCTGTACACTCTAGTCCTGAGAAGGTGAGTGTAGTTACTCAGTCTGATATTATAGTCTCGGTACACTCTAGTCCTGAGAAGGTGAGTGTAGTTACTCAGTCTGATATTACAGTCTCTGTACACTCTAGTCCTGAGAAGATGAGTGTAGTTACTCAGTCTGATATTACAGTCTCTGTACACTCTAGTCCTGAGAAGGTGAGTGTAGTTACTCAGTCTGATATTACAGTCTCTGTACACTCTAGTCCTGAGAAGGTGAGTGTAGATACTAAGTCTGATATTACAGTCTCTGTACACTCTAGTCCTGAGAAGGTGAGTGTAGTTACTCAGTCTGATATTACAGTCTCTGTACACTCTAGTCCTGAGAAGGTGAGTGTAGTTACTCAGTCTGATATTACAGTCTCTGTACACTCTAGTCCTGAGAAGGTGAGTGTAGTTACTCAGTCTGATATTACAGTCTCTGTACACTCTAGTCCTGAGAAGATGAGTGTAGTTACTCAGTCTGATATTATAGTCTCTGTACACTCTAGTCCTGAGAAGGTGAGTGTAGTTACTCAGTCTGATATTACAGTCTCTGTACACTCTAGTCCTGAGAAGGTGAGTGTAGTTACTCAGTCTGATATTACAGTCTCTGTACACTCTAGTCCTGAGAAGGTGAGTGTAGTTACTCAGTCTGATATTATAGTCTCTGTACACTCTAGTCCTGAGAAGGTGAGTGTAGTTACTCAGTCTGATATTACAGTCTCTGTACACTCTAGTCCTGAGAAGGTGAGTGTAGTTACTAAGTCTGATATTACAGTCTCTGTACACTCTAGTCCTGAGAAGGTGAGTGTAGTTACTCAGTCTGATATTACAGTCTCTGTACACTCTAGTCCTGAGAAGGTGAGTGTAGTTACTAAGTCTGATATTACAGTCTCTGTACACTCTAGTCCTGAGAAGGTGAGTGTAGTTACTCAGTCTGATATTACAGTCTCTGTACACTCTAGTCCTGAGAAGGTGAGTGTAGTTACTCAGTCTGATATTACAGTCTCTGTACACTCTAGTCCTGAGAAGGTGAGTGTAGTTACTAAGTCTGATATTACAGTCTCTGTACACTCTAGTCCTGAGAAGGTGAGTGTAGTTACTCAGTCTGATATTACAGTCTCTGTACACTCTAGTCCTGAGAAGGTGAGTGTAGTTACTCAGTCTGATATTACAGTCTCTGTACACTCTAGTCCTGAGAAGGTGAGTGTAGTTACTCAGTCTGATATTACAGTCTCTGTACACTCTAGTCCTGAGAAGGTGAGTGTAGTTACTCAGTCTGATATTACAGTCTCTGTACACTCTAGTCCTGAGAAGGTGAGTGTAGTTACTCAGTCTGATATTACAGTCTCTGTACACTCTAGTCCTGAGAAGGTGAGTGTAGTTACTCAGTCTGATATTATAGTCTCTGTACACTCTAGTCCTGAGCTGTAAGCTGTATCCAGTGTATGGTTTCAATCAATATATTAATAATTCCCCTTAATTTGATATACAAAGAAGGGGAGGGGGAGGTTAAGGGCACATTTAGGAATAACAAATCGTTCTACTTACAAAGGTTATCGATCAACTAAATACTGCAGATGTTAATCATATTCTAATCTGTGTATTTAATTAGTTATTAACATGAAGCAATAGAGGCTTTTCAAGGTATGATCCGCTATCTTAACTTAATTATATAAAATATAACATCACAGTTATTAGAGGTAACTACCCTCTAAGTACTAGTCTAGAGAAGTTAAAAAAACTAGTAGCTACTAGATATTTCCCTACATATAACTTAGTGGCCCTATTTCTTGCTAGATATTCCCCATTACGCACAGACAAACACTACCAAGGCAACATATGTAACTTGTTATCTGCCTTTCAAATGACACTTGTTCAGTTTCATATCCTATCATTGATGTTCTTTTGATTGAAGAATATTAGCTGCATAGGAGATTATATAACTTTTTTCTTTGCAAATCAGTTTCCTCTAAGTATGTAAATGTCCCACTATCAAGGTTATCAATTCAAGCAACTTTTGTATGTCTGATGTGACTGTGACTCAGAGATAATAATATATCAAAGGATAATGATTTCTTCATATACTTACTTCCTGGTGAATATTTCCGATATCAAATCATATATTTTGCGCCAGCGGCCATTGTATATATGAAAGATATTAGCAAATATTTAAGTTGCTGTTTGAAGCAAGGCCATCTATAGTGTTACCAGGCCAGACCATTGCTTTGAACAGCTGATCGGCACAATCATAACTAACCGCTACGCACCTATTAATTTAGATTGGAATAAATAAAAAAAGTGGTTCTTGTTTTTTGCTTTAAATGACTTAAGATAAAGCCTTCAAAAAGAACGTAACCAGCCTTTTCTATTTATTCCTATCTAAATTAATTGGCACCTAGCGGTTTGTTATGATTGTGCCGATCAGCTGTTAAAAGCAATGGCATGACCTGGTAGGCTTGGTAACATACCTATCTTTCTGGAATTTAAAACCGGGTCATTTAATTACCGGTACTCACCTTTATCTGACCGGGTCATTTAATTACCGGTACTCACTTTTGTTTAACCGGGTCATTTAATTACCGGTACTCACCTTTATCTGACCGGGTCATGTTCATCACCGGGTGTTTTTTCAGCAATGTTTGCCAGTCGGTTTCGAAAGGGTCATTCATGTTGTCCATCGTAGGTGCCATAGATTAACTTGCTAAAAAGGATGGAATGTTTTTATTCTAGATCACAATAGAGTTAATTCTTTATGACTTGTGTTATTGTTTCTTTGTACTCAGATTAATAAAGGTGAAATATGATAATTTAATAACGGTTGTTTTGAAGCACGTCAATTCACTATAATAAAATCTCTATGCAATTCACAGACACCAATACCATATTCCTTGTGAAATAATAAACAGGCCACGCCAAAGGCGACGGCTTCGCTAAAAGTCTTAGTTGCCAAACGCATTGATTGCTCTAATTTCTGATGAGTTTACCTACTTCACATCTAACACCTTTTAACTAAACACATTCGCGATAAGAGACAGAACGAAATGTACAACCTCTCCCCGACGCAGTCTTTTACCAACTGAAAAGTGTGCCAGTGAAATATATTCTGTTGCTACCCCTCTGGTCACCTTACTCACCATCACCAACATCACCACACAACAATAACAATCAATTGTCTTACCACTCACTTTACCATATACTAATTATACGGTAGAACAGATGGGATATTAGACTTTATCTGTGACTAATGTAAGATATTCCTGTTATTACATCAGCAAACACAGCGTCAAACCGGTAAATACCAGTTTGAATGGTTCAAAAAAACGTTTATCTGCAACTGTACGTGTGTATCCTTTGCCCTTCTCATAACCTACAGAAGTCCTATGTAAGTCCTATGTCGTGTGAGACATGTTACAAAGTCCTATGTCGTGTGAGACATGTTACAAAGTCCTATGTCGTGTGAGACATGTTACAAAGTCCTATGTCGTGTGAGACATGTTACAAAGTCCTATGTCGTTTGAGACATGTTACAAAGTCCTATATCGTGTGAGACATGTTACAAAGTCCTATGTCGTGTGAGACATGTTACAAAGTCCTATGTCGTGTGAGACATGTTACAAAGTCCTATGTCGTGTGAGACATGTTACAAAGTCCTATGTCGTTTGAGACATGTTACAAAGTCCTATATCGTGTGAGACATGTTACAAAGTCCTATGTCGTGTGAGACATGTTACAAAGTCCTATGTCGTGTGAGACATGTTACAAAGTCCTATGTCGTGTGAGACATGTTACAAAGTCCTATGTCGTGTGAGACATGTTACAAAGTCCTATGTCGTATGAGACATGATATAAAGTCATATGTCATGTGAGACATGTTACAAAGTCCTATGTCATGTGAGACATGTTACAAAGTCCTATGTCATGTGAGACATGTTACAAAGTCCTATGTCATGTGAGACATGTTACAAAGTCCTATGTCATGTGAGACATGTTATAAAGTCCTATGTCATGTGAGACATGTTATAAAGTCCTATGTCATGTGAGACATGTTATAAAGTCCTATGTCATGTGAGACATGTTATAAAGTCCTATGTCATGTGAGACATGTTATAAAGTCCTATGTCATGTGAGACATGTTATAAAGTCCTATGTCATGTGAGACATGTTATAAAGTCCTATGTCATGTGAGACATGTTACAAAGTCCTATGTCGTGTGAGACATGTTACAAAGTCCTATGTCGTGTGAGACATGTTACAAAGTCCTATGTCGTGTGAGACATGTTACAAAGTCCTATGTCGTGTGAGATATGTTACAAAGTCCTATGTCGTGTGAGACATGTTACAAAGTCCTATGTCGTGTGAGACATGTTACAAAGTCCTATGTCGTGTGAGACATGTTACAAAGTCCTATGTCGTGTGAGATATGTTACAAAGTCCTATGTCGTATGAGACATGTTATAAAGTCCTATGTCGTGTGAGACTTGTTACAAAGTCCTATGTCGTGTGAGACATGTTACAAAGTCCTATGTCGTGTGTGACATGTTTAGGTGACAATGGCACATTGCTAACACCAATAAATGCCAAGTCATGCTTTCATCAAGGTAAAATACAATGTTCGATATTTTACTATTATCTTTTTTCCTTACAAGTTCTTGAACTTTGTTCCATCATCAAATTCTCTCATAACAACAAAATATATGTTAGAAAAAGGTAAAAAAGTGATATAAATTGGTGACAGCCTCCAAAAACTAGAGCAATATGAAGTAATTATAACTTTCTTTCGATGGCAGTTGGTTGACCTGTTCAGAGTAGTGGAGTGATATTACCTGTAATGATATAGTCATTAATTTCTTTCTAGAATAATGCTTTAATAAACAAATACTTACCACAATGTAATGAGGAAAGAGTCTGAAAAACACAATAAATATTATTGTCGTTTATCCAAATAAAAATTTAAATTATATATTTTTATAATTGACATATTACCAGAGGGAATATTTCCAAGCTTTTTACGATATCATTATTAGTTGTGAGGTGAGTAGAGTAGTTACGAGGTGAGTAGAGTTGTTAAGAGGTGAGTAGAGCAGGTATGAGGTGAGTAGAGTAGTTACGAGGTGAGTAGAGTGGTTATGAGGTGAGTAGAGTAGTTATGAGGTGAGTAGAGTAGTTACGAGGTGAGTAGAGTGGTTATGAGGTGAGTAGAGTAGTTATGAGGTGAGTAGAGTAGTTACGAGGTGAGTAGAGTTGTTAAGAGGTGAGTAGAGCAGGTATGAGGTGAGTAGAGTAGTTACGAGGTGAGTAGAGTGGTTATGAGGTGAGTAGAGTAGTTATGAGGTGAGTAGAGTAGTTATGAGGTGAGTAGAGCAGGTATGAGGTGAGTAGAGTAGGTATGAGGTGAGTAGAGTAGTTATGAGGTGAGTAGAGTAGTTATGAGGTGAGTAGAGTAGGTATGAAGTGAGTAGAGTGGTTATGAGGTGAGTAGAGTAAATATGAGGTGAGTAGTCACAAAGAGTCACAAGGAAAAGGGATCACACAAAAGGCTTCATACGCCCATCTGAGGGTGATCCCAGTGCAGCAAGTGCACACTTCTGACCCTCTCCTAATCTCACCTCATCCCATGCACCAGGTATAGGACTTGACACACAGGCTTCACCACCAGAGGAGTCAGGGTTTTAGACTCCTGGTGGATCACTCTCACCCCACCTGAGCCCTAGGAAAACAATCTCAACCAACAAGCACTGGAAGAAAATGAATCCATCACTGGGTTCAGGAATTAACCCGGATTAGTTCAGCCTCACATACAGCACCCGTGCTCGGACACGGACGCTGGACGTCAGACCTTAACCTCTCACGCCACGGGAAGGCTCCGGGGTTTATCTCTAGCAGAAAGAATTACACTAACCTGCGAATTATCTTATCCAAGTTCCTCTTCAAGGACTCGACAGAGGGTGCATCAACGAACTCACCTGGTAGGACATTCCATACACTGCACACCATCACTGTCATCAGGTCTCGGAACTTGTTCGTCCGGAATCTTGGTACATCTAACTTGTAACCATGGCCCCTCGTTGGGTTCAAGTTCAACGAGAAGATACTTGTGGGGTCAAGGGTGCTATTACCCCTAATGATCTTATAAGTCTCGATCAATTGGCCTCGAAGTCTACGCTGCCCTAGGGTTAGGAGGTCTAGGTCTATCAGCCGCCTCTCATAACCTTTGTTCCGGATCTCAGGCATCAACTTGGTCGCTCGGGCCTGAATCCTTTCCAAGCGTTCCACGTACGTCGCACCTATATGTCGCAGACCAGAACTGAACAGCATACTCCAAATGGGACCGAACCAGCGTCTTATACAGGGTCATCACCGTCTGCCTTTTCGGTGGATAAAACCCCTCGTGATATAGCCTAGGATCTTTTGAGCCTTCCTCTCTGCGGCGACACATTAAGCACCAAATTTGAACACGGAGGTCATTAGTACTCCGAGATCTAGCTCTTGCAGCGTTGGAGAGACTGGCGAACCAAGTAGAGAGTATTTTGCACTCCAACATGCAGGACTTTGCATTTTCTTGTGTTGAAAGGCATCTGCCATTGTTCTGACCACTCTCCGATCCTGGCCATATCCCTACACATCTCGTTCACCGCATGAGGATTAGTCGCATCGACACCTAGCTTGGTATCGTATGCAAACTTACTCATCTTGGAGATGGTCCCAGTGTCTAAATCATTGATGTAGATGAGGAACAGCAAAGGTCCTAAAACTGATCCTTGGGGCACACTGCTGCTAACTACCGACCATTCAGACGGTGTACCTCCAACAACGACTCGCTGTCTTCTTCCTGACAGCCATGCCTCAATCCAGTCAGCCACCTTGCCGGCAATACCAATAGCACGTACCTTAGCCATCAATCTCCGATGTGGGACCTTATCAAAGGCCTTCTGGAAGTCAAGAAACACAACATCCACAGACCCAGACCTGTCGTATTCACCGAAGATTGAGTGGTAGAACTCGAGTAGATTTGTGAGACATGACCTACCTGCTCTAAATCCATGTTGAGAACTCGTCAGCAAATCGTTCCGCTCCATGTGATATACAACCCTCTCCTTAATCAGGGTCTCCAACACCTTACCTACAACATAAGTCAGGCTCACGGGCCTGAAATTGCTAGCCTGATCCACCGGACCCTTCTTGTGAATGGGACACACATTCGCTGATCTCCAATCAAGCGGTACTTCACTAGTCTCCAACGAAGCCTCGAACACTTGACTTATGTGGGGGGCCAACGCAATTGCAACGGATCTCACCACCTTGGGTAAAATTCGTCGGGACCGGGAGACTTGTGGGGGTCCAAATTGATCAGCTTCTCGTACACTTTCTCCTGGGTGATGACAACTTCCTCCAATCTATCATTTCCTACATACATGATGACAGGGGGTTGTATCCTGTCATCCTCGACAGTGAATACACTAGAAAAATACTGATTAAACTCCTGGGCAATGCCAAGATTATCAGAAATCAGGAGACTAGTAGTAGACTGCAAGGGCCCCAACGACTTCCTTACCTTGTGTTGATTCACATAGGTAAGAAACTCCTTGGGGTTATCCTTGCAGGAAAGTGCAACCCTCTGTTCCTCACTAGCTTTAGCTTGACGGACCATTGCCGCATAAGGTGACGGGTCGGACTGGACAGCTCGATACAAGCGCTTACGCTCTAAAATAGCATCTGCTACTGCACGGCTAAACCAAGAAGGGTTCACCCGTGCCGATCTTCCCTATTCGCTTCAGAGGGATGCACCCAGCCTGAATCTCCTTGTAGACACTGTAGATATGAGGTGAGTAGAGTAGTTATGAGGTGAGTAGAGTAGTTATGAGGAGAGTAGAGTAGTTATGAAGTGAGTAGAGTAGTTATGAGGTGAGTAGAGTGGTTGTGAGGTGAGTAGAAAAGTTATGAGGTGAGTAGAGTAGTCACGAGGTGAGTAGAAGAGTTATGAGGTGAGTAGAGTGGTTATGAGGATGGTTAGTTCGACAGTTCAATTGAATAATGTATTTCATAAATATTTCGAATAATTTTTTGCATTTTATCAATAGCAGATTTAGTTAATTATAAAATTTTGTTTTATTTCCCTTGTAAATTAAAGAATCCCTTGCAATCATGAGAATTAAATAATATCTATTATCTAATAAACGAAACTCACGCTACAGTGACGCTAGGACTGTTTCGTCATATATAACTGATTAGCTACCGAAATGAATAATAAAATGGAAAGAAGGAAATAAAGGTTAATTAATTAAATAAAGAAGATTATTAGACCCTGCTGGTTCGGTTCATGTAGATGCATTTCTGCACTTCAGTACACTGCACTGTAGTGCACCATATAAACCTCCCTCTGCATTGTTTAGATATTAACATGTAAAATAATAGAACGTTCACAATGTAGGGTACAAACCTGTATGAAATAATACTGTGTTCGTTAGTTTTATAACTTACATTATTTTAGTCATCTTTAATTTAAATAGATTCTATCGTAATTTATCTATTTACAAGATTATATTTCTTCTAACTTCTAAGAGTTAAAATAAATTATGTAAATAAATGACTCTTTTCCTTATTCTGATAATAACTGTTGCTTTAGTTACCTAGAACCTTTGGACCTACTGTGAGACCTATATTGGTAAGTGTGCTGTGTGTAGGTGCATACCTATACTGTATAGAGTGTGTAGGTGCATACCTATACTGTATAGAGTGTGTAGGTACATACCTATACTGTATAGAGTGTGTAGGTACATACCTATACTGTATAGAGTGTGTAGGTACATACCTATACTGTATAGAGTGTGTAGGTACATACCTATACTGTATAGAGTGTGTAGGTACATACCTATACTGTATAGAGTGTGTAGGTACATACCTATACTGTATAGAGTGTGTAGGTACATACCTATACTGTATAGTGTGTGTAGGTACATACCTATACTGTATAGTGTGTATGTTCTTAATGAATGAGATATTGCTTCATTACAGACATATAAATAATTCTAATAACATATTTTCTATGAATGCTTATCACAGTAAACTTTACATATTTGATCATTTACCATAATATTATCATTCGCATTATACAGTTTATGTTCTTATTGCTATATAAGAATATAGAGTTATATATATATATTTATTAAGTGGAACACAATTAATAAGAACTATACAAAAATGTTTAATAACAGACAATACTGTATAGCTAATATTAATTAATGGATATTTTCCTATACACATAATAACTATTTCAACGTAATTTTATACTAATATTGTTCTATTTTAAATTGTTATTAGTTTTATCTCTCACCTCTGCTTTAATTACAAACAGTTCTATTAAATTATATAAGAGCAGTAAAGCAAAATATTACTGATTTATTTAATAATAAATAATTTTTATAGTCTATCCTCGAATATTTACTTATCAATCCTAATTTAAATAATAACATAAAATTATAGGTGGCCGGAAATTTCGCTGTCGGAATATTCGCTGTCGGAATAATCGGTCTTCAATTTTCGGTCTCAGAATTATAAATGACCTCTCAACATAAATAACCGTTATGTAGTTTGCAGTATCCGCTAGTTTGTTGTACTGCACACTCATGATTGTTTAATGACCTGACAGGGGGGTTCGGGGAGCGGCACGCCCTCCGATACATCTAATTCATAAGTTTTATTTATACCTGAGACCGAATTTCCTGCTCAAATCTCATATTAAATAAATGTCAAAACATGTCCAAATTACTGATGTTACGTATCATTTTACAACAGTTAATGATGTTATCCGCTTTTAATAAATAAACTACACATTTTAGTACTCGTAATTTCAACTTTTTCTATTATTGTTCTGTAATAACATCATTATAAACTAAGACTGAGTTTTCCAAGAACCAAATGTATATTAACTTAAATAATCAATGTTAAATTATTTATTGTACACAAAGTTTTTAATACTCATTCATTCTTTATTCAAACAATTACCTATTCACTAATTCTTGTTTCCTGTTTATATTTATTTATTTAACTCTAATTTCTATCATAACGATTAACGTTATTTCCCTTAATTACAAATATTTATCATGCATTATTTATAATTTCTAAATATAGTTAGTACACACAGTGTATACACTAGTGCTGCCACGTGTATATTAGTACACACAGTGTATACACTAGTGCTGCCACGTGTATATTAGTACACACAGTGTATACACTAGTGCTGCCACGTGTATATTAGTACACACAGTGTATACACTAGTGCTGCCACGTGTATATTAGTACACACAGTGTATACACTAGTGCTGCCACGTGTATATTAGTACACACAGTGTATACACTAGTGCTGTCACGTGTATATTAGTATACACAGTGTATACACTATAGTGTGACCCTGGCCTGCTTGGCAACACTGTCTCTCTTTGGACTTTAGACTGAGGAGTTAGAAGGTAATTATAATTACTGCACCATATAGGAAAAATATGGTTACCGAGCCTGCACCATAGGAAAAATATGGTTACCGAGCCTGCACCACAGGTAAGAATATGGTTTACAATGCATGCACCATTATAACTAAGTTAACAAAGGTACGGGCCATCATTAAAAAAAATACAAGACTTACACCAATAAAAAATGCAAAGTTTATACATCCTACACCAATTAAAAAATAACAAAAAAATGCCCAGTCTTTCTCAGAATAGAGGCAAAAATGTGTATCATTGGTACCAAGTTAATGAAATGAAATGAAATCAAGTATGATAATGATAAATAAAATGATAATGAGGACTAATATGATAATGAAAATCAACATGATAAAGACACCCAATATAATAATAATAACCAACATGATAAAGACACCCAATATAATAATAATAACCAACATGATAATGATAACCATGCAGTGTCAATTACAGATGCACGTAATTTCTAATAAATATTGTGCCTAAAATAATTAAATGAATAAATAAACTATTAAATAAATAAATAAATGATAATATTGCGAGTAACTATTATAATAAATATTATGTGCCTCTATTATGAGAAAGACCTGAAATGACTTTTCCTCAATTATTGTAAGAAAAAGTTAGTACTAGAAAATTTCGGACTCGGATAACTCTGTCTCAGTTTATAATGGTGTTATTTAAGAACATTAATAGAAAAAGTTGAAATTATGAGTACTAAAATGTGTAGTGTATTTATTAAAATCGGACAACATCATTAACCGTTGTGAAATGATACGTAACATTAGTAATTTGGACATTTATTTAACATGAGAATTAAAAAACTATGAAGTGTGCAGTAAAACAAACTAGCGGATACAGCAAACTACTTAACGAAATTTCTGGCCACCGAAAAAATTAACGGTTATATACCATTTACAGTTCTAGTTGATCCAAATGAAATAATATTTGATCCAGGTGAAATAATATTTAATCCAAGTGAAATAATATTTGATCCAAGTGAAATAATATTTGATCCAAGTGAAATTGAATATTTTATCATTCCGATACCTCACATTTGGTGTCTTTGTCTGTTGGTTGTTGCAAGAAAAATGTCATGCTTTTAATATTTAAAATATAAAAAATATTTGTATAATCTCTCATTGCCACCTAAAGCTTTCATTGCCAATCATAATCCTTTATTGCCCATCATAATCTTTCATTGCCCACCATAATCCTTTATTGCCCACCATAATCTTTCATTGCCCACCATAATCCTTTATTGCCCACCATAATCATTCATTGCCCACCATAATCCTTTATTGCCCACCATAATCATTCATTGCCCACCATAAACCTTCACTATCCACCATAATCATTCATTATCCACCAAAATCCTTCATTGTCCACCATAATCCTTCATTGCCCACCATAATCCTTCATCGTCCACCATAATCCTTCATCGTCCACCATAATCCTTCATCATCCACCATAATCCTTCATCGCCCACCATAATCCTTCATTGCCCACCATAATCTTTCATTACCCACTATAATCTTTCATTATCCACCAAAATCCATCATTATCTACTATAATCCTTCATTGTCCACCGTAATCTGTCATTGCCCACCATAATCTTTCATTACTCACCATAATCTTTCATTGCCAACCATAATCTTTCATTGCCCACCATAATCAGTCATTGCTCACCATAATAATCTGTCATTGCCCACCATAATAATTTTTCATTGCCCACCATAACAATCTATCATTGCCCACCATAATAATATATCATTGCCCACCATAATAATATATCATTGCCCACCATAATAATATATCATTGC
>CANNZV010000201.1:64415-445347 GCA_947561585.1 Caprella mutica
AGTATGAGTCTTAGTTAGGGTAATTTATGAGTTTTTGGACAGTTCCACATTTTCGATCATATAAGTAAATGCATGTAAAAGTAAAATAACTATTTCATATACTAATTAAACTGTTAACTTCATACAATAATAATAACTTATTATGGTAAAGGTGCACTCTAGTTTCGACTGAGAGTGTCAGAGCTACTCTTCCTTTTCTGCTATTTTATTAAATTATTAGAAATGTGCTATCATAGATAACTGAGATAAATAAATAAATATAATAAATTAAAAATTAAAAAATTATTCTTGGATTGAGTTATTCAATAACATAATATACTTGTTATTAACATTAGTTAGATGATTTTTCTTATTTTAAATAAGAATACCTACAATTTTTTCCATTTTTTACAAATGAAAAAAAAAGAGTAAAAATGAATAAACCATTTTTGTACCAGAAGCCACGAGAGTAAAATGCGATAAGACTGATAAAGTATAACTAAGAAAAAAGTAAACTATGATAATAACTACATTTTTTATTTAATTGCTAATATTTAATAAAAGAACATAAGGGGAGGAGTAGCTTTAACGACCTCAGTCGAAGCTAAGGTGCACATTTACCAAATAAATTTTAATATGTAGTAGGTATAATAAGTTAAAAGATAATTACTATATACTTTATTTAAATGATCGAAAAAGGCGAACAGTCCAATAACTCAGAATTTACCCTATGTACAATATTGTATGTTTATACATTTTACATCTCTACATTTATTCTAATAAGTATTTACGTATGTTAATCATTCAATGAAATATAAGTTTCATTAAATACATTTAAATCAAATTCATTTTAAGGCATTTAGGAACTTTGTGGTGGAAATCATTTTTATATTCAGAAAAATTTTCTATATAATTTTGCATTATTTTTTATTAAGAATTATTTAATCTTTCGAAGGAATAACTAGATATTTTAGAACTAATTATTTTACTAGCTAAGTATTTTTCGTTAATGATTCAACTTTAGATGACTATCATTTTAAATGTTAATTTGAACATTGTAAAGAGCGTAATTTTCACCCTAAATAAAAAGATTATTTTTACTTCTTCTGCCTACATCTGAGTTTTAGAAAATATTAAGGTACACAGTGGTACATTAAGGTACACAGTGGTACATTAAGGTACACAGTGGTACATTAAGGTACACAGTGGTACATTAAGGTACACAGTGGTACATTAAGGTACACAGTGGTACATTTAGGTACACAGTGGTACATTTAGGTACACAGTGGTACATTTAGGTACACAGTGGTACATTTAGGTACACAGTGGTACATTTAGGTACACAGTGGTACATTAAGGCACACAGTGGTACAATTAGGTACACAGTGGTACATTTAGGTACACAGAGCTAGTGGTACACTGTGTGTGTACCACTAGCTCTGTGTACCACTGTACCCGCATTTCCGGTCTTTATAGTTATAGCCTCTAAATTGAAATTATAGTGAGATTATAGTGAGAAATATAGCACTACACCATCGACAGGTGAGAGTAACGATACTTTGCTAGAATGTTCTGCTGCTGAGCTAAAAATAAAGTAAACAATAGCCAGGCATTATTTCAATACCGGAAGAAAGTTTCAATATAATAATAGAAATATAATATAAACTTCAAAATATTATAACACTATAACTGGTTATTTTGATTGGTATCCATGATACCTGCAGGTATCATGGATACCAATTAAAATAACCAGTTAACCACAGTTCTTACCAAAAGGAATATATTATAATATTTTCATGGTTATATTTTTACTATAATATATTGAAATTTTCATCTGATATTTAAATCACATCTTGTAACTGATACTTTGCCCTACAATTGATGTTATACCACAGGAGAATATGTTATTAATTTCTCTGTTGCATAACTGCTATTTTATGTTTTGTTTATAATTAATAGAATTATTGAGAAGAAGTCCTTCCATCTTCCATCTTGAGGATCTATAATCCATTCGGTTTTATTTTATATAATGACATTTTCCAATAATAGCAGTAGCAGCATTATATAAAATTTATTAGCATTTTATTACAATATGACTCACGCATTTACGACAATAAATTTTCCCCATCAGTTTAACTGAAGTACATAGCATTCTATAACAAAGCTTTATTGTTATAGAATTCGTAAGAGAACCTATAAACTTGACAAAAACACAAAACAAACTAAGGTAGCGACAATAGAGGGGGTTTGTGTCCGTGACGTCATCATAGCAACACTTTACTATGCTATTTAAGGTAATTAAAGTGAGTGAAGCTGTACAAACTCATTAGTTATTGTTAGTGTATGGTAACAGTAATAGATATAGGCAGTTTATAAGCCTTTAATTTGTATTGAAGAGTGTTGCTTTGATGACGTCACGCACACAAATCACTCTATTGTCTCTACTGTATCTATTCTCCTATTATCTATCCCACGTGTCTTATATATTCCTGTCGTACCCCCTTAACATCTTTATTTATAACCAAAGTTAATGTAAAAGCATCGTGTTATTCATCTGGAACACAATGCGAATAAAGACAAAATATGAAGTAGGGCAGAATTAAATTGTATGTGAAGTCCTTTAAATAATATTATTCTAATTTATAAACAAATTTCAGCTTTAGGAAAATGATACAATAACACGAATAAAATTCGAAATAAAACTGTACCTAATTACAGAGAGTTAGGAACAGTACCTCATAACAGAGAGTTATGAACAGTACCTCATAACAGAGAGTTAGGAACAGTACCTCATAACAGAGAGTTAGGAACAGTACCTCATAACAGAGAGTTAGGAACAGTACCTCATAACAGAGAGTTAAGAACAGTACCTCATAACAGAGAGGTATGAACAGTACCTCATAACAGAGAGTTATGAACAGTACCTCATAAGAGAGAGTTAGGAACAGTACCTCATAACAGAGAGTTATGAAAAGTACCTCATAACAGAGAGTTATGAACAGTACCTCATAACAGAGAGTTATGAACAGTACCTCATAAGAGAGAGTTAGGAACAGTACCTCATAACAGAGAGTTATGAAAAGTACCTCATAACAGAGAGTTATGAACAGTACCTCATAACAGAGAGTTATGAACAGTACCTCATAAGAGAGAGTTATGAACAGTACCTCATAACAGAGAGTTATGAACAGTACCTAATAACAGAGAGTTATGAACAGTACCTCATAACAGAGAGTTATGAACAGTACCTAATAACAGAGAGTTATGAACAGTACCTCATAACAGAGAGTTAAGAACAGTACCTCATAACAGAGAGTTATGAACAGTACCTCATAAGAGAGAGTTATGAACAGTACCTCATAACAGAGAGTTATGAACAGTACCTCATAAGAGAGAGTTAGGAACAGTACCTCATAACAGAGAGTTATGAAAAGTACCTCATAATAGAGAGTTATGAACAGTACCTCATAACAGAGAGTTATGAACAGTACCTCATAAGAGAGAGTTATGAACAGTACCTCATAACAGAGAGTTAGGAACAGTACCTCATAACAGAGAGTTAAGAACAGTACCTCATAACAGAGAAATATGAACAGTACCTCATAACAGAGAGTTATGAACAGTACCTCATAACAGAGAGTTATGAACAGTACCTCATAAGAGAGAGTTAGGAACAGTACCTCATAACAGAGAGTTATGAAAAGTACCTCATAACAGAGAGTTATGAACAGTACCTCATAACAGAGAGTTATGAACAGTACCTCATAACAGAGAGTTATGAACAGTACCTCATAACAGAGAGTTATGAACAGTACCTCATAACAGAGAGTTATGAACAGTACCTCATAAGAGAGAGTTAGGAACAGTACCTCATAACAGAGAGTTATGAAAAGTACCTCATAACAGAGAGTTATGAACAGTACCTCATAACAGAGAGTTATGAACAGTACCTCATAAGAGAGAGTTATGAACAGTACCTCATAACAGAGAGTTATGAACAGTACCTAATAACAGAGAGTTATGAACAGTACCTCATAACAGAGAGTTAAGAACAGTACCTCATAACAGAGAGTTATGAACAGTACCTCATAAGAGAGAGTTATGAACAGTACCTCATAACAGAGAGTTATGAACAGTACCTAATAACAGAGAGTTATGAACAGTACCTCATAACAGAGAGTTATGAACAGTACCTAATAACAGAGAGTTATGAACAGTACCTCATAACAGAGAGTTAAGAACAGTACCTCATAACAGAGAGTTATGAACAGTACCTAATAACAGAGAGTTATGAACAGTACCTCATAACAGAGAGTTAAGAACAGTACCTCATAACAGAGAGTTATGAACAGTACCTCATAAGAGAGAGTTATGAACAGTACCTCATAACAGAGAGTTATGAACAGTACCTCATAAGAGAGAGTTAGGAACAGTACCTCATAACAGAGAGTTATGAAAAGTACCTCATAATAGAGAGTTATGAACAGTACCTCATAACAGAGAGTTAGGAACAGTACCTCATAACAGAGAGTTAAGAACAGTACCTCATAACAGAGAGTTATGAACAGTACCTCATAAGAGAGAGTTATGAACAGTACCTCATAACAGAGAGTTATGAACAGTACCTAATAACAGAGAGTTATGAACAGTACCTCATAACAGAGAGTTATGAACAGTACCTAATAACAGAGAGTTATGAACAGTACCTCATAACAGAGAGTTAAGAACAGTACCTCATAACAGAGAGTTATGAACAGTACCTCATAAGAGAGAGTTATGAACAGTACCTCATAACAGAGAGTTATGAACAGTACCTCATAAGAGAGAGTTAGGAACAGTACCTCATAACAGAGAGTTATGAAAAGTACCTCATAATAGAGAGTTATGAACAGTACCTCATAACAGAGAGTTATGAACAGTACCTCATAAGAGAGAGTTATGAACAGTACCTCATAACAGAGAGTTAGGAACAGTACCTCATAACAGAGAGTTAAGAACAGTACCTCATAACAGAGAAATATGAACAGTACCTCATAACAGAGAGTTATGAACAGTACCTCATAACAGAGAGTTATGAACAGTACCTCATAAGAGAGAGTTAGGAACAGTACCTCATAACAGAGAGTTATGAAAAGTACCTCATAACAGAGAGTTATGAACAGTACCTCATAACAGAGAGTTATGAACAGTACCTCATAACAGAGAGTTATGAACAGTACCTCATAACAGAGAGTTATGAACAGTACCTCATAACAGAGAGTTATGAACAGTACCTCATAAGAGAGAGTTAGGAACAGTACCTCATAACAGAGAGTTATGAAAAGTACCTCATAACAGAGAGTTATGAACAGTACCTCATAACAGAGAGTTATGAAAAGTACCTCATAACAGAGAGTTATGAACAGTACCTCATAACAGAGAGTTATGAACAGTACCTAATAACAGAGAGTTATGAACAGTACCTCATAACAGAGAGTTATGAACAGTACCTAATAACAGAGAGTTATGAACAGTACCTCATAACAGAGAGTTAAGAACAGTACCTCATAACAGAGAGTTATGAACAGTACCTCATAAGAGAGAGTTATGAACAGTACCTCATAACAGAGAGTTATGAACAGTACCTCATAAGAGAGAGTTAGGAACAGTACCTCATAACAGAGAGTTATGAAAAGTACCTCATAATAGAGAGTTATGAACAGTACCTCATAACAGAGAGTTAGGAACAGTACCTCATAACAGAGAGTTAAGAACAGTACCTCATAACAGAGAGTTATGAACAGTACCTCATAACAGAGAGTTATGAACAGTACCTCATAACAGAGAGTTATGAACAGTACCTCATAACAGAGAGTTATGAACAGTACCTCATAAGAGAGAGTTAGGAACAGTACCTCATAAGAGAGAGTTATGAACAGTACCTCATAACAGAGAGTTATGAACAGTACCTAATAACAGAGAGTTATGAACAGTACCTCATAACAGAGAGTTATGAACAGTACCTAATAACAGAGAGTTATGAACAGTACCTCATAACAGAGAGTTATGAACAGTACCTCATAACAGAGAGTTATGAACAGTACCTCATAACAGAGAGTTATGAACAGTACCTCATAACAGAGAGTTATGAACAGTACCTCATAAGAGAGAGTTAGGAACAGTACCTCATAACAGAGAGTTATGAAAAGTACCTCATAACAGAGAGCTATGAACAGTACCTCATAACAGAGAGTTATGAACAGTACCTCATAAGAGAGAGTTATGAACAGTACCTCATAACAGAGAGTTATGAACAGTACCTCATAAGAGAGAGTTAGGAACAGTACCTCATAACAGAGAGTTATGAAAAGTACCTCATAACAGAGAGAGTTAGGAACAGTATCTTATAAGAGAGAGTTATGAACAGTACCTCATAAGAGAGAGTTAGGAACAGTACCTCATAACAGAGAGTTATGAACAGTACCTCATAAGAGAGAGTTAGGAACAGTACCTCATAACAGAGAGTTGGGAACAGTACCTCATAACAGAGAGTTAGGAAAAGTACCTCATAACAGAGAGAGTTAGGAACAGTATCTTATAAGAGAGAGTTAGGAACAGTAACTCATAACAGAGAGTTAGGAACAGTAACTCATAACTGAGAGAGTTAGGAACAGTACCTCATAACAGAGAGTTAAGATATTCTAGTCCTAGGCTACAGTTGCGTAAAGGGCCAGAGTACCACATGACTGGTTACGAACAAACCGGAAGGATATAGAGCCAACACTCCGGATCTCCTATAGTTCACAGGATGGACACCTGTTGTCCACTAGCCAAGGAGTCTAAAAACTTACGGACACTATGCTAATGTAAGAACTACTAGAAATAATCAGAATATAAGTTGCAGTTATGCAAGTGACTTCAAATGTCTCTTTTATCAAGTACTATCTATTTCAAAAGCCTGTTCTCATTTTCTAGCCTGAAAAGCCGTTACATTTTTACCGGATACATTTTCTCTGTGAGAGGAAACGTCCTATCGTTATTAAATACACTTATCCTTATTTGCCTAGAACACAGGCAGGTACATAGGAAATTGTGTAACAAGAACAGTTTCTTATATTCAATCTAGTGCAGCAAATACTATATTATATAAAGGCTTGTTATAGAAGGATTTATGTAACATCACTCATTTCATTCGATTCCATCTTCTGCTTTACGTAATATAGATTGATGATGAACATGTTGTATGAAAACCTGTTAGCTGAGTAATAAATGCTTTACATAACTAAATATCAGGCCATTTTAATGTATCTAATACTTCAACATTGGCATAAATTATACGATATGAATGACCACGTCTTCGTGTATTCACAAGTATTTAGTGAATTTAGTCAAATTTATTTTACCTACAGCAAATATAAGGACAAAATATCTTGTTTCTGGTTTTCAAGGATGAAGTATGAAATCATGAAGTGAATGAATGGTATGAAATGGTTATAGAAAAATTCGGTCTCGGTAAATTTGGACTTGATTTACAATGATTCTATTAAAGAACAATAAAAGAAAAAGTTGGAATTATGAGTACTTAATTTATTAATTAAAAGCTGATAACATCATTAACTGTTGTAAAATGATACGTAACATTAGTAATTTTGACATGTTTTGACAACTGATAAATTTGAGATTTCAACATAAAATTAGATTTGGAAATTCCGTCTCGAAACATTCGGTCTGATGATTAAATAAAAGTTAATAGTTAGATTTACCCCCCTGCCAGGTCATTAAAAACCATGAAGTGTGCAGCACAACAAACTAGCGGATACAAGCGACTACATAACGGTTATTCATGTTGAGAGGCCATTTATAATTCTGAGACCAAAATTTCCGGCCACCATATGAAATGTATAAAATGTATGAAATTTATGAAAAGTGAGATATTTCGATAATTTTAAAGTCGTTAAGTAAGTGTCAAATACGTTAACGCAAAATATATTGATTGTTATATATAACAGCATGCAGTTCAGGGCCAAACAATCAACCATTTTCTCATGTTTCTTCATTTCCCTTTAAATTTGACATAGGAAGATTTGACATCATCCTACAGGGCATCCTTCCGGTGCAGGATACGCAGAGGAAGAGGATGTGAGTAGAAGTATGCTATTTGCAGTTTTGAAAAAGTGTACTGACTGAGAAAAAAATACGAGTCAAATTGACTCCAAATTTGAGTTTTCACCGGCTCAAAAATGTGAGTCAATTTGACTCATCCTAACATTTTACTCAAAAACAAGCGTCCTATTGACTCCTAATTCATAGTCAGATTGACTCACGTAGAGTCAATCAAGAAAAAAGACTCCAATATTGGAGTTTTGCAGCCTTGACTCAAGCGATGAGTCAGGTTGACTCGCAATATTTCCTCAGTGTGTTGGCAAGTTATTAGTATGCTATTTGGAATTTTAAATAATATATTTTGTTAATCACTCGTGTGAATGACTTTACTGTTTACACTAGCACGGGAGGTGCCGCTTATGGAGACTAGAATTGGAATACTAACTATCCAGTTGAATGTAATATAGGGCATTTCAGAGGAGTGATACTATCACTAATATCAAGAACACTTCATTAAAAGTAAAACAAATTCATGTCATATCATATTGAAATATGTTTTATTACATCACTAACAATTCTTTTTTTTTATAATTTTTTCTCTCTCGTATACGGATATGTGTACGTTAACATTTTGTTCCGGCGGAAGGTGAACCGAATAATGGAGAGACGGAAGTGGAGTGATTTGGACCGGAAGTGCCCCGGTACAGAGGGTCTCACGCCGCTACGACACATCAAATAATAACATCAAAGGTAAACAACATCAAACGTAAATAACATCAAAGGTGAATAACATCAAAGGTAAATAACATCACAGGTAAATAACATCAAAGGTGAATAACATCAAAGGTAAACAACATCAAAGGTGAATAACATCAAAGGTGAATAACATCAAAGGTAAATAACATCAAAGGTAAATAACATCAAAGGTGAATAACATCAAAGGTAAATAACATCAAAGGTGAATAACATCAAAGGTGAATAACATCAACTATACATGTTATAACAATGGTAGTGGTTAACTTATTTATTATGAATCTGAAGAGGAAAAGATTGTATGAATTTTATTCACCGTAAGAGTTCATCCCTAGTGGAATATTATTTGTATTGACTGTAAATAGATATTGTATGAATGTTCTTCACCGTAAGAGTTCATCCCTAGTGGAATATTATTTGTATTGACTGTAAATAGATATTGTATGAATGTTCTTCACCGTAAGAGTTCATCCCTAGTGGAATATTATTTGTATTGACTGTAAATAGATATTGTATGAATGTTCTTCACCGTAAGAGTTCATCCCTAGTGGAATATTATTTGTATTGACTGTAAATAGATATTGTATGAATGTTCTTCACCGTAAGAGTTCATCCCTAGTGGAATATTATTTGTATTGACTGTAAATAGATATTGTATGAATGTTCTTCACCGTAAGAGTTCATCCCTAGTGGAATATTATTTGTATTGACTGTAAATAGATATTGTATGAATGTTCTTCACCGCAAGAGTTCATCCCTAGTGGAATATTATTTGTACTGACTGTAAATAGATATTGTATAAATGTTCTTCACCGTAAGAGTTCATCCCTAGTGGAATATTATTTGTATTGACTGTGAATAGATATTGTATGAATGTTCTTCACTGTAAGAGTTCATCCCTAGTGGAATATTATTTGTATTGACTGTAAATAGATATTGTATGAATGTTCTTCACCGTAAGAGTTCATCCCTAGTGGAATATTATTTGTATTGACTGTAAATAGATATTGTATGAATGTTCTTCACCGTAAGAGTTCATCCTTAGTGGAATATTATTTGTATTGACTGTAAATAGATATTGTATGAATGTTCTTCACCGTAAGAGTTCATCCCTAGTGGAATATTATTTGTATTGACTGTAAATAGATATTGTATGAATGTTCTTCACCGTAAGAGTTCATCCCTAGTGGAATATTATTTGTATTGACTGTAAATAGATATTGTATGAATGTTCTTCACCGCAAGAGTTCATCCCTAGTGGAATATTATTTGTATTGACTGTAAATAGATATTGTATGAATGTTCTTCACCGCAAGAGTTCATCCCTAGTGGAATATTATTTGTACTGACTGTAAATAGATATTGTATAAATGTTCTTCACCGTAAGAGTTCATCCCTAGTGGAATATTATTTGTATTGACTGTGAATAGATATTGTATGAATGTTCTTCACTGTAAGAGTTCATCCCTAGTGGAATATTATTTGTATTGACTGTAAATAGATATTGTATGAATGTTCTTCACCGTAAGAGTTCATCCCTAGTGTAATATTATTTGTATTGACTGTAAATAGATATTGTATGAATGTTCTTCACCGTAAGAGTTCATCCCTAGTGTAATATTATTTGTATTGACTGTAAATAGATATTGTATGAATGTTCTTCACCGTAAGAGTTCATCCCTAGTGGAATATTATTTGTATTGACAGTAAATAGATATTGTATGAATGTTCTTCACCGTAAGAGTTCATCCCTAGTGGAATATTATTTGTATTGACTGTAAATAGATATTGTATGAATGTTCTTCACCGTAAGAGTTCATCCCTAGTGGAATATTATTTGTATTGACTGTAAATAGATATTGTATGAATGTTCTTCACCGTAAGAGTTCATCCTTAGTGGAATATTATTTGTATTGACTGTAAATAGATATTGTATGAATGTTCTTCACCGTAAGAGTTCATCCCTAGTGGAATATTATTTGTATTGACTGAAAATAGATATTGTATGAATGTTCTTCACCGTAAGAGTTCATCCCTAGTGTAATATTATTTGTATTGACTGTAAATAGATATTGTATGAATGTTCTTCACCGTAAGAGTTCATCCCTAGTGTAATATTATTTGTATTGACTGTAAATAGATATTGTATGAATGTTCTTCACCGTAAGAGTTCATCCCTAGTGGAATATTATTTGTATTAACTGTAAATAGATATTGTATGAATGTTCTTCACCGTAAGAGTTCATCCCTAGTGGAATATTATTTGTATTGACAGTAAATAGATATTGTATGAATGTTCTTCACCGTAAGAGTTCATCCCTAGTGGAATATTATTTGTATTGACTGTAAATAGATATTGTATGAATGTTCTTCACCGCAAGAGTTCATCCCTAGTGGAATATTATTTGTATTGACTGTAAATAGATATTGTATGAATGTTCTTCACGGTAAAAGTTCACCTATAGACTCATAGTGGAATATTATTTGTATATTCTTGCAAACACGAATTGACTCTGTAATTCAGGACTTTTATATAAAAGAAAAATTTGGAAAATGTTCAGTAACTATTATCTCCTAATTAAGTAACTATTACATCCTAATTAAGTAACTATTACTTCCTAATTAAGTAACTATTATCTCCTAATTAAGTAACTATTACATCCTAATTAAGTAACTATTACATCCTAATTAAGTAACTATTACATCCTAATTAAGTAACTATTACATCCTAATTAAGTAACTATTACTTCCTAATTAAGTAACTATTACATCCTAATTAAGTAACTATTACTTCCTAATTAAGTAACTATTACATCCTAATTAAGTAACTATTACTTCCTAATTAAGTAACTATTACATCCTAATTAAGTAACTATTACATCCTAATTAAGTAACTATTACATCCTAATTAAGTAACTATTACATCCTAATTAAGTAACTATTACATCCTAATTAAGTAACTATTACATCCTAATTAAGTAACTATTACATCCTAATCAAGTAACTATTACATCCTAATTAAGTAACTAACGTTAAAATTATTCAATGAAAAACTACAATTCTCCCATACAGGATTTCTTTTTAATAAAATTTGAATTTTTTGATCATAATATAAATAAATAATGTATAGAAGTGTCATGCCAAGTTATCAGACGCTTTCATATTTTGGGTCATGCGAAGAAAGTATATAATAAAGTTAGTAATCAATCACTATTTTTTTTACGTGATAGAAAATGTAGATTCGTTCGATAACCCGGAACTTACGCAATATTTTTTAATTTTATCTAAGTAACATTAATGCTATATTTATCATCAAAAGCACACAATAACATTCACCTTATCTACTCATTAATATCACAATATATCATTTAACACTTCTAGGAAAGTGTTATCACAGCAATGCATCCAAGAAAAACATACGCATGTGTAAATATAATGCATATTATACAACAAACTGTTACTTCAGTGATGCAATAATATGCAGTATACACTTAGGGTACGTTACGAATTATCGGTCAGTTCCACCTCTTCGGTCATATAAGATAAAATGATATTATAATGATGATTGTATTTTAGTAGTATCCATGATACCTCAGGTATCACATGGATACTACTTTAAATATAAATGTTGATACCTGCCGGTATCATTGAGACCAATTGAAATTAAAAAATTATTATATCGATTCTTAGTTTCTTACTTACAAGACCGAAGATGTGGAAGTGACTGATTATTCGTAACTTACCCTATCTCTATTACTGCATTAATTCATTCATCCCCGATTATATATTTTAATCATCAAACATATATGTTCAGAATTTCTTTAAATACACAAAACACTCAAAACTGTACGAATTTTCTTGTATTTCTGTCAGTTGTAACCATTATCATAGATTCATTTACCGTTATTGTTTCCATTAAATTAAAATAGAGCTGATAAAGTGAACAGACAGATCGAAGAGACATTCCTGCCGATGCGGTATTAGAGTCTAAAATATTATAAAATATGTATTATTTCATTATTATTGAAGGCTATATAGATGAAGAAAATGTATTATATGTTATGTAGGCTAATATTCTGATTACCTAATGTAAATGCCACATGAATAGATATTTAATTAACATTGAATTGAAAAGATTTACTAATATTTTTATATTGCATATATTTTAACTCAAAAAACTATAGATATTTGTCAAATAAACTGATAAATACACAATACCCTAAGATTAAAAACACAGTGTTGGAAAGGTAAAATACAAATGGTATGTATGTGTGCCAACCTGGGACAAAAGGTTTAATCACAAGTGCATATTCAACTATTAGCCCCCAGGGGCTCTATCCTAAAGCTGTCTGTGGTGAATGGAAGAGAGGGGGTGGCGTACATTGGGCCACGAACTGTTGTAATTTGGATTATGAATCGTCTTTATATTTTTTTATCATGTTTATCATTTTTTAACGCTACTTGAAGTTTTAGAGGACAGCGCTAGGGTTATGCTCTTCAACTACAATGTTTTAGATTTTGTTTTAGGTAGACTCGTAGGCTTCATTTACTATCACCTCTTCATTTCCCTCTTCCATCCGTGCGTGCAGTTATCGGTGTTTGTGTCCCTTTTGTTAAATTCTTTGCTAAGTGACTGCATTCGCCGAGTAGCTTTACTGTATCCTTAAGCATAGTCACCGACCGTGATAGGTTATTTTGTTTATGGTGCCACTTTCCTTTGTGACTGCTTCTTCCAGTTTCTTGTATTTAATTTCCTTTTCATGTCAGCGATAAGCGATATGATCAACGAAATCGCAAATAAATTAGATTTATCAATGATTGCTCTCTCTACCTGCATTGTCCTTTAACCACATGTGCATATTCCTCTCTCTCTCTACCTGCATTGTCCTTTAACCACATGTGCATATTCCTCTCTCTCTACCTGCATTGTCCTTTAACCACATGTGCATATTCCTCTCTCTACCTGCATTGTCCTTTAACCATATGTGCATATTCCTCTCTCTACCTGCATTGTCCTTTAACCACATGTGTATATTCCTCTCTCTACCTGCATTGTCCTTTAACCACATGTGCATATTCCTCTCTCTACCTGCATTGTCCTTTAACCACATGTGCATATTCCTCTCTCTCTCTCTCTCTCTCTCTCAGTGCGTATAAGACACTTCATTTCAGTCATCGCTACGTAGTATATAAGTGAGTTAGTTAGCGTGGGCGGTGGAATTGACTTCAAAGTCTTCTCTCTATTTAATAAACCCATTAAAAACTATTCTAAATGTTGCCTAGTGAATCACATCACAGAGCTCTGAATAAAGGCAACGTCGCAGTACTAAGACATCAGTGGGTGTCATGATCCAATCTGAACCTTAAATATTTTCGAATTGAAATATCATGACCTGTGTTAACACCCACTTTTCGAGTACTGTGACTGTGTACAAGCTGTCTAATAGTGTTTTCAGTTTTGGAATTGATGGATAATAATATATCCAGAATGTGGAGGTAGTTTAGTAAATATAGTTAATGAATATTAATATTATAATTAATTAAATAATTATGAAACCAAAGGTATGATCGCTGATGTTAAAACGAAATTAAGTACAAGGGATTGGAAAAAGCAGTCAGAAAAGAAAGTGGCTCCATTAACAAAGTCACTAGTCAGTAACAATGCTCATGGATGCAGAAAAGCTACTCTGTGAAAGCAGTTATCAAGGAATGTGTATGAACACTCTATGTGTAATTTTGTGTATGGTATGGACACTGTATGTGTATGGTATGGACACTGTATGTGTATGGTATGGACACTGTATGTGTATGGTATGAACACTGTATGTGTATGGTATGGACACTGTATGTGTATGGTATGGACACTGTATGTGTATGGTATGGACACTGTATGTGTATGGTATGGACACTGTATGTGTATGGTATGGACACTGTATGTGTATGGTATGGACACTGTATGTGTATGGTATGGACACTGTATGTGTATGGTATGGACACTGTATGTGCATGGTATGGACACTGTATGTGTATGGTATGGACACTGTATGTGCATGGTATGGACACTGTATGAGTATGATATGGACACTGTATGTGTATGGTATGGACACTGTATGTGTATGGTATGGACACTGTATGTGTATGGTATGGACACTGTATGTGTATGGTATGGACACTGTATGTGTATGATATGGACACTGTATGTGTATGGTATGGACACTGTATGTGTATGGTATGGACACTGTATGTGTATGGTATGGACACTGTATGTGTATGATATGGACACTGTATGTGTATGGTATGGACACTGTATGTGTATGGTATGGACACTGTATGTGTATGGTATGGACACTGTATGTGTATGATATGGACACTGTATGTGTATGGTATGGACACTGTATGTGTATGGTATGGACACTGTATGTGTATGATATGGACACTGTATGTGTATGGTATGACACTGTATGTGTATGGTATGGACACTGTATGTGCATGGTATGGACACTGTATGTGTATGGTATGGACACTGTATGTGCATGGTATGGACACTGTATGAGTATGATATGGACACTGTATGTGTATGGTATGGACACTGTATGTGTATGGTATGGACACTGTATGTGTATGGTATGGACACTGTATGTGTATGATATGGACACTGTATGTGTATGGTATGGACACTGTATGTGTATGGTATGGACACTGTATGTGTATGGTACGGACACTGTATGTGTATGATATGGACACTGTATGTGTATGGTATGGACACTGTATGTGTATGGTATGGACACTGTATGTGTATGGTATGGACACTGTATGTGTATGATATGGACACTGTATGTGTATGGTATGGACACTGTATGTGTATGGTATGGACACTGTATGTGTATGGTATGGACACTGTATGTGTATGGTATGGACACTGTATGTGTATGGTATGGACACTGTATGTGTATGATATGGACACTGTATGTGTATGGTATGGACACTGTATGTGTATGGTATGGACACTGTATGTGTATGGTATGGACACTGTATGTGTATGATATGGACACTGTATGTGTATGGTATGGACACTGTATGTGTATGGTATGGACACTGTATGTGTATGGTATGGACACTGTATGTGTATGATATGGACACTGTATGTGTATGGTATGGACACTGTATGTGTATGGTATGGACACTGTATGTGTATGATATGGACACTGTATGTGTATGGTATAGACACTGTATGTGTATGGTATGGACACTGTATGTGCATGGTATGGACACTGTATGTGTATGGTATGGACACTGTATGTGCATGGTATGGACACTGTATGAGTATGATATGGACACTGTATGTGTATGGTATGGACACTGTATGTGTATGGTATGGACACTGTATGTGTATGGTATGGACACTGTATGTGTATGATATGGACACTGTATGTGTATGGTATGGACACTGTATGTGTATGGTATGGACACTGTATGTGTATGGTACGGACACTGTATGTGTATGATATGGACACTGTATGTGTATGGTATGGACACTGTATGTGTATGGTATGGACACTGTATGTGTATGGTATGGACACTGTATGTGTATGATATGGACACTGTATGTGTATGGTATGGACACTGTATGTGTATGGTATGGACACTGTATGTGTATGATATGGACACTGTATGTGTATGGTATGGACACTGTATGTGTATGGTATGGACACTGTATGTGTATGATATGGACACTGTATGTGTATGGTATGGACACTGTATGTGTATGGTATGGACACTGTATGTGTATGATTTGGACACTGTATGTGTATGGTATGGACACTGTATGTGTATGGTATGGACACTGTATGTGTATGGTATGGACACTGTATGTGTATGGTATGGACACTGAATGTGTATGGTATGGACACTGTATATGTATGATATGGACACTGTATGTGTATGATAAAACACTGTATCTGTATGTGTATGGTATGGACACTGTATCACTTTCTGTGTACCATTAACGTGTTATTCTTTTTTGAATGGAGATAGCAGTTACAATAGATTCACGCTCATCTTTCATCTCAATTTGCATTGTTATATTCGTATTTAAAAGATCAAATACACCCACTCGATGAAGATAAACCGGTACGAATAGCATTGGTAGTAGAGTAACAATTAAGTTATTATATAGCATAAATTATTCCTGTCAACGTATATAATGGGTTATTGTTCAATGAAATAATGCTCCAAGATTAACATAGTCAAATAGAGAAGTAGTATAGGATAAAATAGAATAAATTCAGGTGTTTGGTTTACAGCATGTTTAGTTCAACCGGAAGACCTTTTAAATTGAGATAAAAACACTTGTGAAAAAAACCAACACAGTATGCCTCGGTTGAAACAAGTAAAGCCACTCGGTTGGTACACCGGGTAGTGTAAAGAGTAAAGTCATTCCCTGATTAGAACACCGGGGATTCAGTATGTGCGAATATAATGAAGATAAATAACTTAGAAAGGTTAAATGAACTTCTTCTTTCACATACACATTACTTATGAATATTTCAAAGTAAAATAAAAAATATATTGGGCAAATTCAGAGAAAAAAATAATTTATGTATTTTTATTTTCAGTTTCTCTTCCACTATAGTTTACCATTTTGGGGTAAATACTCTATTGCCGATCATTGTTCAGAAATATTTCTAATTATCTTCATAACCAATTTTTTATTATGTTATAAATCTCTTTACAATGAACGTTACTTTATGGCAATATTTTCGTATATATTTGAATAAAAACAATTCAAAAATTTTCATCCGGTAACTTCACTGTGTCCGGTAATTAGGCATGCACCCTACATGTGGTACAGCAACCTGTGTAAAAAGTATATAAGGCTATTGTAATCTATAGTGGCTATTGTATTCTATAGTGGCTATTCTAATCTATAGTGGCTATTCTAATCTATAGTGGCTATTGTGGAGACACTTTTTGGGTAATGTGGTAATGCAATGATTACCTGTATTGTGACTAGTATTACCTTTTTATTACCTAGGTAATTGCTTTGTTTGATAGGTATTATTACTTGTTATTACCTAGGTAAATACTTCTCAATTAACAATCAATTATTATATTAGGGTAAGTTCCGAGTTATCGGAGTGTTCCACATTTTCGATCACGTAATTTTTTTTCAAATTAAAATAACGAGATGCAATGACAAATATTATAAATATTTTATGTTATATGTCATCGAATATGTGGCACTGTCCGATAACTCGAAATTTACCCTACTTTTATTTTATATCATTTTAGTGGTGATTTTGTGATATTTCACATATATCGATTAAATTAATTATTCAAATAAATAAAAGTAATTAAATAATACAGCATCTTTTTTTTTATTTGATATCTTATTTTTAAAACTACCTTAGACGAATTATGTAGTATGGTTTAAAATTTCCTAAACCTTCGAATCGAAAAAACTGCTGAATTTAAAGTTACTTCCTGTCTTTTTCAACCAGTTAGCCAACTCATAAAATATTAAAAACATTTCACCCCCTCCACCCCCAACCCAATTCTCTACACCCCCCCCCCCCTCTTGTTAGTCATCTAAACTATTTCATTCATTCACTTCCGTCGGTTACACACACACACAAACCTACACACGTGTACGTAAAGGTGTGTGAGTAGATTGGAGTTACTCACATCTGAATGAAATACAGTGTACGTACCATAGTAACATATCTTAGTATGGTAGAATATATTCTAAATTACTATAGTAACTTAAAACATATTTTACCATATTAATAAACACGGTAATGTTAAAATACAATGTTAATTTTGTGTGCAACAAATTAGTATTACAGGTGAATAAGAAATCTAGTGAGTCATGATTTAATTTATTTAAACTATTGAAAATAAACTTTTCCCATTAGTTCTCCTCACTCCCCATTAGTCCCCTTCGCTCCTCATTAGTCCCCTTCACTCCCCATTAGTTCTCCTCACTCCCCATTAGTCCCCTTCACTCCCCATTAGTCCCTTTCACTCCTCATTAGTCCCCTTCACTCCCCAATAGTCACTTTCACTCCCCATTAGTTCCCTTCACTCCCCATTAGTTCCCTTCACTCCGCATTAGTCCCCTTCACTCCCCATTAGTCCCCTTCACTCCCCATTAGTCCCCTTCACTCCCCATTAGTCCCCTTCACTCCCCATTAGTCCCCTTCACTCCCCATTAGTCCCCAACTCACTCCCCATTAGTTCCATTCACTCCCCATTAGTTCCCTTCACTCCCAATTAGTTCTCTTCACTCCCCATTAGTTCCCTTCAATCCCCATTAGTTCCCTTCACTCCCCATTAGTTCCCTTCACTCCCCATCAGTTCCCTTCACAACTTCCGGTCTCTTTTTTTATTTCTTCACAGTTACAAAATGTGAACCTACCTCACTTATCGAGATAATCTAATCTACAGTAACAAACACAAACTAATACTTTAGTTTTTAACTAATACACTAATGTACTACACTAATTAACTAATACTTTAATCATTAAATAATAATTTAATCATTAACTATTACTTTAATCATTAACTACTACTTTAGTCTTTAACAAATACTTTAGTATTTAACTAATTCACTAATGTACATAACTCATTAATTATTTACTTGCTAGATTATTGAACCAATCCGTCAAGATTACTATCAATTGGTTATTTTCTAACCTCTGTTGGTACCTAATTAGGTACAAATAATGTTTTAATAATACCTACCTACTTGGAATAAGATGACTGAGATAGCCAACACTTCCGATTGTTGTGGTGAAAATGATAACCACTGTAAATTAGAAAAGGGTAAGTTACGAGTAATTGGACAGTTTCACATCTTCGATCATATAAGTAAATAGTTTATTATAGTTATTATTCAACTGGTTACTTTAATTATCATTTTTTTTTTGACCGTAAATGAGAAACTGTCCGTTAATTCGTAATTTACCCTACATAGCTTATTTATCAAAGGCATATAATTAAATGATGCATGTATTTATTGTCATGGTAGTTGCGAGGAATGAGTCACCTTGAAACACTCGCTAAAATAAAGCTCAATGAATGAATGAATGAATGAATCGATGAGGAAAAGAGTTAGCATAATGGTGTAAAAAGAACGTCATAATTGGTAGAATTAATGTGATTGGTCGAGTTAGAATAAGCTCCGCCCACATCTACTAAAGAGATAACACAATCATCGACCCTTGTTGCGCTGAATGGTTCTATATTAACATTTTAAATACCTAGTAAGGGTTAAATTTATCTTATTTCAAATTAATATCTCATCCATAACCCTGTTGTGAAGTAACTATAGTAGATGTGAAAGAGTTATTTGATGTCATGCCTGTAATATCAGCATGATTGGTCACACGTGTTGTGACGTCATGACTGTGAAATGAGTGTGATTGGTCACACGTGTTATGACGTCATGACTGTGAAATGAGTATGATTGGTCACACGTGTTATGACGTTGCTTTTCACTAGTGGCATATTTTGGTGAATGAAAGTCTGACACAAACAGTAGTAGACGAACAGTCAAGTGGGGAGGTTGTGAATGTGTACTTCTTGATTGCAGGCAATGTTCGCCCCTAGCCACCAATCGTTGAAAAGGAGTGTTTCCTACAGTTTAAACTCTAGCACCGCTATAGTTCTGAATTAGTACCCAATTTGTTAGCTTTAATTGACAGTAGTTGGTACATTGTTAATATTTGCGAAGTTGAAACTAAAGTTGTGTTATATATCTAAGAAGAGCTGGTGTTGAGCTTTGCAATAGCTAGCTACTTCATGCACCTTACAAACTCTTGCATGATTTTCTGACATAATCTACTACTGTGGATGTTATAAGATAGTGACAATGCCGTCCCTGAGTAGTGAAACAGTGACTGTGGACGGGGCATATTTGTGTGATGTTTTAGGGGGTTTGATAGCCTCCTCCACTTTGCCTGTACTGCTAGACTGCAGAGACGAGAGCTCCTTTGCAGTGAGTCACATACGTGGTGCTGTGCACGTGGCTTTGCCTTCCCTTCTTGTGAGAAGACTGCATGCAGGCAAAGCAAGCATTGGCCAGATTGCAAAGCATTTGGGTGCTGATGTACAGTCAGGTCTACTTCTCTACGATGACGATGGTAAAGAAGCGCCTCTAGTTGTTTCACTAGCTAATAAGATGTTGCAGGAAGGATACAGTGTCTATTATTTAGCAGGTAAGAATAACATTTAGTGTACCTAAAGTAACTATTTTTATACTGTATAATTTTGAACAAAATTATGCTCCACACCAATTTTGATAACTTGAACTGAAATTAATATGGCAACATTGGAATTAATTCAAAATTTTAACTATGGAAGTGAACTAGGAACTCAATAGCTAATTCCTATGTTATGATATTATATCTATAAGTTATTTATAGAGATCAAATGCTGTTCTCTAATTTCTTGGAGAGCAATTTATCTGCTTTTGCACTTTGGTAGGTTTATTGCAAGGCCAGGATGCACTATAGGTAACAGTCCAGACTGCAGGAACTGGTAAACTGTTCTCCAAGAAACTCTCTATTTTGGGTTCTGTTCTCCGTAAAATACTTGTAATTATAGGAGGAAATTAAGGATTTTTGCACAGAAAATGTTAAAAATTCCCATATTCTGCAGACTTGTAGGTAAGGATAAATTGAAAATAAATAGAGTTAACTATCTGAAGGTAAAATTTATAGCCTTTCACCTATCTTCATTTTAAAAATAGACTGATAGTAATTTGCTTAGTGAAATAAATACTACCCTAAAATTCTAGCTCAGAAATTTCTCTGCAGAATTTTTATTTTCAAAAACTAAATTTTGCACTGATTTTCTCTCCAATTCAAGACTGTAATACAGGAGGAAATTAGAATCCATGAAAATTTTCTAATTGCTGCTATTCAGGTGTTAAAAATCCTTATTAATTAATCAATTTGCTAAAATTTCTCACCCTTTGAAATTTATGATTGCTTTGGGAATATATTGATATGAATTAATATTCATGTTTTTATTTAATTTTTGTATGTATTTTTTCTATGAAATAAAGTATCAGTTTATGCTGAAAAATAAATTTTATTTGAAGTCACTAAAAAAAACCTAATAACGGCTAATAATTTACTATTGAAGACCCGTTATTTAGTTATTTATAATTATAACGGGCAAATACACTAGTTATATAATATTTTCTTCTGATTTAATATTTTTTAACTGTCTGTTAATTATGATAGCTATACGTAAAAGCTAACTTGAAATTTTTTGAGCTTGGTTGGTATCTACAATTGTTTATATCTTATTATTAATAAGTAATAACCCTCTTTTTATTGCTTGTGTTTCAATAATGTAAACCTACCATAACTTATTATTTATTCATACTAGTTAGTTTTTATATTAAATATCTGAACTTTTAAATCATTATATGAATATCTATCTATTTCTATTTATTCTTTTAAAGTACATCTATAAATCTAAGTCATACATTTATATTGTATGTATTTACATGACCATTTATCAATGTGTTTCATTTACATCTGTGGACTCCATGTTAATTAATGTACTCTGTATTCTGCAGAGTACAATTGCTCAATAATAAAATATAACATTTCAACAATGTTTTTATATTACATTGAACTCGGCACACTTTTTCAAAAATTGGATGAAAATGAGTCAACATTTTGACTGGTCATCCAACAGTTTTTCCAATCTAGACAACCAAATTTAATGGGAAATATAAATAACATGATAGAATTGCAAGAATATTTTATCTCTGAGAGAAGGAAAATCTTCATAGGTGTCAGGCAAATGTACCACCAAGTAGCTACAATGCACACTTTTATCAATAAATTTGAACTAGTAGCTAGTTATGGTTTGAGTTGCGAATTATCGGTCAAATGCACATTTTCTATCTGATACGATAAAGTATATAAAATTACATTTTAATTTATTATAATTATTTCTATCACTTATACCCGCAGGTATCATACCAATTAAAATGACCAGTTGAAATGTTAAGTTATATTTTTTTATGATGGAAAATGTGGATTTGTCCAATAGTTCGTAACTTACCCACATTCATCTATCCCATAAGGAGGATTTTCTTAATAATTAAAAAATGATTGTAATCAATGGATATCTTTTTAATATTGCTCGGAGTAGATATTTAGCTTAGCTACATTATATAAATTAAGAAAAAATAGTTTTGTTCCTACTGAATTATTTCTCCTATATCTAGGTTTTACCTCAGTTGTAGCTAGCTAAATTTATTTGAATCTGAGGGCACGAATCAGAAGTTAAGGAAAGTGGATAGCTAGTTAAATTACTCAAATATTGATACTATTAACATTTTTTAATAGGCAAGTAGACTAGTTAAATAAGATGAATTATGATAATATTAAACCACTTGAGATTTTTAAAAAAATTTGGTAGTGAGATTATTATAAGAAAAATTAGGTAGATATGCAGTTGTAGAATCACTAAATTATATACAATGGAATTAAAAACTCATTAGTTCAGAACATTTGAAATATTAAAAAAGCAACAATAATAGCTATTTAATATAAATGTTACCTACCTAGTTGAAAATTGAATAAATAAAATTAATGTATGCACATACCTATATTCTATTGATAAAAAGCATGAGTGGAAGTTTTGCAACATGTTTTAAGATTCCTTCTTGCCAGGCATATACTAGTTAGGTACTAGTTATTTCTTGTGGGATAGGCTAACAAAGTTCACTAACTTCACAACCTAGTGGCTAAATATCAAACTTTATTCATTGTTAATAAAGTATTTCCTTTTACCAACACCCAGTAATAGTCAAACAGAACATATTTAAGTTATTTTTGATGGTTAGGTAGCCTAATCTTTTGAGTTAGTGGGTAGTGTTTAAGTAGCTCCCACTGTACTCCAACTAGAGTTGACCAGAGGTACTAGGTATGTAGGTACTAGTTTTTTTAGGAGAGTGCTGTTCATTCATTCTTAGATCACCATTCATTGGAGTTCTCTCGTATCCCCACCTCCCCAACCTACCTACCCAAATATGGTGACTTTTATGTCGCCACAGTGATACCTAGCTAGGTACTACCTAGTCAACCACCTTTTAATAACATCATATAGCCACTAATGATTTATATTAACTGAATATTAATGTGTGGCTTATCAAAAGTTACCTAATTCATAGTTAAATTTAATTTTTAAAAGTATTTGCAAGTTAATTAGCTCTCCTAGGTACTAAGTAGTTAAATACTTACTATCTCGATGGTACCTACCTATACTAACCTGTGAATGGAACCTAACTGGTTATCACTGGCTATCATTTTTATACCTAACTATTATTTTTATCACTGATTATCGATTTTTTTCAGAAGTTGATGAAAATATATCGAAATTGTATAGGTGCGTTGCTAATGTGTTCATACATTATTGGGCCTATTGAATTGAAGTTATGAGGATTTAATTTTATAGTTATTTCATTTTTCTTAAAATTTCAAACGTTAATCATCATTTTCTGCTATATTAATTATTATAAGGTAGCTATGATGGATGCCTGATAATTTTAATGAAGATATTCTCATCACATTATTTCCTGTTTTGTATTCTGTTTGAATATCCTTAGAAGATATCCACTTCAATTTGAGCTGACTAAAATGTAGCGCGTACTCCTTTTACATCAATCACTGCTCTGGAACCTATCCATAGAATTTAAATAGCTTCATTAGGAGGTTTGGAGAGTTGTACTCTATCCATTGCCTTGATTACATGGATACAAACTTTGGTGAGGCGTCTCAATGAGATGTATAGATATATATTTTAATTGGTTCCAAGTCTTTGGCAAGAAACTCTGGTGAATGAAAATATTGACTGTGAAAAGAAATAACGTGCTGAAGTATCAACTAATATGCTATGTTTCATTTAAACTAGCTGTTGAATTTGACTGGTGAATGGTACTCTCCACTAGTTGATGGTTCTCTCTACTACCACTATGACTAGTAGGATCTATCATGGCGCCTACCAGTCGCCTTCTTAACTAGTTTTTTAGTCCATGCCTAGCTATAGCCCCAAGAAAGTGCACCAATACGCATTTCTTTCATTTAGAAAAGCTTTCTCCATGCAACTTATATCATAACGTCGTTATTGACCATGTTTATCTTGGCGAATATTTCCCTCTTTTTTAATACATTTCAACTTTATTAATTCCCACTATAAAAACACCTAAGAAAAATGATTATAACTCTAATGATCTCAATAATGTCTTATCAGGACTCGAACCACTGACATGAATCTCTGCAATTTCATATCAGATATACTATTGATTATTAATTTACCAATGGCTATTTTTCTTGCCATTATAATACTTTAATTTGAGTTATGGGCCTCCTTCTGGGAAATCTTAATAATTTACAAACTTTTATATATTTTGTTTTAGATAAGTCTAAATTAGGATACTGATGATTAATGAGTTATTATTCGAAAGCTCTGAAGAAAAGTAGAAGGATGATAACTTTTTACGATGTTTCAGTTGGTCTTCAGTTTATAAATTGATAATGGTTTAATAAGATGGAGTATTTAGCAACTGTTGATTATTAATTTTTCAATGACTATTTTGCTCGTGATTCTAATGGTTTAATAAGATGGTAAATGTCGTAATGGAGTGCATTTGTTTAGTATTTGCAGTGACTGAGACTGGTGGTGTTTGGAGCCACCAGCTTTAAGCCTCTCCTCCCCTGCACCTCATTCATTCAGAGAGGAGTAATAGAGAGGAGGAGAGTGAGTGAAAGGAGTAGAGGAGCAATAGAGATGAGAGGAGAAGAGTAGAGATATATGAGAGGGGTAGAAAGGGAGGGAGAGGGATAGAGATGAGGTAGTCATTATCTTACATCTCATCTCATTCTTTTTTCTAATTATAGTTCATTAATTTCATATTAATTTTTTTGTTTCTTTCAAACATCAGGTAACTGCTGAGTTATTCTGTCATTTTACTATTCATTATAACCTTTATTGCATACGCGTACTAACTATCTATATTATTCCGTCCGCGTTTTCCCTATAGCATCTTCTTCGTGATTAGAATGAGATTTGACGCTACCATTTGTCACGCTTTATATCGCTACCTATTTCTGTATTGAGCGGGCAATGCCCTTCTCGTAGCGGGCCACAGCGCCACTTGTAGCGGTCTTAGCCCTAATTCAGTACTATGGAAAACTCTTATCAAATGGACTTTCGCGCACGTTCGGATTATTATTGAGAGTGAAAGATGAGTATCAGGCTGACTGTTGCTTTCACTTAAACTGTTCTATTTTTGATGATTTCAATTTTAATTATTAAATTATCTTGTATAACAATAGTTACTAGATGTTTAGTGGAAAAAAGGATATTAAAGTTTAATGATGCTATTATCTTTTAAAGTTACGAATTATCTGTCAGTTTCACATCTTCGGTCATATAAGGAAAACGTATATAATAAATAGGGGTTACTTTAATATTGTTACCATAGATACCAATTCAAGTTTTTTTTATGCCGTTTTTTCTAATATGACCGAAGATGTGACACTGACCGATAATTCATAATTTACCCTATATTTGTCGACTGATTTAACCCTATCAACTGTATACTAACTGTCCCTATCTCTTCCAGATGGTTTCCAGTGCTTCGAGAGCAGTTCACCCGAATGGTGTGAAGGCTCCTCCTCCCCCCCTTCCACCGAAATGATGGACTCCACCACCCTGAGTCCCTCCAGTGAGATGCTTCCCCCCACCACCTACCCCTCCAAAACAGACCCCCCAATAGTGGGTCTAAAGTCGCTAAGAATTTCCTCCTCTTTAGACCCCCTCAGAATCTCCACCGATGGTGGGGGGAAGACTGTGCTGGACTCTTCCCTTGGGAGAGAGACTCCTTTCGATGATCTCTGCTTCCCGGTGGAAATTCTCCCCCACCTCTTCCTCGGTAACGCAAAGAACTCGGGGGACATAGACGCCCTCTGCCGCCACAAAATAGAGGTGAGAAAAAGATAGAATTAACTTATTCTTATATCATTAATTTTAAGCACTTTTCACATTTTATAATGGGATTTTACCTGATTAGTGTAATGAACACATTTTCGGTTATTTCCTTGATATAATGGTCTATTATTATATTATCTAATATTATTATGATGTAATCTGTTTTTTGATTTGATGGTCTGTTCCTTGACTAGATGGTCTGTTCCTTGACTAGATGGTCTGTTCTTTAACTAGATGGTCTGTTCTTTAACTAGATGGTCTGTTCTTTGACTAGATGGTCTATTCTTTGACTAGATGGTCTATTCTTTGACTAGATGGTCTATTCTTTGACTAGATGGTTTATTCTTTGACTAGATGGTCTGTTCTTTGACTAGATGGTCTATTCTTTGACTAGATTGTCTATTCTTTGACTAGATGGTCTATTCTTTGACTAGATGGTTTATTCTTTGACTAGATGGTCTGTTCTTTGACTAGATGGTCTATTCTTTGACTAGATGGTCTGTTCTTTGACTAGATGGTCTGTTCTTTGACTAGATGGTCTATTCTTTGACTAGATGGTTTATTCTTTGACTAGATGGTCTGTTCTTTGACTAGATGGTCTATTCTTTGACTAGATGGTCTGTTCTTTGACTAGATGGTCTGTTCTTTGACTAGATGGTCTGTTCTTTGACTAGATGGTCTGTTCTTTGACTAGATGGTCTGTTCCTTGACTAGATGGTCTGACTAGTTAGTTACGTACACACTATGCACTCTACTATCTATGATAAGTTATCTCTGTGTATGTATGTGTACTCTTTCATTGCACTTCCATATGATAATTATTATCACTTCATCTTTTTAATTTATCAGTAGCTGATATTGGTAATATATCATATACATCCGTCATGTTGCTACCTTCCTTCCACCTCCTCCACCTTCTCACTCCACCATCTTACTCCACCACTCACTCTACCCTCTTCCTCCACTCACCCCATCCACCACCGTCTCACCTACCCCCCCCCCCCCCTCCACCCCTTCCACCCTTACCTGTCCGCGTATCTCCTAATTGCCAAAAGTTCTGTGTTTAGTTTTTGTGTGCGCACACTGCCTCGGCATGTGAGTAATTAACCGGAAGTGCCCGCTACGTACACCCGCACCTGTAGACCCGCGGCAATGTGTGCGTGCAGTGTGTATGTGCATACATACGTACGTGTGTGTGTGTACTCATGTGGTAGGCTTTAAATATTCCCTGTGCTATTATTGGTAAGTGATGGCTGATGTAGGGGATTAACTAATGTATTATTTGCAAGCTCTTGCTTCTCATTGGTATCCATGATACATGTAGGTAGCATGGATACCATGCAGCTGTATCATGGATACCATGCAGCTGTATCATGGATACCATGCAGCAGCTATATCATGGATACCATGCAGCTGTATCATGGATACCATGCAGCTGTATCATGGATACCATGCAGCTGTATCATGGATACCATGCAGCTGTATCATGGATACCATGCAGCTGTATCATGGATACCATGCAGCTGTATCATGGATACCATGCAGCTGTATCATGGATACCATGCAGCTGTATCATGGATACCATGCAGCTACATAATGTATATCAATTAAAAATAAACTACTTAAATAATCATTTCGTATTTTTTCTTATGATCGAAAATGTGGAAACGTCCGGTAACTTGAAATTTACCTATTTTATATTCTTTTCCATTCTATTTTAGTTATATCATTGCATGGCAAAGGAATTCTCACTCTGTAGTTTTAGTAACTTAGTTATTTATTTATATTATTACTAATTAATGGGATAGTAATTTCCTTCTAATATTACCATTTAGGATAAGTTATGAATTATCGGTCAGTTTCATATCTTCAATTGTACAAGAAAAAACGAAGTACTAATTATTATTATATTAATTTTTATTGGTAGCTACCTATCTATGACACCTGCAGGTATCATGGATACCAATAAAAATATAAAATATTGTAACGTTTTTTCTCATATAACCGAAGATGTGAAACTGACCGATAATTCGTAACTTGTCCTACCCTTCAAAAGTAGCACCCTTTAAAATTCATCGTATTTAATGTATCTAATTATTGCCTATAGTATTTACTAACATTTTTCCCCTCTTTCCAGTACATTGTGAACGTTACTCCCAATCTGCCGAATGTGTTCGAAGGCAGAGGGCGCTACAAGTACATGCAGATACCAATATCGGACCACTGGAGTCAAAACCTAGCCTCCTTCTTCCCTAAAGCTATACAGTTTATAGGTAAGATACTAATAGCTTATACAGTTTATAGGTAAGATACAAGTAGCTTATACAGTTTATAGGTAAGATACTCGTAGCTTATACAGTTTATAGGTAAGATACAAATAGCATTACTTTATCTACGTATAGTTTAGGTATACAGTTAATAACTTTATAGGTGAGATATCCTCTTTTAAAGTTACAGTAAGATACATATCTTATAAAGTTACGGGCAAGCTAGCCTTGTGTGTCAGCATATGCGTCAGTGTGTGTCAGCATATGCGTCAGTGTGTGTCAGCATATGTGTCCCGAGTGTGTCTAGGTGTGTCAGCATATGCGTCAGTGTGTGTCAGCATATGCGTCAGTGTGTGTCAGCATATGCGTCAGTGTGTGTCAGCATATGTGTCCCGAGTGTGTCAGCATATGTGTCCCGAGTGTGTCAGCATATGTGTCCCGAGTGTGTCAGCATATGTGTCCCGAGTGTGTCAGCATATGTGTCAGTGTGTGTCAGCATATGTGTCAGTGTGTGTCAGAGTGTGTCATGCCCTAGCGTCAGTCTCTACATTTTTGGCACGTAACTCTTTACTGTAGAGTTCGTTTATCCACATGCTGCTCTAACTAATTAATTAACTATTAAAAGGTAACACATAGACTTCATTAAATAATTACTGCAATAACTTACTAACAATGTTTTATAGGCATTCTATTATTAATTTGACAATTCTACTCTATTAATAATTAGAAGTAGAATATTACTACCTACCTACTATATATTTTCTCTCATTCTTCACACTCTAGTCCCTCTCTTTAACCCCCACCTCCCCCCACCCCTTTATTACACCCCCCCCCCCTCCTATCGGCCTTCACCCCCCCCCCCCTCCGCTTTATCACCTTACATTGGTTATTTCTCTTCTATCAGAATTATTTGATCTAATGAGTGCTGTTGCAGACGATATTTCTAAAATGTGATACTTTGCTAAAATAGCAATTTGGTGATTGCTAAAATAGCAATTTGGTGATTGCTAAAATAGAAATTTGGTGATTGCTAAAATAACAATTTGGTGATTGCTGAAATAACAATTTGGTGATTGCTGAAATAACAATTTGGTGATTGCTGAAATAGCAATTTGGTGATTGCTAAAATAGCAATTTTCGACTAGCCAAATATCTTTTTGTTTATTACTATGCCATGTGGCTACATAGTGGATGTGTTTAGTTTATAAAGGAAGGATGCAGTGTTACGTAGGATGAAGGATATCCTCTCCTGACCAGCGCTAGCGTTATAGCCTGGGGGTGAGAACGTCTTGAAACGGACACAGAGGCCTGGGGTGTGGAGGGAATGAATGGGAGAGTGTGTGTGAATGAATGGGGGTGGTAATGAATGAGAGTGTATGAAATTTGAATGTATGACTCGGTGTTTGTTTACCGTTTTTTTTTTTCAAATAATTAAATTTATGCTGTTTTTCATGTTTATAAATTGTTCAGATTTGATTATGTTTACAAAAGATATTAAGTTGTTAGCTAACTATATTTAAAAAAAAAATAACTTTAAATTTTTTTTAATTTTCTTAAAAAATGTAAAAAAATTCAAATTTTTAAACTACTTTTTTGTTTCAGACGAGGCCCGAGAGAGCGGAGTGGGCGTTCTGGTGCACTGTCTGGCGGGCATTTCTCGGTCAGTGACCATCACAGTCGCCTACCTAATGTACAAAGAGAAGCTCTCCCTGGAAGCAGCTTACGACTACGTCAGAGTCAAGAAAGCCAACATTGCCCCAAACTTTAACTTCATGGGACAACTCCAAGACTTCCAGATTCAGTTGAACCTCACCCCGCACAAGTGCTCCTGCCTCGCCAACTGTCGATGCCGACACCTCCACTTCCTCTCCTCCCCCGACTCCGGTATAGAGTTTGATAGGTACTCCTGAGGTCAGATGACACCCGGGGGAAGTGGCTTAGCTCCCCCCGCTTCTGCCTCCTCGTGTGCTTCTATCTCCCCCCTGGCCCTCTCCTCCACCTCCACCTCCTACTACTCTGTCTCCCCCTCCTCTCTATCATTCCAGTCTTCTTTCTCTCAAGGCACTGCCTCCCCCCTCTCAGCTAACTCCTCCACGGGGTCACACTCCACCCTCCTCCCCCTCCCCTACGACTCCCCCAAGAAGAAGGGGGTGAGGCCCCTGATCCCGGAGGAAGACCAGGAGGATGACTCCGATAGCGCGGAGTCAGGAGGGGATAAAGGAAGTGGCGCGCAGTCTTAGCAATATTAGAAGTAATTCATTGTCCAAAGGGAGCATTAGAGGTTATTGCTCCTTTACCCTATATACTGTCCATGTAAATATGTAGCTTAATACGTCTTCTCTTTCATGGTGCCAAATGAAACTCTAGCTGTCAATAGGAAGGTTTATTTTTCTATATTCTAGGTTTAAGCTTCAAAATCTCGGTTGATCCGCTGATTGAGTGTATTTATGTATGTATTAGATAGGTATATTGTATCTACATATAAATATTGTGTATATTTATTTTTATTTTCTAAAGTGCTCTTTAATCTATCTGACTGAACTTCAAATCACCGTTTGTTTGTTTGCATCAGGTTTGTTTTAATCTGAGTTTGCTGGTTCTATTAGCCAAGTTGGTTGACTACTTGCAAGACAAGTAGCTAGTAAATCACTCTGTGTAAATACATATGTAGCTATATACCTACATATGTATCTGTATGTACCTACATATGTATCTGTATGGACCTACATATGTATCTGTATGGACCTACATATGTATCTGTATGGACCTACATATGTATCTGTATGTACCTACATATGTATCTGTATGTACCTACATATGTATCTGTATGGACCTACATATGTGTCTGTATGGACCTACATATGTGTCTGTATGTACCTACATATGTATCTGTATGGACCTACATATGTATCTGTATGTACCTACATATGTATCTGTATGGACCTACATATGTATCTGTATGGACCTACATATGTATCTGTATGTACCTACATATGTATCTGTATGGACCTACATATGTATCTGTATGTACCTACATATGTATCTGTATGTACCTACATATGTATCTGTATGGACCTACATATGTGTCTGTATGGACCTACATATGTGTCTGTATGTACCTACATATGTATCTGTATGGACCTACATATGTGTCTGTATGTACCTACATATGTGTCTGTATGTACCTACATATGTATCTGAATGGACCTACATATGTATCTGTATGGACCTACATATGTGTCTGTATGGACCTACATATGTATCTGTATGGACCTACATATGTATCTGTATGTACCTACATATGTATCTGTATGGACCTACATATGTATCTGTATGGACCTACATATGTATCTGTATGTACCTACATATGTATCTGTATGTACCTACATATGTATCTGTATGGACCTACATATGTATCTGTATGTACCTACATATGTATCTGTATGGACCTACATATGTATCTGTATGTACCTACATATGTATCTGTATGGACCTACATATGTATCTGTATGTACCTACATATGTATCTGTATGGACCTACATATGTATCTGTATGTACCTACATATGTATCTGTATGTACCTACATATGTATCTGTATGGACCTACATATGTATCTGTATGTACCTACATATGTATCTGTATGGACCTACATATGTATCTGTATGTACCTACATATGTATCTGTATGTACCTACATATGTATCTGTATGGACCTACATATGTATCTGTATGTAACTGAATTTGAGTACAATGACTCTTTTTGTTTCATTTTTCAGACAATCTAGTGTAGTTAATAAAGTTTAGACTTTTTAACGTGCATTTCTTTCTGCTTTTCTGTTTTCTCTAGTCTCTCGAATCATTCCGTGTATTTTTTTCTACTGTGTCTTTTATATGGAATTTATATTAGCTCATAGTTAATATTAGATGAAAAGCACAAAAAACTCTTCTTCAAATAGTTTTAAATCTAAATTTTAACTCCACCATCCAAATAGTTTTAGTGGGTATATTAAATAAAAATGGATAACGTAATTTTTATCGAGTTCTTTTAATGTTTTAGAATGTTTACTGCCATTAAGATTTAAGAGAAGTCAGTTAGGTTCTTAATTCACTTGCTAATAAACAGTAAATTGTTAAAGCAGATCTATTAGAGTACCGACTGTCTTCTCTAAAATTTAGTTTCATTTTATAATATCCGGTGAGGTTATAGGTAACATATTGTATTTAGGTTACGTACCTAGGTACCAAGTAGTGAATATTGTATCAAGGATACGTACCTAGGTACCAAGTAGTGAATATTGTATCAAGGATACGTACCTAGATACCAAGTAGTGGATATTTGACTATAATGTTCTAAATTAAATACAAAAACATGTCTACAAATTATTGAAAATCTTTGCAGTTCTTTACAACCAATCCTTACAGTTCTTTACAGCCAATCTTTACAGTTCTTTACAACCAATCTTTACAGTTCTTTACAACCAATCTTTACAGTTCTTTACAGCCAATCTTTACAGTTCTTTACAACCAATCCTTACAGTTCTTTACAACCAATCCTTACAGTTCTTTACAGCCAATTCTTACAGTTCTTTACAGCCAATCTTTACAGTTCTTTACAACCAATCCTTACAGTTCTTTACAACCAATCCTTACAGTTCTTTACAGCCAATTCTTACAGTTCTTTACAGCCAATCTTTACAGTTCTTTACAACCAATCCTTACATTTCTTTACAACCAATCCTTACAGTTCTTTACAGCCAATCCTTACAGTTCTTTACAGCCAATCTTTACAGTTCTTTACAGCCAATCCTTACTGTTCTTTACAGCCAATCTTTACAGTTCTTTACAGCCAATCCTTACAGTTCTTTACAGCCAATCCTTACAGTTCTTTACAGCCAATCCTTACAGTTCTTTACAGCCAATCCTTACAGTTCTTTACAACCAATCTTTACATTTCTTTACAACCAATCTTTACATTTCTTTACATTCTCTACATTTCTTTACAATCTTTACGTTTCTTTACAGTTTAGCAACCTAGCACAAATAGTCTAGTTGTCTCTATAAGGGTAATGAATAACTAGTAGAGAGACTCTCTTGTTGAACCATTTTGTAGAACATCAATGATGATGAACTAAATTATGATTTTTGTATTTTTTTTACTACGAGTGCAGCTATTTTTGTACTGAAAACAAATAAGTAAATGTCTTTAATTATTTTGTTGTGCTTTTTATTACACATCCTTTGTAGCTATCTTTAATGATTCATTCTAAAACTGTCTTGTAATTGGATATGTATTTATTATGTTTTTATTATTCTTATAATAGTTTTACGTTACTTGCAGTTTTAGAAGATAGTTTAGGATTATTTTCTTCAAATACGAGATCTTAGATTTTATCTTAGGTAGGCTTCATTTACTATCATTCTTCATTTTCCTCTTAGATTCTGCATTAGGTAGGCGCGTAAGTTTTATTTACTATCCTCTCTTCATTTTCCTCTTAGATGTTTGTGTAGGTAGATGTACAGGCCTCGTTTTCCTCATCCATTTTACGGAGCGCTTTTCTGCATCCATGAGCATTTTGACCGCCTGGTGGTAGGTGACTTTGTTCAAGGAGTCACTTTCTTTTCTGACTGTTTTTTACAGTCCCTTGTACTTAATTTCCTTTTGACGACAGCGATATGGCCTTTGGTTCTAAACAGACTTTAAACCCCCTCTTCAGCGTCAGATTAGTGTTTCGTACAATTGTTACTGACAGAGTTATAAAAAAAATATATGCCTACTGAACCTAATTTTATGCACTTTGCAGATTAATGATCTTAGACCTTAGTTTTGTAATGAACTCATTTTTTCCCCGAAGACTTGAGTCACTTCTCGAGTAGCTACTGTGAGTTCAAGCAAGGCCATCTATAGTGAGAATTTAACCCTTTCGACGCTATTGGGTTACCTGTGTCCCAACATTTTGCTCCGATATAGAAATGGGTAAGATTTTAAGTTGAATGTGTTGATTTATTACCCTGATTGATGAAATATTGGTCATTTAGATGCATTCATATGAATCATTTCGTTATTTCATTTTACTTGTGCGTTGAATATATCCCATTTTCAGGGACACAGGTTAGTATGTAACACATCAAATATTCACAATTTTTGAATAAACACATTTGCCGACGATCTGAGACCATCCATTAGTAAGTACTCAAATCTTCCGAAAAATTTATTGAAATGTTTCTCAATTCGGCAGAAAGAATTCCACGTCGAAACTGTTAACCTAGTTTCTTTTAATGGTTTATTATACTTTTGTATAATAAACCGACCCGATGACAGAGGTTGAAAATAGCGCAAGTGCCAAAATGGTCTGATGACAAAGCAATAATTTTACAGATTTAAAATAGGAAAAAGATTTTGTTGTTTTCTCTAATTATCGGGCAGGAGTATGAATTTTCAGGCTGTAAGAAGCAATTGTGTTATTTAATTGGTGTAAAATCTCTGACAGAAATATCTACATTTTTGAGTCGGGGTTTTCGCGCGGGAGGGTTTAAATAAATTTTCCAGATGATAAGAATCTATTTTTATTAAAGAAAACCTATTTGCTTCCAGTTTGAAACATCAGAAACATAGAACATTTTGATTTAGAAGGGTAACAATTCATTCACACTGAAATCATCTTCATCACTATCCTTTACACTATCTTTATCTTCATCTTTATCACTATCTATCTTCTTATCTCTTCCCCTGGAGGTGGCCGGACGAATCAGAAACTCTCGGAACGTCACGGATTTCTTAACCGGCTTTTGAATCTTAGATTTTGAATTTTCATCAATATCTCCCCTAGCGTTTTCGGCCACTTTTATATCCTTCAAACTTTTGTTCTTGTCCTGTTCTTTTAAGCTAAACATATTGGTACGAGCTGCGTAATCTATCTCACTATCTGCTGAGTAACTGCCACCTGAAGAAACAACACTTGAAGGTACTTCTGTGTCGTCATCTTCTATTAAACTACCATTATTATTATCCGTCCAAGCGTTCAAAACTGGAGGAATTACTGGAGAACTGGAAGTTAATTCACTTTCAAAAGAACTCGTGTTTCTATCTTCTTGACCATTTCCATTTGTTGAGTCTGTCGATATACTTTTCTCTTGAGATGAAGTCGATGAATCAGAAGTTTTGTTGTGTTCATTTTCGTCATTCACTAGCTGATTATTGTAACTTAATTCATTACCTTTATCCACACTAAGTTTAGTTTTATCTGCATTGTCGTTGAAACTAGGTCTCTTTTCCGATTGGAGAGAAGATGAATTTGAAGAATAAGATGCCTTGTGTAAGGAGCTACTGGAATATCTCCTTTGATAATCGTTTTCATCACGAGCTAACAATTCAAGTTCATGTCCTGTATCATTCACTTTCTTATCATTAATCATTCTCTCATACACACTCGTATCATAAGTCATTCTCTCATTCATTCCCGTATCATTAGTCATTCTCTCTTTCACTTTCGTATCATTAGTCATTCTCTCATTCATTCCCGTATCATTAGTCATTCTCTCTTTCACTTTCGTATCATTAGTCATTCTCTCATTCATTCCCGTATCATTAGTCATTCTCTCTTTCACTTTCGTATCATTAGTCATTCTCTCATTCATTCCCGTATCATTAGTCATTCTCTCTTTCATTTTCGTATCATTAGTCATTCTCTCATTCATTCCCGTATCATTAGTCATTCTCTCTTTCACTTTCGTATCATTAGTCATTCTCTCATTCACTCTCGTATCATAAGTCATCCTTTCTATGGAACTATTCACTGAGGATGTTGGCCGCACTCCCCCTTTGTGTTTCTTATCGAAGGTTCCTGCAACATCCGCCGATTCTTCAGAGAGGGAAAGTTTTTCGGGAACTTTCCGTTGCAATCTGAGTGATTTAGATATGAATAATTAGATCTTGAGAAAAAACGAAATTGTATCATTCCGAATAAAATTTTACAAGGTAAACAATTTTCAAAAGATAGTCTCCTAATTATATAGATTAGTTTATAAAGAAATATGACAAAAAAGAAATATAGTGATGATTGGCCTATAGCTTTACCTCAGCTGATTGACGTATTCTTCTAACCACTCATGAGGCTTAGTCTGAAGAGTGACAGGATGAAGCAAGTGAGTGTAGGCCTCACCATGGAGGCCTGTCCTCATGAGGTTCAGTGAGGAACTAATTGTCCTTCCCATATCCATGAGGTTCACCTGAAATAAATAATTATACCTATTACTTAGTACATGATTATCTTAAGTGATTAGTGATTACCTATTATAGGTACTTACATGATTATCTTAAGTGATTAGTGATTACCTATTATAGGTACTTACATGATTATCTTAAGTGATTAGTGATTACCTATCACTTACTTGATTATCTTAATTGATTGGTGATTGCCTATTACTTACATGATTATCTTAAGTGATTAGTGATTACCTATCACTTACTTGATTATCTTAAGTGATTAGTGATTACCTATCACTTACTTGATTATCTTAAGTGATTGGTGATTGCCTATTACTTACATGATTATCTTAAGTGATTAGTGATTACCTATCACTTACTTGATTATCTTAAGTGATTAGTGATTACCTATCACTTACTTGATTATCTTAATTGATTGGTGATTGCCTATTACTTACATGATTATCTTATTTGATTAGTGATTACCTATTACTTACATGATTATCTTAAGTGATTAGTGATTACCTATCACTTACTTGATTATCTTAATTGATTGGTGATTGCCTATTACTTACATGATTATCTTATTTGATTAGTGATTGCCTATTACTTACATGATTATCTTAAGTGATTACTGATTACCTATTAGGTACTTACATGATTATCTTAAGTGATTACCTATCACTTACTTGACTATCTTATTTGATTAGTGATTACAGAAACTGAACTAATTAACAGTAAATTCTCGTCCCAATATCATTTAGGACATGAAGTTGTGAACTATATAGGAACCGATCCAAATATGTACCCCAAACATAGTTCACGTGCCTAATTGATTTAGGGACGTGAACTAGGGGGGTACTGTCATGAGCCCCCCAGTCATGAGCCCCCCTCCTGTTTTTAAATCTTTATTTACCTAGTTAAACAAATGAAGAGCTACAAAGATAGGGATAACTGGGATTTCATAATTTAATGTAGTTTGTTGTATCCGCTAGTTTGTTGTACTGCACACTTCATGATTGTTTAATGACCTGGTTGGGGGGGGGGGCACGCCCGAGGGGGGGCTTATGTCTCAGAGGGGCTCATGACCGAGGAGGGGGGGGGGGAGGCTTAAGGAAGGGGGTAAGCGTACAATTTTATTGGTAACTTTATATTTGATTTATATAAGTATTTTATATTTGATTTCTATAATAGCAAGCAACATTTTGTTTGTTGCTCTTTTCTTCAATTGTAATTGTTAATTCACAGAAATCTTTCAACTTCAAGAAGTTTATAATTGTCCCACTTAATCCAATAATGAATCTATTCTTTTTCCAGTGACACAATCGAGTCCTCTATTTTGGGATGTATATTAACAAATAAGAAAAATTGTAGTAATTTTCTGAATTTCAATATCAAATATATTCCTTTTTGGTACTATTTGTATATGTAGTCAAGACATATACTAGATTTTCTGTCAATAAATATTTTTAGTGCTATATACTATAATCAGATAAAAGGTAATTAAATTTAAAAAAAATTAATTTAAAAATAGTCTACCACTTCCTAGTTTATTTTGAACAATTAAAATGTTACTTAAAATTTAACTATTATTCAATTTTTAACTTGTAAATCATAGTTCCGAGTTATTGGACGGTTTCACATTTTCGATCAAATAAGAAAACTATTTAATAATTATTATTTCACTCACTATTTTAATCAATATATACTATTTTTCATGATTTAAAATGGTGAACCGTCCGATAACTTGGAACTTGCCTCAATAAAGTATATTTATTCACCATCGTCTGGTTAGGTTCAGGAAAGTCTGGAATTGAACCCCTGTCTTCGCAGTTGATTTTACTCCTTGAAATTTCATTGAGTTTCTTGTACTCTACCTGAGAATAAGGAGAAGAAAAATATAATTGTTTAATAAATCAAGGATTAAATAAACAGGATTAATTAGTACTAATCATTTCTCTTTAACCCTTTCCATTCTGTAGGGACATATTTGTCACATATTGTTTCCAAACATTAAACTATGAAATCATTTTTTTTTAATTAAAATAGTTTGGGACAAATGAGGTTTACAGTAAATGTTCTGAATTCGATGTATTTGTGCATTTAATTAATTTATTGAATTCGTATATTTTATGTTGTTTGCAGAAAACTTAAATAATAAAATAAAAAGTTATTCCATTGAGTCACCAGTTCATGAATGTCATGAAGAAGTAAAAACTAATAGTTAATCCAATTTTGATTATGTAAAAGGTGGATCGAAATGAATTTGAGTATTTCACGTGGGAATTGTAAACTAGTGTAACTAGTTATTGGGTTAGTTCCAAATTATCGGACTGTTCCACATCTTTGATCGCAAAAAATATCTAATATTTAACTTTCATTTTAATTGGAATCCATGCTACCTGTATTGAATGTATCATGGAAACCAATGAAAAGAACCAGTATCATAATTACATTTTCTTTTAGGTATATGATCGAAGATGTGAAATATCCCGATAATTCAGAACTTACCCAACCTATACTTTTCTTGTATAAATAGTAACTATCACTTCCAGCAGAAGTTATTTTCTCAATGATTTACCAAAACTGTGTCAAAAGCAGCAGCTGTTTTGAGGTTTGTTTCCTGGAGTATTTTGAGCAGACTTGCCAGTTGTTGTTCCGAACATTCGAGTAGTTTGGTCTGCATTCTGTAACGCTTGCACTTGTTCTGGGAAAAAGAGGAACATCTTAGGAAACAACTGTGAAACATGTTACAAAACAAATGTGGAATATGTTACAAAACAACTCTGAAACATGTTACAAAACAACTGAGAAACATGTTAAAAAAACTGTTAACATCTAGGAGCACGTCACAGTACTCAGAAAATTTGTGTTACCATAGTCATTAACCAATCTGTTCTTTAAAATTTTCTGATATACATATCATGATCTAGGTAGTACACCCACTTTCCGAGTACTATGAGTGTCTGAGTACTGTGTCTATCCCTTAGATCAGGAATGGGTAGATATGAAATTTTCAGTGACCAAAACAGTTTCTAAAGATAATACTTATTTGTTATCAAGATCGAATTTTATGGTGGTGCCATAGAAGATTAAAAAATGATGCCATTTAATCTTCTATGGCCACATCATAATGCAGTTTATTTCAATAAATACTCACTTTCCATCGTTTTATTCCTTTTTCCCATTCAGTTTTCAAATTGTCGAATCTTTCATCTTCCAAATTCATACCATTGGAGACAGATCCTGTTTGTCTGACATCCACAGAGTTCGAAATATTAGGCACTTGGTCTTTCGTAAGGTTTCCTCTCGATTCAAGAGTAGCTGGTAAATCTGTGTTAAAGGGCATCCATTTATTCTCTGAAATTATCACTTTATCTTGTAAGATTTCCTTTATTTTAGTCACATGCAATTTTTTTTCACCAGAACAAGGATATGGGACAAAAGTTTGTGTCTCTTTCGACTTGGTTTCATCTTCTTGGTTGGTTTTCAGACACTCCGCATCAGTGTTTTGAGTCTCTTCATTCGAATTAAAATCGACTGCTCTACATTTTATCTGTTCTAATTCGATCTTCAACTCACTGACTTCCTTTTGTTTTTGCGTGAGATGTTCCAACAAGAACTTTTTGGTAATTTTATCTTCTTTTGATCTGTCGAAAAATTTCCTTAACAATCGCTTCATACGCAACATTTGTTTCAAATTTGGACCAGCACTATTTAGATCATCGACTGTTTCTTGAGATTTGCATGAAAAATTGCTACATAACGAATTTTCTTCAAGTTTTCCCTGAAAATCTTCCATAGTTTCGTCGGGATTCAATCCGTCGAAAGTATTTTCGTCGAATTCTAATGACTCAGTCTTTCGATCATTAGATTTTTTAGTTCGTCCTAAATTTTTGGCAATATTTTGTGGAGAACTACTTGATTTGCTTGCACTACTTGAAGATTCTGAATTCGATTGCTTTACAACTGTTAAATATTCTTCTTGACGAATATCTTTTATATCTCCAGATGTCAAAATAATATTCCTCCCACAATTTCTACATTCTTCCCTACTAATACGATCCATATATTCTTCTTTCAATATTGTTTGGGTTTGTTTATTTTCAAAATCTATGTCAGGCTCATCAAAAGATGTTTGACTTCTCTTCGTTGAAAAGTTCGTGACAGTTTTGTAATGAAAATTTTGCAAGACATTGATAAGTTCTGGTACTAAGGAACTGCTAATTAACGTCTTGACGTGATTCTCATCCACCATTGAAGACACTTTCCCAATGTTGGAGTTGATTTCTTGAAGAGACATCTCCAGTTCGCTCTGATTCTTATCCGTTTGGGTTTCGACATTAGTCGAATTAATTTGATCAGATAAATCAGTATTTGCTGCACATGCGGAATTAGAATGTACAATTGATTTCAATTCGGATACGAAATCTATTAGAACGTTAGTTAAATTATTATTATGTGAAGAAGATGAATTCAAGATCAAATCTTGTGTCCGTCTACGTTGTCCAATTGTGTTCGAGTTGTGATTGCTATTGCTGTTTTTACTCGAATCGGACTTTTCTGAAATGAGATCCTTAAAATCATCACTCGTATTATTTTTATGTTTATCATAAACTTTTAATTCATGTTTTGATGTTTGTTTCTTTTTCTGATCTCTTCTCATAAGTTTCTTTCTCAGGTAAGTATTTTCTTTTGTTAGTTTATCCATGACTTTATTAAGAGAATTGATTTCACCACTCAGACCCAGATCTTCCAAACCGGGTATGGAACTTTCATCACTCTGAAGGGAAGACAAAACTTCTCGACTGATCTCTCTAGAACAACTCTGAAAAGCTGCATTCTCCTTAGATTTTTGTTTAACACGTGTACTTTCTTTTTCATCAGGAGCCTCAAAATATTTTGGAGCTAAGGACTCGGTTACTTCAAAAGTACAATTAGTCAGTCTCTGTTGCTGTAACGGCATAAATAATTTATTTCCTACGTTAGTGCTGACTTCAAACAAATCATCATCATCGATAGGATGTACAAAGTTATCATCTTCTACATTTTCTCTGATGAAATCCTCTCTTTGTCTTTTCAAAGCAAGTTGTTCCAATCTTTTATCAAGCTCAGATTTCCTGGCAACAACATTGTCGATTGCTTTTCTCAGTGAAGAAGTGTGCAATGGGTTACATACTTGTATGTTTTCCATTTCATTTTCCATGACACACTTTCGAAATGATAAAATTGGATCATTAGTAGAATAATCATTCCCATGAAGTTTTTCTATGGTTGCTTTTTGGTCATTTCTGTATTTTAAATCGGTGTCCCATCTACCGTTTGAAATTTTACTCCCAGAATTAAATTTCTCTTCAGTTACCCCCGAAATAGAAAAACCGTTTTCTATTGCATGGTTGTCGTGTGAACTAATAGTTTGGACTAATTTTCCTGCTCTTTGTTCACGCTTTTCATAAATTGGCTGATGATTTTCGATGCTCGAACTTTCTATTTTTGATATGTTGTTCTGTGGAAACAAATTAATAGAAAATAATAAAATGACCTGATAACTTAAATTGTATACAATGAATCAAATAACTAACAACACTATTGAAGATTTTGTGCCACCTTCATTATAAATGAATTCAAGAGGAAATTTGGTAAATTGATTTATATATTGAATATTTCTCTTCCTTCTATCCATTCCTTTTAATTTTAGCAGTTTTGCAATTTCCTAATGACATCTCAGGTGGATGTCTTTCAATGGCAATCTATTGTCTGGGACAATAACAATGAGTTACTCTTCTCTATATAAAACACGAGTTTTTAACATTATTTTACATTAGTCAAACTGCCTCGACAGAATGCAGGTGAGAACTCAAATTAAGAACTAAAATCTCCAATTTTGAGTCATAGAAAACTAGTCCTGATAAGCTTTACAAAAGTTTTACTCTTTCAGATCTCTTCCACGTGGTTACTGACTGTAATCTTTTCTTCTTTTAATCTGGAATGTGTTCTATCATTTAATTGGAATGTGACTTCGAAAGATCTTAGAGCTTCTCCAAGATATATCAGCAAATTTCCTCTTCAGCACGATACAAAGGTAAAAGAAAATGAAGATCGACCTGGATACTTGGTTTCCAGGCGAAAGAAAGTGGACTACGAGAATCAGAACCAATTCAAATACGACCTGGAATCGCAATCAAGCCTTCTGAGGAAGACGCACAGATCCCCAGCAGTAGAAGATTTAACAATTGACATAAAAAGGAAGACAAGAGGAGTATTACCAACTGATGCAAGAGGATTCATTGGTGGAAATTACGATAATTTGAATAATTACAACGATGGAGCATCAACTGGTAGATATCATAAGTTTAATAAATATGGTGGAGGAAAGAAAGGCTATCAAGGATATGGAGATCAAAGTCAAGGTACCTCAAAATACGCAAACGAAGAGGATTACAAGAAAGGACATTCTGTGGGATACTCTAAGGGATTTGAAAAACAGTACAATCACGAATATAGTCACGATTTTGGACAAGATCGTCGTCACGCTCATGGATATAACAATAGAGATTTAGGTCAATATGGCTATGGAGCAAGAGGCCATGGAGGGTATGGGCATGGCTTGTATGGTGATACCCATCAACGATACAATCAAGGATTGTATGGCCAAAACTATGGAAATATCTTAAATGCGTATAGTTTGCACCCTTTGCTTGGAGGTTACGGACATGGTTATGGTTATGGAGGGATTAACTCATTAGGATTCGGTGCTCATGGTCTAAGTTCTGGTTTAGGCTTGGGTGGTAGTCCTTTAGGGTATGGGCATGGTGGTCTTAGCCAAATTCAAGGTCTGGGGCCGATTGGGGGCCTCGGCCATGGACATGGAGTACTAAGTGTGGGACAAGGTATTGGACCTTTGGCTTACGGACATGGTAGATTAGGCTTAGGCCACGGGATTGGAGGTCTGAGGTTAGGGTACGGCTATGGAGGTATACATAGAGGTGGATTAGGAAATATATATAGAGGTGGATTAGGAAATGTACATAGAGGTGGAATAGGAAATATCTATGGGCAAGTTGGCTACAATTCACCAGGTCATAGAAATGCGTTACTTGGAGGAGCTGTTTTCAGACCAGAATATCTAGGTATCAGAGGACACCCACTTAACGGTCACCAGATTCCCTATGGTCGGTAACTAGTGAAACTATCTGCTATAATAAACTCACCAGTAAAGGATGCTGTTCATAAGATGACACAGTTCTTGCTACATTTTGTAGCAATGATAGAATCTCACCGAGTTTGGCTTCGTCTGTTTCAGGAACTTCTTTTACTCTTTTTGAGTCCTGTAATGTTATCACACAAATATTATTTTAGTTAATAATTAGGTAGAATCTACATCTTCTACTAATGATATGAAATTAGGTATTTAAAACTTGACATCAAACTCTAAGATTAGGATTAGATAAGATAATAAAATAATATCATAATATCACAACTTTAAAATTCAGAATGCTTATCTGTAAATGAAAAAATTGTGTTAAAATCTTAAAAAAAATTCTCTAAAATAATTTAGTAAATGTACGATTCAAATATATGATATTGCTTTATGACTGGTTTTCATTACTTTACCTTCTTTCGAACTGCTCCGTTTTTCTTGGTCTCCAATAGAACTTTCACATCAGTTTGCTTTTGGTGACCAATCTCCTGGTTATAATTTCCATTGCCATTTGCCTCTCCTAAGTACTTATTGAAACAAACTTTAGAGTCATCATCAGAAATTTGTTGATCGGATAGCAGTTTGTTCATATCGAGCAGATTTGCTTCGGTTTGCTGAAATAAAATCAATTTTAATGACTCTCCTAAAATTGAAATACGGTACCTAACTATGTATTTTTGAGTTATCGGATGGTTCCACTTTTTGAATTAGGAAACATTTAACTTAAGTAATAAAAGTTTCATGCCTGTAGTAAATTAGAGATGCCCACAAGTCCTCCATGCACACAAAGCTCTTTACTGCGACAGCAACAATGGCGACAGTTATCTTCCCTATCAGAAGAACTGGTGTACGAGGAGAGGTATTCGGACGATGCTACGCAGGACTGTGAATCTTCGTCAGGAGCATTTCTTGCTGCTTCACCAGCCATCCTCTTCATATATTTAAATATATACCTAATAATGTATTGTAATTAATAGGTACCTGATAATATATTGTACTAGATAGGTACCTAATAATACATTGTAATAAATATGTACCTAATGATATGTTGAAATAAATATGTACATAATAATATATTGTATTAAATAGGTACCTAATAATATATTGTATTAAAGATATACCTAATAATATATTGTAATTAATATGTACCTAATAATATATTGCAATAGATATGTACATAATAATATATTGTATTTAATAGATACCTAATAATATATTTTATTAAATAGGTAGGTACCTAATAATATATTTTATTATATAGGTACTAATTAATAATATATTGTATTAAAGAGGTACCTAATAATATATTGTATTAAATTAAATATTTATTAGATTATATACTATAATATTATCTATGTCAATATATTGTTTTGGATATCTACCTAATTGTCATCAGCTGCACCTACCTACTGATACTTTAACATCCATTCTTTTCATACACATCTTTACATTATATTAAACAAATAAGGAACCTATTAACAAGAAATTTCTTTAATTATATTATTCCATTAATATATATTAGTAATTATGTCGTGATTTCTTTCAATTAATACCAAGATTAATAGTTCATATAGTGAATTGCACTGATATTCCTACTCTACCTCACTTTGTTGATGAAATGTGAACCTAGCTGTTTTTATGGCTGTCATGGCAACCGTATGCAGGCATCAAAGAATTTAAGTAAAATATATTACCACCGATATGAGCTAACATGAGGTTTTATTGACTTTGATCACTCGTTTTTATATAAATATTAGAACCTATGATTTTCAATAGATTATTTATATTTGTACTGTATCGTATTCATTAATACCTAGCTACCTATAAACGTACCTTATTTTTAACCTATATATAAAGTTTCTTTTTGACGGTATATAAAATTATATAATATGACTGAAATAATAGTACCTATCCACAAATCATAAACTTTATAAGTATTTATCAAACTCATCATCACATAATGATGAAATTGTTTCGAAAAATCTATTATAAAAATATTGATTTTCGTATCAATCTCTAAATATATCACTAAATGATTTGTTTACTTCATAAATTATAGTTACAGGTTATATTTACTATATTCTTCAAATCGATGCTCAATATCAAACAAATCCAAGTTACATAATTAATATCAATAGAGTCAATTTTGAGTTATCGAACGGTTTCATAATTTCGATCATATAGAAAAAAACCCTTTATAATTAGATAATTATTTGTTATCTAACTCGATATTTTAATTGGTAAATGTTACATGCAGGTACTTACACGGGCACCAACTGAAATAACCAGTTAAATAATAATAATTATATAAATTTTATAATATGATCGGAAATGTGGAACCGTCTGATAACTCGAAACTATACTCTGAGTTTTGGGTGTGATATTGAATATAGGAAGGCGTCGTTTTTATCACATCTCTCTTTTATAAAACCTGAAATAATTTTAAAGCACGTCTCGAAGTTATTACAGTACGTAAACATAGAAAACGTATAGGTCTATCATTTCTGCTATGTTTATTTCACGATAACTACAATGAATATCAATATTATTATTCAGATGAGGTTATTAAAAGAATTGGTTCATATATTATTCTTTATAACAGATGAAACATTCGCTACTTTGAACTATCATTACAGAGCTTTCTTCAGATGATTCTGACAAGAAAAATCACACTACAATTGATTAGGCGAGCCCTCAAAATCATTTTATTTCTTTCTATCTCGTAGAAAATGAAATGATTAAGGAGTTACCATTATATAAAAACTTCGAGTCATGTCTCCGTCTCATTCTTATCAATTATTAAACTTATTATTTTTTTATGAAACTGACTATAAAAATTTAAAAAATCTGTAGGTAGAATTAATTAAATAGTTAGAAGGATAGTCGCACTTGGAAATGGTGCGAAAGTGTGACGTCACGCGAGCGACTCATGACGTCACCTGGTATACAGATACTCGCATCAGAAATATTGGGTTATAGATCTTCATGAAATAACTTTTGATTACGTGGTCAAATAGAAAATTAAATACATCGCAAATGTTAATATGTATACCTTATACTGAAATCATTAATTGAATTTAGCTCAAATCATGAATTAAATAGTTAAACTATTTTATTCATGGCTCAGATGATATTCAATAATATTTGGATTTGTGTCGACTACGATCGATTGTGTATTCTCCAACAATGATTAAAATTGAAGAACTATAGAGAGTCAATTCTAATATAAAAATGTAAGCATATGAACTATATTTATCACGAAAAAATCGATATGGTGAAATATATATAATTAATATTTGTCGACGGATGTCTTCAATTAAGGAGTGAATGAAAATCATAGATCACTAACTTTATATTGTTGTTCATAATATATACAAATTAATAAAATGAATAAAAAAAGAAAACTGTATAGAATAAAGTAGTTAATAGCTGTATTCTGTAAAGCTAGTATTAAGCTACAGAATTGGATATATTATAGAATACATTCAACTATAATATATTATTATATATATACCTAGTTGAATTTTTTTTATAAACTCAAATTCTGATATTTGCATTTATTAAAGCAATACAAATAAGTGAAAACATGCAAATACACTGCATTGAATAGGCATTATAGATTACTAGTTAGATATAGACTCAAAGTAAACAAAACAAGAACCTTGAAATCGTATTCCAAGTGACGTCACCTTCTTTTTCTTTGTCGGTATTTCTGTCGAGTGCGAGTATCCTTCTAACTATTTAATTCATGGGTAGAATATTAATACGAAAAGGGTATTAAAGGGGCAGTAAACTTTATAAAAAATGTCATTTTTTCTAATAAAACGATTGCTTGGTAAGAACAAAGCATTCATGTAGAATTGTAATGTTCAATAAAATCTAATAATGGAAATATATCAATTTATATATAATTAATTTCTTAACAAATACTAACGGTGAAGGCGCCACAATCAATTTCGCCATCTTGTAAACAAACAAATGGAGATAAGTTTCTATCTAGATTCTAGCTTAAGTGAAGAGATGGCTTTATTTTTAAAATGTATGCCTTCTTGTCTTGAATCTTTTAACCATTTTAACGCAAAGAAAGGTTAATTACTGCATACATAAATTAATATGAAAACAACAAATATACTCACGTACATACTAATGAGTGGTAATACTTCCGCTAGGTGTCGCTAATTTTATTATATACTTTTTATATGAACATTTCAAAAATAAACGATCATTAAAATATTACATAATTAAATATTCTGAATCGATTTAAAACAAATTTGGCGATTGTTTGATTTTAACTTTAATATCCCTTTAAAAGTACATTTATATAACACTTGGTATTTAGTAATTACTACTAGTAAAAGTAGTTATTGATAAATAAATGAAAACATATATTTTAAAAGTTATACTACTCGAAAATATGAAAACTAAGCACTGTTAACACGTTTATAATTTATTTAGGTGATTAAACACAAAATGATTTAAATTAACCAATCCAAGACTTAAAGGGGCAGTACAGTCATTTTTTGTTTTAAGAATTTTAATGTCAAACGATTGCTTAGTAAGAATAAAGTATATCGTGTGGCATTGCAATGTTCAATAAAATCTAATAAAGGAGATATATCATTTTATATATAATTAATTTCCTAACAAATGCTAACGGTAGAAGGCGCCACAATTATGGGCGCCTTCTTGTATACATACAAACTGAGTTAAGTTTCTACCTAGATTCTAGCGCAAGTGAAGAGATGGCTTTATTTTCAAAACTATATATGCTTTCTTGTCTACGAATTCACAAAATATTTTCACCATTTTGACGCAAACAATTGAAGGTCCCCTCCAAGCAAATATTTTTATTGCCTTATTCAACGAGGCTAATGTTTCTTATATTTGCTGCGAACCGCATCGAATTTGGTATTATATTTTTAATTTTATATGCTTCTAAAGATTTTTATAATCAAAAACTCTACAGAATCTATTTTACTTCCGACTTACTAATTTAAGAAATTTTCAGCCAGAAGAAAAAGAATGTACACCATTTGTTTTGATTGTCAACTAGGTATTAGGTTTAATAAATCCATTTAATATTCGTGTAAAGGAATAAAATTGAATGAACTCATAATAGAAACGTTTATATACTTTAGGAAACAATTAATATCTAAAATAAAGGCCGAAAACGCATGGTTTGTTTATAAAATTCAAATTTGTAATCAAAACAAAGAGTGTACAATCTTCTTCTTGAGCATCAGATTAGAGATTCGCTCAATTGTTGCTCACAGAGTACTAAATTTTTTTTGAAACAAATTATAAAATATATTCTGAACCGAACTGTATGCGGTTTGCAGAATAATGATCGTAGACCTTAGTTCTATAATATTATGTTATAACTTATAAACTCGTTTTTTTTTCCAGGAGCCTGGAGAGGACATATAAGCTTGATTACTGCATACCTACACTAATATGAAAACAACAAACATAGTCACGTACATACTAATGAGTGGTAATGCGTCCGCTAGGTGTCGCTACTTTTATTTTATACTTTTTATATGAACATTTTGAAAATAAACGAGCATTCAAATATTACACAATTATATATTCTGAATCGATTTAAAAACAATTTGGCTATTCTTTAATTTTGACTTTACTATCCATTTATGACGTACGCTGCTATATAGCTTGGAATGACTAAAATATAGGTAGCTGTACCTGTACTCCATCATGCCTTTATCCATAAATTTGAGCACATAATATGCATACTATATATTGTCTAAAAAGATGAAACAGAAATAACATTGAAGAGTACATATATTTTATATACTCTTTAATGTTTTATTTAATGAGCAATACAGATATCTCAATTAAACATAATGGATATTTCGTCAATACCACATGAATCATGATGCAACTTACTATCGTGAATAGTGTTTTTTCATTTCTAAACATTACCATTTAAGCAGTTCTCTCAGGATACAGTAACATAGGGTATGGTAATCAGCAGATAGAATCTATAGTAATTGACGTGACCACCGGATGACTGGAAATTGCGACTCTGGCCACACTTTGAAACATGGGAAAACCTAATCAAACTTAGCACTTCTAAATTTAATTTTTTTATCAATTACTAACTAGGCATTGGTTAAATTGTATTCCATTATTTTTTCCTCATTTGTTATTCACAGGAACTACAATTTAGCAGTTAACGCTCCTATGTAGCATATTTTCAAGACCCTATTTTTTATAGATAAGTCAAAGAAATTAACAATAAAAACACATCTGAATTATATCTATATATTCAACTTTGAGGTTCAATTGCCATTTTCGATTTTCTTTTGCACGAAACCCTTATAAAATGACTTCAAACTTCTTGATATTAACATGCAAATACGAGGAATTATGAGCCACTCGGTCACAAGCAAGGAATGTGTTGTTGTGGTGACGACATATTTCTGTGTCGTCTGCTATGTACTATACCCGATTATGTTCCTGTACCCTGAGTTCTCCAACTAAAGTTAGGAGAAAAAATGCCATTCAATACAACAAACATATAAACATAAAAATGGTTAAGAATTTGTTCATCGATCATGAATGGACAAGAAATGAAGTGTTTGAGAAACCATTGCACTTGCAGAAAGCGACAGTTCGGTGCGGTTTGAGTTCGTATAGGTCATGGTCCATACTTTTTAAAGATGTAGAGACTGAAAATGTTTATTCTGTAAACACTGACGAATACATTGAAATGTTAGGTACTGTAATGACTGACGAAAACCATCTTGACGTTTGGTTCAATTAGAACTCTGCAGCTGCATTCTTGTATCCACTAAATTGGTTGAAAAACACTTCGAGGGCAAGATTATTTCGCACCGAACCGTTTTCCCTGCTCAACTATATAGGTCTCTTGACCTTTCACCTTTGGATTTTATCTCTGAATGTGTTAAAGAGAAGGTGTTTAAACAGAAACCAAACATGATTAAAGACTTGAAGCAAATAATAGGTAAAGTAACCAAAATATATTAGTTGCAGTAGTCGCTAATTTTGGTAAACGCGGGTTCTCCATTATCTGAGGTTTGTTCTTGTGTAGAAATATTATTTCCGATATTTAGCAATTTTGAACATCAACTTTGTATTGTTTTGGCGCTGTAAATTTTGGCATTCATATGTTATTTTTAGAATTCCCTCTTCTTATTAATTAAAAATAGTCAATTACGTAGCAATTTCATCTAGGTACCTAGGTGGGCCTCTTTCTTTAAATTTTACTAAATAAATTGCATTGTTGTTTTTTACTGTACCTAGGCAGTAGGCCCTACTCCCAAGTCCCAACTTCCCAAGCCACTCTCGTCCCTGGATTCTGGAAAAAGGGTCACTGTCGCATTCGCTCCGACATGCTATGTTGCAACAGTAGGCTATCTAAAAGCTGAGCGACGCACTACAATACGGCGCATTGTCCCTGTGACTCCCTGATTAACTATTTTAGTCTATTGAGATTCTCCAGTCTGAAAAGTACTGCTGGATTTGTGGAATCTGGATTTATCATTTATTGCTGCACGCTGTGCAGACATTCTTTTCAGACTGGGAGATTCTGAGAGATTCCCAAATTTTTGAATTGTTCCGAACTGAGAATTGTCTCGGAGAGTCTTGGGAAAAATGTCCAAACTTCAGATTCTAATTTCGGTCTGCTGTGTACAGATGCCAGATGGCAATAGCTCCAGAGTGGAATAATAACTCATTTCAGATTGACTAGTAACTCTGTTAGGAATTTAGAATGAACAAAAATTACTCATTTTAACCCTAAAAAATGCAGAAATTAGTAAATTATTTTATAATTTTCAACTCCGCAGTGAAAACTGATGTGAAATAAGTCATTTATGCTTCACAATTGGGCTTGTAACTTGTTCGTCTTGTTGTGATGATAAACATCACTAATGGGAATCATGGAATGCATGAAGTTAGGAGTAAGTAGTAACTCTGTTAGAATTTATGTTTTCCAGTCTGGCAATAGCTCCAGATGCAGACTGCAGGAACTGGTAAATTGTGGGTCCATACCAGTTTATATTTGGTGCACTGAACTCCTCTGACTTGTTCAAAAATCTGAGAAATAGCTGCCAACATTTTTCATCAATTTGTCTAGTCCTCCAACATTTTTCCAGTTTCCCCTCCCAAAATTAATGGTAATATTAATATAGGAATTAATAGCTAAATATCCTCTGATATTGCAAGAATTTTTTTATTAGAGAAGTTAAATATCTCCTGATATATCATTGGAATTTACCACCAAATACAATCTGGGGTCCACCGTCCATACCCAGTCTGCAGATTGCCAGTCTGCAGAAACTGATATATTGTTCGTAGAGATCTCTTATTCTGTTCGTAGCAAAATTAATGTAAATATAGGGATTAATTCAGAAGTGTTCGTAGCAAAATTAATGTAAATATAGGAATTAATTCAAAAGTGTTCGGAGAGAATATCCCAAATATCTCCCATATTCTGCAGACTGGGCAGATTGTGTTTCTTCTCCCGCAGAGATTTTAATTTGAGAGACAGTTACTCTCTGACTCTCAGTAGCAGATTCAGAATCTCCCGCAGCTATATTAATGGTAACATAGGAATTAATTTAAAATCTCCCGCAGCTAAATTAATGGTAACATAGGAATTAATTCAAGATCTCCTGCAGAGATCTCCAATTTCTTAAATTCAGTCAAAAACTCCCGCAGAGAGTCTTGGGAAAATGCCAGACTGCAGAAACTGGTGAAGTGTTCTCCAAGAAATCCTCTATTTTGGCTTCTGTTCTCAGTAAAATACATGTAGATATAGGAGGAAATTAATCATTGTTCGCACAGAAAATGTCAAAAATGTCGCATTTTCTGCAGACTGGGGAAAATGTTCCATATTCTGCAGACTGGGTCCATACAATTACCGGAACGGACCATGAATTACTGGAACGGAGTTGTTTTATTGAGAAATAGTCATTGTTAAGTCATATAGGTATACATTAGGTCTATTTATGTTCCAATTGAATTGATATCATATTTTACCATTTTATAGTAATTTCTGCTCATATATTCGCTACCAAACATCTGCAACATAGTTATTAACTTTACAAAAGTATATGCTGAAATTTGTTTTCTTTGCATAATCTTTCTAAGAAAATATTTTGAGGGGAAACTAAAGTAATTTTAATATTGGATTCCATATTATAGTTTTAATGAGAAGTATTTTGGTTTTATTTTGTGTATCCATTGCTAGTATGTTTTGATATTCTATTAATCAGGATTTTTAATTTTATGCAACATATACAAATTTAGTTCGTTTTTAATGGGGTAGTAGACTAGTAGCTAAATTTATAACCCAGTCTGCAAAATAGGGGACATTTTAAAAACATTTCTCTGTGTGAACAAACCTTAATTTCCTCCTATATTTACATTAATTTTAATGTGAACAAAAAGCAAAAATAGAGGATTTCTTGGAGAACAGTTTACCAGTTACTGCAGTCTGGTTCATAACTGCTATCTGTCGCATTGAAGTTATGAGGACCCATGACTTACTTAATATACATATACTGTTCATATGTATATCCAAGTAAAATAGTATATCTCATAAACTCACCATTTGTCTCTACAGCTCTCTCCAAAATTCAACAAATTCTCTCCAAAATGATCAAATTTTCATAAATTCTCTCCAAAATAACATTGTAGCATAGGAGATAAATAGATAAAACTCGCCATTTGCAATTGAAGGGCTCAGAATAACTGTCACAAACTCGTCATTAAAATGGCGAGTTTGGACATGCTTTATTACTTGGATGTATATTAATGCATATTAATATGTATGTTAATATATACTTACTTAATATACATAACTTAAAATGAAACAAAAATATTTTAAACCTATAACACGGAATAACGGACTATCTAAGTCATCATGTCATGTCAATTTTCTGTCTTATGTTTCAAATGTTTGGTAGCAAATATACGAGAAGAAATGAGAATAAAATAGTAAAATATGACATCAATTGGAACATAAATAGACCTAGGGGAGCCGTGTCCCCAAACATTGATTAAGATTTGCAAACTAGAATACTGAACCTCAACTTGTTTTATTATCCTTAACGGTGGTATTAACAATGCAGCAGATTTTTGATGATGTATTTTCAAACTATAGGTTTATGTACAAATGGAGTTGAATACATGGGACGTTGGTAGCTTATTTAGGGTTTCACAAATGGACTCCAGAACTGACAGCCAGTCTGAAAACAAATAGCTAACATAAGAACAATGGCTACACTAATAAAAATATATACATATACGCTAGCTATATAAAACAATGCTCACCTAAGGTGGCTTCAAATCTTGAAGTATCAATGCACATACAATACACAATCTAGAATTGTTATAGTCTCCTGGTATCAACACTTAAATTCACAATTATATTTACATATTGCCACTTCTGAAAAATACCATAACACAGGTTAACTATAGCTCATAACCAGAACACGAATCACAGAGAGCACACAATATAACCTCACTGTACAACAGCTCAACAGCAACTAACTACATATAACACCTTCTCTACTGAGTACAACTTCACAAACAAATGGCAATCTATATTTTGACTCAATTTTAAAGTACTTATATATACCAAAAGGTAACTATACAATATTACATGCCTATTCTAATTTTAATGTTCTGTATTTTAATCCTAAATGACTTAACAAGGATTATTTCTCAATAAAACAACTCCGTTCCGGTAATTCATGGTCCGTTCCGGTAATTGTATGAACCGGTAAATTGTTCTCCAAGAAATACTCTATTTTGGCTTCTGTTCTCAGTAAAATGCATGTAAATATAGGAGGAAATTAAGGATTGTTCGCACAGAAAATGTTAAAAATGTCCCATGCGGCGACATTCAAATAAAATAATATGTCTCATAAACTCACCATTTGTCTCTCCAGCTCTCTCCAAAATTTAACAAATTCTCTCCAAAATGATCAAATTATCATTAATTCTCTCCAAAATAACATTGTATTATAAGAGAAAAATAGATAAAACTCGCCATTTGCAATTGAAGGGCTCAAAATAACTGTCACAAATTCGCCATTAAAATGGCGAGTTTGGACATGCTTTATTACTTAGGCGGCATATTCTGCACACTGGCAATAGCTGACAGTCTGATATAATTTTGTTTATTTTCATGATTCAATTCATTATTCATAAATGCTTAGAGCCTTAGGCTACAACTATAATTGATGGGTTTTTATTATTTAAGAATTATTGTTATATTATAATAATAATAATAGCATTAACTTCTCAATCTGACTCCCGAGACTAAATTGCAATTATTAATTTACATGTAGACGCCCGGCCAAGTAAAATAGTATGTCAGACTAAAGTATGTCTCATAAACTAGCCATTTGTCTCTCCAGCTCTCGCCAAAATTCAACAAATTCTCTCCAAAGTGATCAAATTTTCATAAATTCTCTCCAAAATAACATTGTAGCATAGGAGAAAAATAGATAAAACTCGCCATTTGCAATTGAAGGGCTCAGAATAACTCACAAACTCGCCATTAAAATGGCGAGTTTGAACAAGTTCTGTTCCAATTCCCATTAGGCAGCACGCACTTTAGGCTATTCAACACCCTTTTAAGACAGATCTGTGTGCTATAGGAACCATTTCAAAGAATTCCTAATGGAGGTAGTGGTACAACAATTTCAGAATAGAATTTATTATCATGCAATCAGCCAATCACTAGGTAAATAAAATGTGTTATTTCATTATCATTGGTAGATTGGCCATTTTAGGGACTTCACTTCAACTCTGTAAGATATAGCTAATTTTAAATTAGATTGTATCTATAATCTATCGAGTATAAATTTAGACCTAAAGATTTAATTTTAAATAATTCATAATATCTTTACTTATAGCAATAAAGCCTATTAATAATATTTACATATCATTGATAGTCTCTTTGACTTTTTGAAAAATATAATAATAGCTACAACTTGCAAGACTAATCAAGATGAAGTTTGTAAGTATAATATTAATTAATTAAGCATTTAAATCATCCATGTTATATTTTTCTAATTTTGACTATATTTGTTTGCTCTGAAAGTCTGAATATTCTCTAACCAAATTTATTAGATAATAGCTAGATACCAATTTTCGGTCATATCATTCCAAATGAAGAAAGTAATTGATTACTTTGATAATTATAACTTATAACTTCAATTTATTTATATTTTAACAAATTTAATCACATTGAATGGGAAATTTTTCACTGGATCTAAATGATTGTAGATGCACTGCTATAATCTCAATTCTATGAGGTCTGATGGTTTTAATGTTATAAATTAACACTCTTTTATTTGGTTTCTAATTTCCTTCACTAATTGCAGTTCAGTCTGTCAGGAGAAGCCAACAGACCGTGTTCAGTCATCAGCTTCAAAGACACCACCCTGATGTTGGACTGCTGTCTTGACCAAACACCCCTGCAACATTTTCTGCCCCTCCAACTAGTTCCTAATCAGAGACTCAACAACATGAACTACTGGCAGCCAAGGGAGGCGGACACACACTTAGAAGGCGTGAGAAACTGATATTAATTGTTCTACAGATATAGAGTGATTTTTATATAGAATTGCACTGCTTTATAACTTGTATAAATATGATTTGAAAAATAGATTGTATTCATTATTAATTGATATCAAGTTAATATTAGATATAAATTTTATTTATACCGTAATTGTAATTGTGCTATTCAAACTAGCTTATCATAAAATTAAATAAAATACAATCACTCAAATATTATTAGTCAACTGAATGAAATTGTATGCTTACTATTTTCAATTATATTACTCTCTAAATAGCACTGTTAGCAAACTTAATGTACATCTCAATTTTTTCTCAATAGCCTTAGCTACTGAAAGCATTGATGCATCTCTTGAAATCTTTATCAGGAGCTCCGTGAATGCACCAACAGAGTGTTTGTAGACTCTCCACCGGAGTTCAAGACTCCAACCCCTCACCTCGTGAATTTCTCCGAGTTGGATGCGGTGTTGGTGTCAAACTTCCTGAACATTCTGGCTCTGCCTTACATAACATGTGGCACAGGCTTCCGAGGTGTGGTGCTCATGACTGAACCAACATTGCAATTTGGCAGGTACGAACCTACCCACTTGCTATTAACCGTTAAAAGACTGACTGAGGTGTTTGAACTCAACTATTCGAATTCATTCAATATAATAACACTATTTCCATCAATCTTGGGTAAATAAAATTTTGCCCTGTACAGTAATTTGATAAAAGCTATTAACTGAAAAAAAATTGTATAATTTGAGCCGCTTTTTTCCTAAATATCATTGTGTAAAGATAAGAACATAAGAAATATCTGCTTTACTGTTAATTTTTAAATAGCTATTAATATCATAGTGTAACTTAAGCCTATAATTTTTATGCAATTTATTGACAGCTCTTCATAAAATGATGATTAAATAAATTATTTTTATGCATTATTTTCATCATCTAATGCTCATCAGTTGAACGTTTTCAAACTTTCTTTTAAATGGAATTGAAATTATTTTAAAATTTATTATAGTTAATTAAGAACGAAAGTTATTCATATTGTTCACAACAAATTTATTGATTTATTTCACAGCATTCTAATATATTTTTACATCTCATTTAATTCAGCTTTCAATGACTGCTCTTGATAGATATAGTTATTATCATAATTCTTGGGAGATATATATTCAATTCTCATATAGGTTTTTACCTATATATGGAATCTTGATTTAGTTTAAAAAACAGTCTGTAGCTATGTGAATACATTGAAGATACAAGAGATAGACATTTCTGATGTTCAATTTTCAATGGGGTAATGGATTCATAAATATATAATTTCCTGTACATTCCCCTCTTGGTTGATTGTTGCATTATCTGCTGAGAAGTTAGCTTACTTGAAATCAAATAATGGGAAACAGCATAAGTTAAATAACTTTTGGTGTTTCCTTAACACATCCTGATGCTGTTTATTTGTACTTATTAATTTTAATGATGAGTTATAATTTCTTTAGGTTACTGATGAAGGAACTGGTGGAGTACATCGAGAGGTGCCCCAAAGCACGCTCTTTCACCAACTGGAAGCAGTTTTTGCGCCACTTGCCCCCTCCTCTCAGGGACGTCAAAGTACCTCAAGCTTGGCTACAAATCTACAACACGGAGCAGATGACTGAGGCGCTTTCTTACGTTAATGTTGTCGCCTATAACGAGCCTGTGGTGAGAACACAAAACCAACAACTTAAGTGTGTTTTGTATTTAGCTATATTACAACTTTTGTACATATATGGGAATTTTTGTAGGTAGTTAGCTATACAACAAAGCATAATAAATTATGAATTTTAGTATTTTGTCTTAGTAAGACATCAATGAGAACCAGAAATATAATTGAAAAAGAGTCTAAATTTAAATTGTGTAATAGTTTTTCATTTTTTTCTAGCTACCTAATAAATATCTTCTAAGTGATGATTGGTTGTTAGAGATACTAAAATGTTGTAATTATTTAAAAATAGAGAAACAAGTGAGAGATTTTTTTTTTTTTTTTTTTTTTAAAAAGGCCCCCTGCCAGAAGAAGCAAACCTTCTTTAAATAATTAAAAAAAGCAACTATCTTTATTAAGACAATGAACATTAAAAAATTAAAGATAAGCTTCTCTGCTCTACGACCATGGCTCCGACCATCGCCAATGGTAGTGGCCTCCAACCGACTGTGAGGTGCCTCTAGCAGGTCACAGGGCAACACCCAAACTGCGGTTTAAGATTGTTATATTATAGCTATTGGAAGAAGTAATATATCTTTTCAGTTATAAATTATAATGGACAGTTTATTTTAGCTATTTTCTAAATGAAACTAATTCAATAATACATAATTTTAGGGTAGCTACCTAAATGTCTTAATATATCAATCACAATTAATTATTTTTTATGAGTTTTGATTTCACCAATATATTGTAATATATATAGTATAAATATACATATTGATAATTTAAATAAATATGTATAGATATACATTGCTGATAATTTAAATGCCTGATGCGAAATATTCAATGAGACTACTTTATCAGAATATACTTTCATAGCAATGTTTTTTTCCCTTAGAGTATTTGTGGAGCTGTAAAAGTTACAGCTGTCTGTTCTGGAGCAAGTGTTGGTGGTTGCAACTGGGACATCACTTCACATCAACACAAAGTGAGAATTACCAACCACACTCACTTACTTTTGATATATATTATTTTCTGTAATAATTTAGATACATACTTAATTACCTGAATCTTCAATTATTGATTGTTTTTTAGTAGTGAAATTAAAAACAAATATGATGTGTTGGAATTTATTGTCTAATTGTATAACTTTTTTTTTTTTTTACCAGATTGTTTACCTCAGCACATCTTCTTCCCTTACAAATCATCCTCGTCCTATAAATTTCAAGCCCCTGAAGAACCCTGACGTATTAATCATCACATCTCTCGTCCAAAGACCCATTAGCAACCCAGACCACATGATGAACGAGTTCTGTTCCTCCGTAATTCTCGCCATCAGAAACAATGGCAACGCCCTCATCCCCAGCTACCCCAGTGGTCTGGTGTACGACATGATAGAGTGCCTAGTCGGTCAACTTGACTCTCTAAACCTAACACAAGTTCCTATATATTTTATATCTTCTGTAGCCAAGCAGTCACTAGCGTACTCTAACATTTTTGGTGAGTGGTTGACTTCTTCCAAGCAGAATAAGGTTCTATTACCAGAAGAACCTTTTGTCCACTCCAATTTGGTGAGAAGTGGCCGTATAAAGGCATTCAAAAGTCTGCATGCCGATGGTTTCTCCTCGGATTTCAAACAACCGTGTATAGTCTTTTGCGGTCATCCCAGTCTGAGATTTGGTGACGCTGTTCATTTCATGGAGTTATGGGGCAGTAACCCTATGAATGTAGTTATCTTCACTGAACCAGAGTTTGACTTCCAAGATGCCCTGGCTCCTTACCAACCCCTAGCAATGAGACATGTCTACTGTCCTATTGACACGGCTCTTAACTATACACAGGTGAGTTGGGATGAGTTATAAAACACTTTTACATTTTCGATCATATAGGCTAACTAGCATTTCAATTAGTATTCATAATACCTGTATGTAATTTAAATGTTAGTACAGTCATGTATTTTTCTTTCACGGTCGAAAATGTGAAACTGTGTGTAGCTACCTCATAATAAATAACTTTAAATCATGAACATCTTGACTGCGGATGAAATTGTTAGATTTTTAATTCACAATTAGATATGTTTAATGAAAGCCGAAGTTTGAAACAATATTCTGTTATGAGTTTTATGATTATTGTGCTTTTATTTTGCTACAGCATGAAAGGAACGTAAATGAGAGCCTCTAAGCTCTAACTAAAAATAATTAATTTAAATGTTTAATCAAATCTTTAAAATAATATTTTAAATTAGCTAATCTCTAATTTAATTTTAATCTTATTTTTTTTTAAATTTTAAATAAATAATTTTAGTCTCTATTTAATGTATAATTCAAAATTTTTGTTTTTAATGGAAAAATATTGTCTCTAAAAAAAATTCTGAAAGTAGAAATTAATTTTCTTATTTCCCACAGACCCACAAACTCGTGTCCGAATTAAAACCCAAGCGAATTCTCCTGCCTGAGAAGTACTCCAAACCCTCCCTTCAGGCCCCAATGCGTCCCGATCTCACCCTGGAGCTGAGTGGCCTGTGCCCCCACCCCCCAGAGGTGTTCTCCCTCCACTCCATCCTCAACATACCCCTCGTGAGGACAGCTGAGCCAGCCTCAGTCACACCTGAGTTAGCAGCCAGTCTGTCACCAGTGACTGTGCGACCAGGTGACTGAATTCATCTTTTCATTGATATTTACTTAGTTAATTTTGAAATGTTTGTTTATAGCATTCTCATAGGTTCCACACAGCAAGACAATAGTTGATAATGTGGAAAAATTTCTTAGTAACAAAGGTTCACCTAATTTAATAATCTTTTTAAGGAGATTAGTATTTTGAAAAAATATAGCTACGGGCTGTGTCATTGAATTTTATTTTGTGTAATACCTACCTAACTTCAGATTATAATAATATTGTTTTTTGTACCTAAGGTGGGTCGGCTACTTCTGGAAGTGTCACAGTCGCTACCGTGTCAGCAGAACTATGCCACCAGGACAACGTATTCACCTTGAAGGTAAGGCAACGTATTCACCTTGAATGTAAGGCAACGTATTCACCTTGAATGTAAGGCAACGTATTCACCTTGAAGGTAAGGCAACGTATTCACCTTGAAGGTAAGGCAACGTATTCACCTTGAAGGTAAGGCAACGTATTCACCTTGAAGGTAAGGCAACGTATTCACCTTGAAGGTAAGGCAACGTATTCACCTTGAAGGTAAGGCAACGTATTCACCTTGAAGGTAAGGCAATGTATTCACCTTGAAGGTAAGGCAATGTATTCACCTTGAAGGTAAGGCAATGTATTCACCTTGAAGGTAAGGCAATGTATTCACCTTGAAGGTAAGTCAATGTATTCACCTTGAAGGTAAGTCAATGTATTCACCTTGAAGGTAAGGCAACGTATTCACCTTGAAGGTAAGGCAACGTATTCACCTTGAAGGTAAGGCAACGTATTCACCTTGAAGGTAAGGCAACGTATTCACCTTGAAGGTAAGGCAACGTATTCACCTTGAAGGTAAGGCAACGTATTCATCTTGAAGGTAAGGCAATGTATTCACCTTGAAGGTAAGGCAATGTATTCACCTTGAAGGTAAGGCAATGTATTCACCTTGAAGGTAAGGCAATGTATTCACCTTGAAGGTAAGGCAATGTATTCACCTTGAAGGTAATTTTTCTTTATCCAAAATAGTCACGTAAAACTAATCAATCGGCTTACGTTTTCAAACTTACAATCCAAGATACAGCTCTGGAAAAATTAGTATGTATTTTTCAAAATAAAAATTTGGTTCACAAAAAGGTTACTTAAACCAATTTTGTTGATTGCGATTGGAATTATTTTAATAAACTGATACTCTTTGAAGACTTGAACATTTATTAACACTTAGTTTGACAACATTTAGCATCCGTAAGTGCTTCAACAGATTGGTTCCCCATTACCCATCACTTTCTCCCTGTTGCCCTTATTTTCTCTACAGCCGTATCATTTTTATGAAATTCCTCATCACTTTCTCCCCATTCCCCATCACTTTCTCCCCATTCCTCATCACTTTCTCCCCATTCCCCATCACTTTCTCCCCATTCCTCATCACTTTCTCCCCATTCCCCATCACTTTCTCCCCATTCCCAATCACTTTCTCCTCATTCCCCATCACTTTCTCCCCATATTCCCCATCACTTTCTCCCCATATTCCCCATCACTTTCTCCTCATATTCCCCATCACTTTCTCCCCATATTCCCCATCACTTTCTCCCCATATTCCCCATCACTTTCTCCCCATATTCCCCATCACTTTCTCCCCATATTCCCCATCACTTTCTCCCCATTCCCCATCACTTTCTCCCCATTCCCCATCACTTTCTCCCCATTCCCCATCACTTTCTCCCCATTCCCCACCACTTTCTCTCCATTCCCCATCACTTTCTCTCCATTCCCCATCACTTTCTCCCCATTCCCCACCATTTACTCCCCATTCCCCATCACTTTCTCCCCATTCCCCATCACTTTCTCCCCATTCCCCATCACTTTCTCCCCATTCCCCATCACTTTCTCCCCATTCCCCATCACTTTCTCCCCATTCCCCATCATTTTCTCCCTATTCCCCATCACTTTCTCCCCATTCCCCATCACTTTCTCCCCATTCCCCATCACTTTCTCCCCATTCCCCATCACTTTCTCCCCATTCCCCATCACTTTCTCCCCATTCCCCATCACTTTCTCCCCATTCCCCATCACTTTCTCCCCATTCCCCATCACTTTCTCCCCATTCCCCATATTTTTCTCCATTCCCCATCACTCTCTTCATTCCCCATCACTTTCTCCTCATTCCCATCACTTTCTCCCCATTCCCCATCACTTTCTCCCCATTCCCCATCACTTTCTCCCCATTCCCCATCACTTTCTCCCCATTCCCCATCACTTTCTCCCCATTCCCCATCACTTTCTCCCCATTCCCCATCACTTTCTCCCCATTATCCATCACTTTCTCCCCATTCCCCATCACTTTCTCTCCATTCCCCACTACTTTCTCTCCATTCCCCACTACTTTCTCTCCATTCCCCACTACTTTCTCTCTATTCCCCACTACTTTCTCTCCATTCCCCACTACTTTCTCCTCATTCCCCACTACTTTCTCCTCATTCCCCATCACTTTCTCCTCATTCCCCATCACTTTCTCCTCATTCCCCATCACTTTCTCCTCATTCCCCACTACTTTCTCCTCATTCCCCATCACTTTCTCCTCATTCCCCATCACTTTCTCCTCATTCCCCATCACTTTCTCCTCATTCCCCATCACTTTCTCCTCATTCCCCATCACTTTCTCCTCATTCCCCATCACTTTCTTGTATGTTCGGGGGTCCCTGAGGGGGGTGTTTCTTTTTCTCCCGGGCAGGCATTTCTTTATTTCAATAATTCTTATTCAATATTTCCAGTATTTAAGTTCTTTCATTCACATGGTAGCGTGGTTATTAATTAGTGCCGAGCGGCCATTTAATTACGTGGGTTACGATTCTCCCTAGAAAGAATAATCAATTTGTTTAATTTACTGTTTACGTTACTTGTCAATAATAATCATCAATATCTTCACTCCATTAAATAGCATCCAATCAAATATCGTACCAAAATAACAAGGTTAAATGAAACACAGTCATAGTTTAAATTAGGTGTACTCTAACTAAGTACTAGATCAGACAGAAGGTTCAAGAAATAGTAAATCCTAACTAAACATCGTACATTTAATTCAATTAATCAAATATCTACCTATGGAGCAGTTTAACTTACAACATGGGTCAAGCTTTGGAGGTTGAGAGTATACTTTTCACAAATAAACACTGACACAATCACCGAGGGAATACGGGTGGGGTTACTGAATTTCTAATGGAGTTGATGTGGCTGGAAACTCTTCAGAACCACTGTACTAGCGTATTGGGAACGGCTGAAGTCCTCCACTGGAACTTTGTTAATTGACGTGGACGACAACTCGTGCAAATCTCGGCACGATGATGGTGACTCTGGCTTCAGACTCCTACTGCTAATTGAATGTCTGCTCTGCAACATGAGAAGTTGTTCTGCAACGTCAGAAGTTATTCTACAATAGACTTAAGTTCTTGGTTCCCACATCCTGCCTCATTTGGCTTCGACTCTGCCGTAAAGAATACAACCTCTGCTGCCGGGATCCATTGAATTACAAGATTCAGTCACTTGCTAAGGATCCTATCTCCACCACTATGACGGGCGGAGATCTTCATCGACTAAGTCTTGCGATGGTCACCTAAGGCTGGGGTGAGAGAAGACTTCACCCCGCCGGGGTCTTATCCAGACCGGTAAACTACTTAAGACACTCTTGTAAGCAGAGAGTGACGACAGACAGAGTAGGACTCCTATATAATCTCAATCCACCGCTTATATACTCCCCAGATTCATCTAAAACTCCACCCAAATCCAAACGTAAGATGCCGCTGATCTCACTTCTCCAATTCCGATTGGTTCTCTACCCTCCTGTAGGCTGTCCCTAATTCTACCCTCAACTAATAGAAACTGACCAATTCAAAAATAACTCCTCCTATATTTCCGACTAAACTAATTACTTTCTCACAGAAAAGAAACAGCAAACTTGATATCTGTTAGGATACATGAAACCTCAAGAGCTCGTTATTTCTATAAAGTAAACCACAGAAAATCTCTGGTCTAGAGAAAACAGTAGGTGGTTAATTACCTTCACCAAATGCATTACATGTAACAGAGTTTGAAAGTCTTATTCACTCTCTTGAAGCAATAAATATTATTGTCAAACAACCATTCTAAAACCACAAACATTTGAGCAGAAGGGAAATATCCAATGAAACTGTTTTAGTCACAAAATAATTAACTTCAAATAACAAACCGGTCTGAAGATTTTATAACTACAAGTATACATTCTCCTCATTCCCCATCACTTTCTCCTCATTCCCCATCACTTTCTCCTCATTCCCCATTACTTTCTCCTCATTCCCCATCACTTCTTGTCTTCCCCATCACAGTTCAAAATCTCTTCGATTTCGATTTTAAAAATCCATAATAATTTTTCCAGTACTGTATGTCTAATTGAGTTGGAATTCTAATTAATCTCTCATGTTGCCCTGTTAATTTTGTACTCTAAATTAACTTAAATTAAGTTTTAGATGGATTAACTGTATTTGTCATAAGTTTGACTCAATATTAGTAGGGAAATTCTTAATTTTGAAGGAGATCTACACATCTGACTTATTGGTGTAAAAAACCGCAAAAGTCTATAGTAGTGACTTCCGTATAGAGTATTTTTCCTCTTTTACTAAATAACTCTTCCCTTTTTTTCAGTTGCTTGATGAAGAAGCAGAGAGGCGGGGTCGTGCCCGTGACCTCATCCCTCGTTGTCCCCAGAAGTACCCCTATGGTTTGTTGCAAGTGGAGAGACTTCTGCAGGGTCTCAGTCAGGCTGGTATGGTGGATGCACGCCTGGAGGAGGATGCTAGTGGATGTATCATCACAATAGTGAGTGTATCTAATAGTCATCATCACAATAGTGAGTGTATCTAATTGGTCAGTAACATCCTCATTACTGTCTCTAAAGCAGACGTCAAACCCAATAGGAAAATGAGAATCACAGCATTTTGAGTAGCTAAGGCACAGAATCAGAATATCCTTCATTTTATTGTCTCTCTTCCAAAGTTCTAACATTTATATACTGTTTATTCTGTATCTATGATACAGCTCCACAATAACCATTTAAATAGGGTTCTAGGTAAATTTCTCAAAAATAGTATTTGCTCAAATTATCAAATTGCTCACACTGTTCAAATTAATAATATTTAATAGATGTTCCTAGGGTTATTAGGTTTTAGCAACTGAGGCTATGTGAACTGCCAATCCCAGGAGTAAGCGGTTGTTCCCGAGATATTTAGCATGCCCTCTGGTATTTGTGCCAATTGTCTTACTAAATTTTCCCTTTTTGGTAGCCATTATCTGGTTGACTTTTCGTCTTCTTTTATATTAAGCAATTGATTATTCGAAATTTGATTATTTGAGCAATTGTTAATTAGATAAATATTGTGGAAAGTCAGTTAATCATGAAGTAAAATCTCTTGATTAGCTACACCTAATCGTCCTTGTTTCTTATTAGTAATTACAGCAAAACCTCGTAGTAGACCAGAGTTACGTTCCAAGTTTATTTGGTCTAGTAAGAAACTCACTTGATCAGTTTCCTACTAGACAAAATCGTTTTCTTTAAAAGTAAAGCGGTGACATTAACATTTCGATAGCTCTATTTGTTTATGATAACTTTAATGCCAAATTAATGGTGACTAACATACCAAGTTTGTAGGGAAACAAATTTAGAAACAGTATGAATTTTTTTGCTTCAATTAAAATGAATATAATATTTCTTTTCAATTAAATTATCATTATATGAAATTTTAATAGTCTTCACTGTATCTAGTTTTCTATAACTTATCACATCAATTATATTTAGCACAGACGTTACCATCAAATCTGAAACCAATTCTGCCTTATGTTTTATCCTAAAAACAGCATAAATAAATATGATACATTATTCAAATTAGAGATTCATCTTTAAAACAGTATTGTAATTATTACTCCTTGTAATGTTTACATTAGAATAACTGTCATGTAACAAAAATTGTGTTTTGTCTAGTAGCTACAAGGTTTTTTTCCAGTACAGTTTCAAAAATATCTTGGTCTAATAGGAGGCTGGTCTACTAGGAGGCTGGTCTACTAGGAGGTTTTGCTGTAATGTATTTTATTTATTATATATTGACTGAACGATTGATCTTTCGAACAATTGTTCATTCAAGCAATTGTTCGTACGAGCAATTGTTCATTAGAGTAATTGTTTTCCGAGTAATTGTTCATTAGAGCATTTGTTTTTTGAGCAATTGTTCGTTCGAGCAATTTACTTCCTACCTTTAATTAGTTGTATCTGTAAACTATTTGATTGAAAGGTCACTGCTTGACTTCTTTGGTAAATAATTTTATATTGTGCCCAAGTTGTTCCTAACTAACTCTCTCTCTCTCTCTCTCTCTCTGTTCTCAGGACTCTGAAGACGCTATCATTCAAATCAGAGACAACTCCACTCACATCATCACAAGCAAGCCTAAAACACGGAAAAACATCAGAGATATTCTGCTCAAGTGTCTGCAACAGATTTAGCTTAAATCTATTATTATTATTCTATTAAATGGAAAAAAATTGTCTGTTAAAAAAAGTCAATTGAATGGAAAGATATTTGGTAGCAGCTCTACAAACTGGGGATTTTACTCTCAATTTCAAAATTACATCTATTTGGTAAGCTCCTTATTATCGGACAGATTATATCTTCAATCACATAAGGAAGAAATATATAATAATCATTATTTAATTTAAATAAAGATTAAATAACAATTATATATTTTTTCTTATATGATCGATGTTGAACCGTCCAATAATTTGGAACTTAACTCACTTGTTTAATATTTTCCTATGTTAAAATTTCTCCAAAACTTGTTCATCATCATTAACGATCTGTATCATAGATACCATTGCTAACATCCTCATTAATGATCTGTATCATAGATACCATTGTGAACATCCTCATTAATGATCTGTATCATAGATACCATTGCTAACATCCTCATTAATGATCTGTATCATAGATACCATTGCTAACATCCTCATTAATGATCTGTATCATAGATACCATTGCTAACATCCTCATTAATGATCTGTATCATAGATACCATTGCTAACATCCTCATTAATGATCTGTATCATAGATACCATTGCTAACATCCTCATAAGGGCTAATCCACACCATCGCTCCGCTCACGCTCCAGTCACGGTCCGGTCCAATATTCTTTAATGCATTTCACGTAGCGCATCCACACTGGCAGTGCCGGTCAGGTCACGATCCAATCCAAAGATATTTTGACTGGAGCGTGATCGGACCGTGAGCGGAGCGGCACTGCCAGTGTGTATTAGCAACGCTCCAGTCACGGTCCAGTTTTATTATTTGCGTGCTTTTTCTTGAATATTACTATACATATACATGTCTCGCGCATTTGACTGATCTGAAATATCGACCGATTTCGACGCGCAATATATTGATCAATCGTTATTGCAGCCATCGACCGATGGCGTAACCATCTATCGATTGTTGCGCGTTCGAATGATAGGGAGTTTTTTAGTTTATGCATTTAATTGTCTTGATTATAATGGAAAGATATTGTCTTTTTAAACAAAAAAATAGTTATATTTCATAGAGTAACCACCAATCGATTGATGATTAACCTATGAAATGTTACAATTAGATATACAAATTATAGAAATCCATATCAATCGAACGCGCAACAATCGGTTGATGGTATCCCTATTAAATATACCATTTAGATGCTTAAACTAAATACATTCTTTATCATTCGAACGTGCAGCAATCAATCGTTGGTTGCGCTATCGGTTGAGGGCTGCGCTAACAATAGATCAACAAATTATGAAGCGAAATCAGTCGATATTGCTGCGAAAATAATAGAAAAATTTAGTTTTGTCATCTATATTAGATGAGAATACAACGAGTAGATATCCTTCACACTTCCTGTCTTTTAGCATAGGATGAACTCAAAATATCTACTTTTTTGTTTTTTCTCATCCTGTTCACCATCAATTAAGTGCAATGATAATCACTGCAAAATCAGATGACACGGAAGGGACGGGAGCGAGAGCGGACCGTGACCGGACCGAACATGTGTTTGCACAAGGATGAGACCGGACCGTGACTGGAGCGAGAGCGGAGCGTGACCGGAGCGATGGTGTGGATCAGCCCATAATAATCTGTATCATAGGTACCATTGCTAACATCCTCATTAATAATCTGTATCACAGATACCATTTCTGACATCCTCATTAATGATCTGTATCATTGTCCGTAGATACCATTGCCTTTCATAACTTCTATTTTATTCACTAAATTTTCTAATTCCCATATCATGCTCCGAACTGTTGTAATTTGGATGATGGAAAGTTTTTACCTTGATAATTATTTTTAGTGTCATTTTCAAATTTGAGCCCCCGAGGCTCTACCCTGAAGCTGTCTGTGATCAATGGAAGAGAAGGGGGTGACGTCCCTTGGGCCCTGAACTGTTGTAATTTGGATTATGTATTATTAATATTAATGAGAGGATCCCCGTTCGCCGTTGTGAAGGCGAATGAGCACTCAGGCCGCAGGTGGGCCCATGGATTATGGATGGCCTTGTTTCATTTTATCATGTTTATTTTTTTTAACGCTACTTACAGTTTTTAAGGATAGCGCTAGGGTTATGCTCTTCAACTTCGCTGTCTAAGATTTTGTGTTAGGTAGACTCGTAGGCTTCATATACTATCACCTCTTCATTTTCCTCTTACATCCGTGAGTGCAGCCAACACCTTGCTAAGTGGAGTAGCTTTTCTACATACATGAGAATTATCACCGACGGTGGTAGTTGACTTTATTCATGAAACCACTTTCCTTTCTGACTGCTCTTCCAGTTCTTTGTACTTAATTACCTTTGGTTCTGAAGCAGACGTTAAACTCCTACTAAAATTAAATTCATTTCAGTTTTGAACAATTGTGCTATGGTTTTTTATTCTATATTATTGATTTGGTATTAGTTAGGCATCATTTGCTATCACCAATAAGTTGACTATCTCCTTGAATATTGAAATGTTTTTAGGTAGCTACTCTTCATTACTTTCTTCTTGTTTTTGTTTAGGTATATTTCAATATCGTGAAATATGTACAAATAAAATTGTATTTCATATATTTTTTTGTACTTTTTACTTTGTAAAGATGAATATAATTATATATATGCTGGAAAAATGAGAAGAAAATTCAACTTTATGTATTATTACCATGCCTATAGTTATATCCGCCCCCAGGGGTTCTATCCTAAAGCGGTCTGTGGTCCATTTTATAGAGTGTCAGTTAAAGCCAACTAATTGGTTTAAATTTCAAAAGGTCAAAACTCAGATATGTCTAATTGGCTTTAAATTTTGAATAAATTCCTATGTTCCTATGTTAATTTTGGCTTGAAATCTTCAAAATGTGAGCCAAATTGGCTTGGCTCAGAATTTTAGTGAAATTTTGGCTCAAAAATTGGCTTACAATTCACCAGCCTCTGAAACATGGTCTGTGGTGAATGGAAGAGAAGGGTGGTGGCGTCCTTTGAGCCCCGAACTGTTGTAATTTGGATTATGGATTGTCTTTTTTCATTTTTTACCGTGTTTATCATTTTTTTAACGCTACTTGCAGATTTAGAGGATAGCGCTAGGGTTATGCTCTTCAACTACGAGGTCTTAGAATTTTGTGTTAGGTAGGCTCGTAGGCTTAATTAATTATCACTAGGGTTGTGACATTATGCATTTGCATATATGCACTGGGAAATATACTGCATATGCAACAGGTTTTATGCTTTTTGAGAAAACGCATATGCATTTTAGGAAACGCATTTGTTTTGCAGATAAAACATATGCACTTAAAGATAATGCATATAAAAAGGCATATGCATTTGAAACTGAAAGGAAGGCAATATATGCACTTCCAGCATGTTTATATCTGGTGGGAGGTTGAACAAACACCCTAATTTATTTGTTGTACATACAGTATACCTTTAGGTGTTCTATCATTTTGTTTACCGAATGAATATGATTTTAAATTTTTGTTGGAAAATTAAAGAATATTGTTAACTATATGGCGCCATCCAGCTAAAAGTAACACTCACAGTAATGTTAATAAAGAATAGGATAATAATAGTTACAGATTATAGACACAGGTGGTCAGTATGGCAGTAGGACTTTTCACCGCCGGACTATTCCCTGTCAGGACTTTTCCCCGTCGAATAAAATATCAGTAATATAGGTTATTAAAGTATGATTTTGATAAAACACAAAATTAATTTATTAATAGAAAACACACTTTATTAACAGAATTTGATTCCCGTAATTATGTGCCCATATTGTTCGTTCGTTCCTGGCAGGGAAAAGTCCGCGGGCGAGTAATAGTTCGGCTGGGAATTGTCCGTTTCCCGTGATTCTTAGTTTCTGTTCTTAAATAACTGGTAGCCATGAAAATTTACTTCGCTAATATAGTATCCTATAGTGCCAACAATAAAATGTGTCGTTCTCTGAAACACTTAAGTCTTTTGAAATACTTGACATTTTAAATTTGGAAAATTATTATTAAATGCATAATAATTCATAATATATGCAAATTCATATTAATAGCTAATTTAGTAGGGGTTTAACGTCTGCTTCTGAACCAAAGGCCATATCGCTGACATCAAAAGGAAATTAAATACAAGGGACTAGAAGAAGCAGTCAGAAAGGAAAGTTGTTCTATATGGAACAAAGTCATTTACTACTGTCGGTAACAATGCTCATGGATGCAGAAAAGCTACTCAGTGAATGCAGTGACGAAAAGGGACACAAAACAACACTCCCACACGCAAACCTTTTAACATCAACACACGACCCACATCACCTGACATAACCCTCCTCACCCCTGACATAGCCCTCCAGAGTTCATGGACCGCACTCCATGAACTCAGTTCAGACCTGAGACCACCTTCCACTTCTCACCACATACATATTAAGTACACCACTTGCCGCACAAAAACACAGACACACATTCACAAACTACAATAGAGCCAACTGGACAGACTTTTCAGCATCTGTGGATAATAACTTACATAACTTTGATATAAACACCTTCCCATCCATAGATGCTGCCACAAAACATCTCACTGACATCATCATTAACGCAGACAAACACTACATCCCTACAGGCAACATAAGACACTACAACCCCACATTCACACCACACATCAAACACCTGATACAAACACGCAAACACCTACGCTCACTCCCACCCACACAAGACACGATCACACGCATACAACACCTTAATACTGACATAAGTGCGGAGATTACTGCCCAACAAAAACACAAGTGGCAAAACACATTAGACACCATTAATTTCCGCACTGACGCAAACAAACTTTGGAAACTTGTCAAGGGACTCAACAACAAATACATGGACCAACCAAAAGCACATGAGTCCCTCACACAAAACAACACTATACTCACTGACACACAACAGGCGAACGCTCTCAACAAGCACTATGCTTCAACAAGTAGGTTACCCATCGGCCCAGTAGATAGGATTATACTGCGTCACCTGCACAAAACATGCACTCGAAAGCTCCTCACACCCCCCTTCACCCCGGCAATGGTTACCGAGGCCATCCGGGTTTCCAAGAACACTTCCTCCACAGGTCCTGAAGGCATATCAAACAAACATCTAGGGCCACTTGCCATCAGAGCCTTCACAGACATCTTCAATTTCTCACTACAGAACAATAGTATACCCAACACCTGGAAACTTGCCAAAATCATCCCGATCCTGAAGCCCAACAAACCCCCCACAGAACTGGCTTCATACAGACCTATATCACTCCTCTCCACCCCATCCAAAATACTCGAGAGGCTAGTTCTAAACAACATTTCACCACACATCCCTCTATCCCCCTCACAACACGGCTTCAGATCCCAACACTTCACATCTACTTTTCTTACCCACCTCTCACAGACAACACTCGAAGGCTTGAACTCCAACAAACCTGCGGATAGGACAATTATAGCTGCCATAGACATTAGTAAAGCCTTCGACACTTTACCCAGACACCTACTAATTAACAAAATACTCAACACACACATCCACGACTCATATAAAAAATGGCTTGCCAATTATCTCTCAGGCCGCTCTGGCAAAACACTTTACAACGGCAAGTCCTCCAGAACACTTCACTACACTGACGGGGTACCGCAGGGCTCCGTACTCTCACCTACACTCTTCAACCTATACCTTCACGACCTCTCTACGCCAACACACACTTCGGTTTACACTCTTTCATACGCAGATGATGTCACCATCATTTCACAACATCCCAAACACGAGACCGCCGCCAACAATTTACAAACATATATCCATTCACTAGAAGACTGGCTAGAAACTAACAGATTAAAGGTCTCCGCAAACAAATCTTCTGTCACCTTAGTTACACCCTACACCCTTGAATACAGAAACCATCCAAACATTACACTCAACAACACTCCCCTTCCCATTAACCACACGCCGAAAATCCTTGGAGTTACACTCGACCGCGGCTGGACGTTCAAACACCGCATAACCGACATTAACAACAGAGCCAAACAAAGACTGAACGTCCTCCGCGCACTCACTCACACAACTTACGGACACTCCAAGGAAGACATAACAACACTCTACAAACAGTTCATCAGACCCATCCTCACCTACGCCCACACTGCCTGGTCACCTGACATATCCAACACCCACCTACAGACACTCCAAAAAACACAAAACACCGCACTCTGCATTGCCACTGGTTGTACACAAACAACACCCACACACCACCTACACACAGAAACACGAGTCCTACCTCTCACCTCACACATGGACATGAGGGGCACACATTTTTACACTTCTACACTAGACCCCTCACATCCCCTACACTACATGCAAACTGAGAGGAGGACACCACGCACACAACACATCACCCCCTCCACACACTACAGACACCTCTACACCACTCTCCCTCCCACACCCGACAACACTTCTCTTCACAAACACATACACACCACTTTCACACAAAGAGCTCTAGCTTCCTCCCTCCCTAACAAACTCCTTGGGTCTAGGCCTCCTGCCATCAACCCTAGTGAGTCGGCCATGTCTCGTCGTGATAGGGTCACCCTATCACGTCTGAGATGTGGCCACCATCCTTCTCTTCCTTACTACATGCACAGGATTGAGAGATCGGACTCTGATCGGTGCGACTTCTGCCAAGCCGACCAGGGCACGATCTCTCACATTCTCACACAATGTCCGTCACTACACCAACACAGGACTACACATAACATTCACTCACTGGAGCACCTTTGGACCCATCCTCAGGCAGTTATTAACTTCCTGAGTTATGCGGGTTTCCCTTAGGCCCACACACTCCCACACAGTGCCTCGGGTGGCTGAAACCCGGGGCGCCCCTGGCCGCCCCTCCGTCCCGGCGAGGATGTTGGGGAGGTTAAACAACAACAACAACAACGGATGGAAGGAAAATGAAAAGGTGATAGAAAATGAACCCTACGAGCCTACCAAACCCAAAAATCAAAGACCTAGTAGTTGAAGAGCATAACCATCCTCTGAAACTGCAAGTAGCGTTAAAAAATTTATTTATAAAAGTATATGCATGCTTATAAATGCATAAGCAAATTGGCAAGTGCATATGCATATAGGTCAATGCATATGCATATTGGTAAATGCATTTGCATATAGGTAAATGCATATGCATATTGGTAAATGGATATGCATATTGCTAAATGCATATATGCAAATTAGTTAATGCATATGCATATTGTTAAATGCATATGCATATTTATAATTGCAAATGCATGTTGATAAATGCATATGCGAATCAAATAAGCATATGCGTTTTAGAAAAGCATATGCAAAATATGCAATGTCACAACCCTAATTATCACCTCTGCATTTTCCTCTTCCATCCGTGAGTGCAGCCACCGGTGCTTGTGTCTCATTTCGTCACATCCCTTGGTAAGTGACTCCATTATCGGAGTAGCTTTTCTACATCCATGAGCATCGTCACCGACGATGGTAAGTGACTTTGTTCATGGAGCCACTTTCTTTTCTGACTGCTTCTTCTAGTCCCTTCTATTTAATTTCCTTTTGACGTCAGCGATATGGTCTTTGGTTCCGAAGCAGGCGTTAAACCCCTACTAAATTAATGAATTATAATTATATCAATTTGGAACATAGAAATCATCTGCGAAACTAATCATTTACAAGATGGATCATTTGCAACTTAGATCATTTACAAGACAGACTTCAAAATCTACAAATCATCTGCAACATAGATCCTATTCAATTAATTCAAGATAGATAATCTACATTCTACAACATAGATCCTTTTCAAGATTTATCATCTACAGTTCATCTGCTTGATGTCAGCCATGATATTTGAGAAATAATAAAGTGGTAAACATTGTCAAAAGCACTGTATTTTGACTTTGGTTTTAAACTGTAGAGTTAAAAACAAATTCAGGCCCGGGCTAGTTGAATGATAACTCGAAGAATGTTCCGAAGTTCTACGAGAAAAAGAACTTGAACGTTGTTCGTCAGGATTCGTGGAATTTGACGACACGGTAGGTAGGACGTCGAGCTGTTCTTCGTGACGTCACAAATGTAAACAAGCAAACTAAAAAGGCGGGAAAAACACCCGTTCTTGTTGGAAAATTAATAAAATTGATAATTGACAGAATGTTACATGATTGGAGATTTATCAATAATTAATTAAACGGTTTAAACGCACTAAAGCCAAATTAGTGATTATTAATATCCCCAATTAATTGGTGATATTAATTCCTAAACCACGGAATCACATTGTAGTGGTTGCACGGGGACGCAAACTTAGGGATCTTACTTCGTACTTTGAAGGAATGTTCTTCGAGTTCTTCAGCACGGGAACGCACCTTATTATCAATTTAGATTATAAAGTGTATAATCAATTTAGACTGAATTGCAGAACCACTGTAGAATTCATTCGATGTATTTTTCAGTCATTGCAATTAATATATGTACGAGGTAACGCTACACTCATTGGGAATTGATATTTTTTCGCCATTGAGCTGTACTATATCGTCTGACGTGAAGTGTATTTGAAATAATAATACCAAAAAATATCACTTTAAAGCTAAATAAATCTTGCTACTGCTCCTATCATCTGATTTTGTAGAGTTTGAAAATAGACACAGATTTCATGTCATTGTGTAAAATTATTAATTTTAATCTTTCGGAAGTGAATATTTTGATTTTTAGCTTCAAATGATTTATTTTTATTCCAATTATTTGTGAATTCATTTAATTATTGTTTATTAGCTACATAAGGAATAAAATTGAGCAAAATACTGGTTATTGTTTATTGGCACAAGTAAAAAATATGCAGTTGATTATATGTGGGAAAGACTCCATATGAAAACGAAAGTCAGGGGAAATCTAGGTCCCCAAGATACCGAGGAGTCTTACACGAGATATATCAGATGTCTTAGGCCTATTTTAAAAGAACAATCGTCACATTAAACGCTCGCCGTTCGGTGAGAGACGATCCTAAGCCACATAACTTTGAAATGAAGTTCTATAAAATTATGATTATTCTCAATTTTCCATCAGTATTTTATGCAAAGAAAGTACCTTAATATCGTCAGTTTTTACCTCAATTAACATCCAAAAATTTACAAGCTTTCTGACTAATTTCAAAATGTGGCTTTGACCTTTTACCCACCGAATGTGTCATGTAAAGGATATAATTATTTATATACAATACATACATATGTATATACAAGACATTTTTGCCTAGATGGTATTTAATGAATTTTCTCACAGACTATTATTTGGTTAATAGAAACAGTTTGTAGTCAATCATCGAAATTAAATATCCTTAATAAAAAACATATGCTATGAATCATCAAGTGATGATTATGAATCATCAATATGAATAAGATATTATATAGAGGTAACAAGTAAGTATAAACTATTAAAAAGTATAAACTTATAAGTACAAGCAACTTATCTAATAGGTAGAGCATCAATCACTTCTATATTAAAATTTCTTAGTAAACCAATCTTTACACAAAGTAAACTCAAAATCAAGCCCTATAAATGTTTGCCTCCAACTCTAACTTCAGAGCAATAATTACTAGTCTCAGTGTTGTGGTGTGTGCCACTTTTCTTCCTATGGCTGGCTCTTCATCTTGCGTTCCAAATAATTCAGGAGTTTGCTTTTCTTTCCTTTGTCGTTTGTAGTGCTTGAACGATTCTCGTCTTTGCTGCTCAGGAGATTGCGATCTTGCCTGCATTGAAGAAAAACTATTAACCTCTCTAGAATAAATAATCTTTAAAATATTTAGTATATTTTATATAGTCTATCACAAACACACTCTGTGTCAGTGACATTAGACTCATTTAGTCGTAAGTTATGATCGTAACTACCGATTATAATAGATAGGATTAGTGGAGGAATAAACTTCGCAAATGGAGTTAAGCCATAAATATTATTATTAAAAGGGTGCAAAATGAAATTAATTTCGAAATGATTGTACATATCAGACTGATCGATATTCAAAAGTTTTTTAAAAATATAATTAGAGAATATGACAGTTAAAAAAGTGTATTAATTTTATTGATGAATGATGATTTTTTCTTCAGATGGTTGCACAAATCAAATGGCATAAGAATTAGTATTTAGTGTAACGGTTATTTAGCTTGAGTTTCGCTGACTCTGATCATTTCTAAATAATTATAATTTGGAATTATACAAATTGAACACATTATTTGTGTCACAGCTCTTAATTAATTTTTTTAGCATCTTTAAATTGAAGGTGAGGTACTGTGTTCAAACTTTCTATCATCTGAAACAAAGGATAACTTTGCTTCAATGTATTATGTATTCAAATGGATTTAAATTATTTTAAAAATACAGTTAACAACCAATCAATATAGCCAAAATATTTCAAACGTATATTAAAATAAAATTGTGATTTATATATATTTGATTTATTTCAAGTCGTGAATTTTTCAATTCTTATACCAATTAAAAATTAATAATTTGTAGCTAATAAACTGAAATTTATGACGAAAGTTTTGCTTTTCGTATGACGAAAACAATTTTTTCTTACTTTAAATACATATCTAGTAAGCTCGAATAAACTTTTTGTAGTTGTAAGGATAGACTCAAAAATGAATATCATTCCATTTGAATAAATTATTATGATTTCTAGTTCACTGAAATATCTTCCTGCCGAGGTAAAGAACTAGACACCTTCTCAGATAACGATATGAAATAGAACATCGAGGGAAAGTAATAGAGTACTTCTTCAAATTCAGACTGTTACTCTACGGTCTAGACGATGTTTAAGCAATAAAAAAGTAATAATATGTCCTTACCTTGACAATACTAATTGGTAGCAGGTTATATCCTCTTCACTGTGATTGTCTCTGCATGCATTGCAGTACTCATTGCGCCCAGAACTGAAAGAAAATAACATGAGTCATAAAATGTAAACAGAAAAAATGTATACAGATTAGATCATTGTTACCCCTTCCAAACTTTTCAATGAAACAATAATAATAGAACGATAACAGTTCGAAAGTGGTGATAATTTGAAATAGCCTCCAATGATCTCATCTGTATACATTTTACCAATAGAATCCTATCTGTTTTATAAAACAATAATTATTTTCCCGCATAGAAAATAAATCCACTAACTGTTATAATTTTCAGAGGAATCAATTCTTCGCTATTATAAATGTTTCAATATAATACATATTACATAATCAACCATTTTATTTTAACCTTCATGTACAGTGTACTGCATGGTTCATTTCAACAAACTGACCTGAGTTTGAGTGCCCTGGTAACTCCCTCATTCCTAGTTGTGAATTTCCTGGCGCTTAACTTCTGCACCAACTCATTGACTTCAGAAGCAGAGAGAGAACACCTCGCTAGATACAGCCAACTGAATCTGTAACGTTGAAATTACTGAATTAATTGGCATAAACTGCTACAAATGAATATGAAATATGATAATTAACAATATTTATTCCAGAAATATTATTTTTTCCCTTTGAAATTAGTAGCTAATACACAAGTTAAATCTCATCAGATATTGGATATAAATTTCAAACATGAGTTGCAATTTTTAATTAGATATTGTTATTAAATGGAAGGGGCGTAATAATATAAGTATTAAAAAGTTACCTGCTGTAAAGGTAATAGAAAATGGTAATTATTATAACTCTTAACACGTTGACTATGTATGGTACACATTTGTACCACTATGCATATTACTGATGAACGAAATGGTACAAATATATCCTACTGTCAATATTTTAAACCCGAATTAAACTGTGAACACCAATAATAACACTGTTTATCATACAGACTTGACCAATAGGTACATACAGTGATACTCAGCTCCTATCGCTGTTGTGGGACACGTGATACAGAAGCAATAACATACAGACACTTAAACATTTTAGAAACTTTCTGTGGCTTGACTGCGTTTTGATTATACGTAGCCAAAGTGTTAATGTCATGCTTGTTAAAGATTGAACAAAAGAGAGTATGGTGTACACACCAGAATGTATGTATTTATTATATCTAATTACTGAGAAGAAATAAGTTTAAACAATGTAAAAGATAATTTAATCAAAATTACGTAGTGCTCTAGCAATTAAATTTTCTAATTTGAATAGTTATTAGATTAGAACTAACAAATTTTACTCTAATTATATACTCCTAAAGTTATTGTTATCACCTTTTGAAATGCTAACAATATTTAATTCTAATGGAACTACTTTGACAAACAGTCTCATGACTCACGTATAAGAGTTTATGAATGAGTCTCGTGGTGCTAAGATGCTGATTATTCTGCAGACAATTTCCTGCGAGTTAGTGGGAGAGTCAGTTACACGAAGTAGAGGGGGATAACCATCGAAGTCTCGGGGCAATGGAGAGCTGCTATCATCAAGACTCACATTTTCAAACTTGAAGGCAAAATCTGAAACAATGAGTTACGTATTAAATAATTATTATTGTATGACTTAACCTTAGCATGGTGTACCATACATGGTACATGCTGATTATCCTAATTGTCGAAAAAATTAAATAATATTATAACTTCAATTATATATTTAAAAATGTAAATATGAATTACGGAATAGAATTCTGCTACGAAATAGCGTGTGCGAACAGTAGCACAAATGAAGCTTGGTTGAAGGACACCTGACGGAATCATAAAAAAATAATGCACTAGAGAGAACTATAAGGGCGCAGTGAATTGAGTTAAGGCCGTCTATAGTTCATCATGACGTTTATAGCTCAATCAGCTATTCAAAGTGGTCCAATGAAATCTAATTACTGCCGCTGAAATTAATGTATAAAGATGGCACGCAATATATTTTCTTCATTTTTATGTCATTGAACTTTTCATCTTGTTTTTTTCACCTTGTGTTTTCTATGATATAAATTAAGGAATGTTCCAGATTATTTACTACACATATATGTGAATTAATTCATTATAATATATATTAAAGTGGGTTTTCCCTGAACGAGCTGCCCAGCAACGGAGGCAAAATAAAGACTTTCAGAGTGTGTTGTTTTGTTAATTGAGTCCCTATAGTTTGTTAATTTTGAATGATATTCCATATTAAGTGGTAATTTTTTATTCTTTAGCACTAACTATTCCATATTTTAGAGGCAGGCAAACTGTAGGCCAATTTTGAGCTAAAACTTTCACCAAACTTTTGATCAAAGCCCATTTGGCTATTTTTGTATGAATAAATTGGTTCAAATTGAAATACGATGTGAGGACAACTACTATTTTGATTGTAACGCCATCAAACTCTTGTGAATATATACGATTTTTTATTAGATTAATTATTATCAGTTCAGTTAAAATAGCACTATTGTAGTAATTGAATAATTGCAAAAACACCGATATAGTTTATTTTATCATTGCATAACTATAAGTGGCTTAAAATAGGCAAATTAAAAAAAACTGATGCAGACCCTGCTAACATTTCCACATGTATACCATGTTGTTAGTCCACATTATAACAATGTGGTTACTGTGTACCTAGACTTTTTGGAACCTTGGACGATACGTTATACATGTGGTTTTGCCACATGTATAACATATGAAATACACATGTTAACCATGTAACGAAGCCACATGTAAACCATATTGAAACCAGCAGCAATTACCATGTGTGTACAATGTAGAGTTTTTGGAACTTTAGACGATATGTTATACATGTGGTTTTGCCACATGTATAACATATGGAATACACATGTTAACCATGTGACCAACATAGCATATCAGAACCATATGTATCTCATATCTGTACCATGTTTAACACATATCTTTGCCATGTGTTACACATATCAGTACCATGTGTCAAGAAATAAAAAATATCATGCTAATTTATTGCCATTTCTTTCTTTACTGTGTCTAGTGTATATGAAATTTGGCTGTGTATTATTTAATTTAATGTTACATATTGTTATATACAATTTAAATGGGTAAGATAATATATAGTTTGATCTTATATTCTTATAATTTTTCAACTAATGAAACCACCAAAATGACATATTTCTTTAAATCAGTTTTTAATAAAAGTTAAACCTTCTGTAAATGAAATCCAGTATTATGCGGTGGAATCTTCTGTGGCGGAATTTTCCAGCGGTGAAATAATCCGTTGTAGAATTTTCCGCGGGTGAATTTACCTAGAACCCCTTTATACACGTGCGTAATTCCAATTTGATCTAAAATTCCCTTGAAAAAAGTCTCTTAATTATTCTCAAATCTCTGCTAGTATAGCATCATAAGTCGTCCGCCTTTCTACTTTTTACTATCCAATTAATTTGCAATTGCAAGTCTCTTGCCCATACGGTGATCACGTTTGATGATTATGCTAATTTCTACCGTACTTTTATTATCGTTAAGTAAGCTGTTAATCTGACTTTTTTCACTTTGTGTTACCATTTTCGGGATTTTCCTTTCGCCATTTTCGCTGCACAATAATCCACTGCAAAAATTTTTTGACACACGCGGCATCGTAAATTTTAATGTTAAAGTAGAATGGTACCCATGGGATACAAATTTCAGTAGTCAGAACTTGCTTGTATAACATGTATCACTTTTTAAGGTAACAATATTTCAGTTTACAAATATAATTGTTCCAGATTTAGAAAAATCATTGTTACAAACTCTTCCGGTTCGGACTATAGTTACTATTGATACTTTCCACACACATTAATGGAGGAATAGGGTTGGATATTAACCCTTTATATATTGTTTTTATTAAGGCTAACATTCACTCCCACATTATCTAATAAGAGATTGATAACATAGAAAACAAAGGAAGGGTGTCAATATGGAGCTAGGTAATTTGATATCCGGCAATTTGATCCCCGATAAATTGAGCTCCAATAATTTGATCCCCGATATTTAATTCTTGGACGTTATTTACTTCTTGGGCTTATATTATGTTTAATTAATTAAATACTTAATTAATTATTATGTCAATATTATGAACTTAACTAATGCTACAAGATTTTAGGATAAATTCCTTAGTTTATCGCTTTCAAAATAGTTTTTACTGGACTCAAAGTTATAAAGAGTATTCGTGGAGGAGATGAAATAAACTATATTGATCTAAAATAAAAAACAAACGTAGATGAATCTGTAACATATTTGAGGAGGGAAATAAAAATTGCAGAGGTCGTGTTCAGACCATCATTAAAGGATGGAAATTAATTAATTATAAGCATGCTTGTTAACATAATCATAGCTTAATTGTAAGATAGTTACATAATATTAACGATAATAATTAATTAAGTATTTAATTAATTTAACATAATAACGTCCAAGAAGTAAATAACGTCCTAGAGCCAAATAACGGGGATCAAATTACCCATGGATCAAATAAAAAGGGTAAAATTACCAGGGGTCACATTACGATCAATATACAGGGTGACCCACGAAAAAGTGTACCCAATATTGAATTAATAAAAATATTTTATTTATAAATCAATAAAGAATCTTAAGCAATGAATGGATGGATACTTGTAAAAATATATAGTTTTTCTTTTACTTGAACTCTAGTTTCTATTTATTTTTAACTATGTACAATATTTATATTAATTCAAAGTCGGGCACACTTTTTTGTGGGTCACTCTGTATATCTTGGGACAAGATGGAACTGAAATATAGGTTCAAATCTTAATTCAGTTTTATAATAAATTCATATTGAAATAATATGAATTCAGGAATAAATTATAATTCATGATTACATGCGAGTTTCAAACAAGTACACTAACCCATGATATATCCTGTGTGAATGCCGTTCAGAATGTTCAGTTGATGATTTTTAACCGAAGTAGTGCTAATTTTAACGTCACATCCTAAAGTTAGTTTACTCTTCAGAATATTCAGGCTGATATTTGATTCAAGACAGCCATGAAAGAGTGAGATTCTGCACCTGAAAAAGAAAACTTATCAATTGCAGGAAATTTTAGGATAAGACAGGGCAAAGTGCAATTCATACAAAAACAAAGATGTTAAGTTTATTCTGTATGGTAAAACATTTCAATGAGAGTTAAAAATTAACCTATATCATTTTATTCATGGCCTGATTTAATAAGAACTTTCTCGGGAAAAGATATACCGTGACAACTGTTCTTAATTTGATTCAATAACGCATATCCCGTTCGTATAAAGTTAACGAATCATTTGTTTGAATTATTGTTCCATGTAAAGAATATTTGTTTCAGAACACCTTTTTATACTTTTTATTACACGAAAATTAAATGAGTTGAATTCAATAGCTGTGTGAGGGAACATTGTCAAATATCAGCGTTTCTAAATTAAGTAAAAGAAATTAGAATCAATATTGAATAACTCATTTGAATAATTATGTAATCAAGTTTTCATCACTTGATTCAATATATGCAAATAAAAGTGATAGGAATTTTGCCCTGCGCAATTTTGGCAGTGTGTAATTTTTGGATTGTATATTTCTAGTTCTAAATTGGTAAATTGTAAATTATAAGTTTAAAATGTTGGATGCAATTTACATAAATATAAATCGTTTAAATATAACTTTAACATATTGTACTATAACAAATTTTATTTAACCAAAGTTAAATAGCCACGAAATTAAAAATAAAATGAATTTTAATTTACTTAAAATAATTAAAGAACATCTTATAAATTTTAACTGTAATATTTTTAAGCGGTGGTTCAGTTTAAAAAAATACAATATGGTTTGCTCTTGTATAAATACTATAACTTATAATTCTTAACTGTTGTTTGCAATTCATTTACGGCTTTCTTTACCTGCTCATTACTTACGTGAAGAGATATGTCTATATATTCTTAAATACTTTGAATAATTTCATTAACGATTTAATAGTTTTCATTCTTACATTTATCATTTATTATTTTTTAATAATGATGATATCTTTTCTTCCACATGAACTTTATTTTATCGGCACAATTGTGAAAGAGATATGGCAATCGCTGTCATAATTGAGCCAACTTCAGGAATCAACTTATTAAAATTGAAACACTCCATCCTTCTTTTTTAAGTCGTATAACAAACAGAGATATGGAGAATTACCGATAGTCTCTTACAAGCGTAAGTTATTATTCTAATTGGTATCAATGATACCTGCATTTATCTTGAATACCATTTATAGTAACTGTTAAATTATAACGATTATACAGTTTGTATCTTAGCTTATCGAAAATGTTGAATTATTGTTACTTAGGTAAATCATATAACTTTGTTAATTCTACAAGACTGTCAGAATATAAGTATAGCAGTTAAATTATATGAAATATTTAAAGTTACATTAAAAACAATTTTATTTATGTTAATTGTATCTTACATTTAAAAGTTTTAATTTACAATTTGAACCTAGAAATATACTATCCACGGGGAAAATGCCACCAGGCAAGAATCCACCTGGCCAAATTCAAAACTCGCAAAATTCCGGCGGGCAATATTCCGCTGGCAAAATTCGGCAAGGGGCAATGTTCCTAGAACCGCAGAAAAATAATATTCAATTATTTGTAAAGAACATCAAAATATTTAATAACGGAAATTAAACTGAGATAGTGAAAGTTTAACTTGGAGAAAACTTCTTTTGTTTAAATGTGAGGAATTTTCAGGAAATCGTAGAATTTTAGTGATTATAGAACTGGATTATTTACGGTAAGTCCTTTACCCGATCAGTTAGAAAAATAATTTTCTTATGGTAATATAGAAATAATCGATGAATATGGAATGATTTGGGGATTAATGATTAGTTTATAAATTGTGATTAGATTTACAATTTCTTTATATTCCTTATTTATGGTTTGTGTCTATTTTAATACTTTGGTTCAATGGACACTTTTCTTAACATGTAAATCAAACAAATTGAAAAATGAAGTATATAGATGATTGTTGTAGAGAATGATTTTATTTGTCTTCCAAGTATCTAGTCATACATTGATTATATTCAGAGGTGTAGCAATATACAATTAACAATTAATGTATAATTTTTCAGACTTTCTGTAATTTGAATTAGTTACCCTTTTCCTACACATTTCTTTTGATTAGAAAATATTAAAAAGGTGCAACAATATATCTGAATTGTTAGACTTGACAGATAAACTCAAGCAGAAATTCCGTGTTGTAGAAAAAGACGCAGTAACAAGTTATATGCTTTGTCTTTGTTCCATTTTGGATTCATTGTTGACCAAACACAAAAATATGAATCAGGAAATGTAATGTTCTTTTTATATTTATTATTGTGTTTAGTTTCATTTACAAATATTGATTATGTTATTTACAGGGTGGGTCAAAAAAAAAAATAATAATAAAAAAAATAAACGAAACCCAACTTTGAATTGATATATCTCAAAAACTACTAACGCTATTATTTTTTCTAAAATACTATTGTATTGTGTTTGAATACTTTTTTTTACTTAAATGATGTAAAATTCAAAACTATTTATCTAACAATATTGATGCAATAGTGATTATAGTAAGCGGTGTCAAAAGTATGCTTGCGCACAAACATAAAATTACTAACATTTTTTTTATTACAGTAAAATACGATAATTCTTTATATTTATAAAAAAGTAGACAAACACATTGGTATTTTTTAGAAAAATCTTAACGTTTGTGTTTTTTAATTGAGATATATCAATTCAAAGTTGGGCTTCGTTTTTTTTGACCCACCCTATATATTAGTTTGCATGTAAGTAAAGTTAGAAAATATTACCCTTTTTATCACATTCTACTGTACTTTAAGCGACAGTTATACATACCTTATTATTTCGAACATTTCTATAAGTAAGATATATAAATATTATAAGATTTTCATGTAATAATAATCTTAAATTGTTTACATTCACAAGCGTTCCTTTGGAATGCTGTTAAAGAAAACTTACAAATTTTAAATCCCCAACTGAGCTAATTTTCAGACAGTACAACAACCACTAGATCTGTATAGCGACCTCTTTTTCAGGTACATAATACATATACTGTCCTTATTACGAGCTTTACCTGTGATATCAATTCATTAATCAACAATAATAGATAGGGATACTTTAGTGTGTCTGTTGTTACTTATCCAGCTACAATCACTAATTTACCTCACTGATTTCAGTTCTTGAAAGATATCGTCACTCAAAGGTTGAAAGTTACGAAAGCTGTCCCAAAGCCGTATGATAATTTCTTTGGTTTGTCCTGACTTCTTTCCAAGCTTCGTCCCACGCCCATCAACTACACTCGAATGGGCAAATGATTGATGACTGCATTTCAGTACTTTGATCAGGGCAATCAGGTGGTCGGTACTTCTCACTTCAAACACTGAGAACTTTTTCACTGCATGTTCTTCTTGCTTGATAACAATTTCGCTGAAATCAGCTGCGCAGATCTTGTCAAGATGGTGGACATATTGAGACCTTTTAAAAGTTAGAGTAGAATATTTAGTTAGAAAACTATCTTCTTATTTTTATTTAAAATTGAATGAATTATTTCAGCTTAAGCTTAAGTAAATTGAACTTCAAATTAATGAAAATTTATTTTGTGGTTAATAAATCGGAAAAAAGGATTAAACAAAAAACATCGAAAAGGAATTAATTTAGTTAAAATAAGAATTTATCGAGCTTTATTTTAATTCATACTATGTTCAAATTAATTGAAGTATAGTTTCACTTAATTCAAGTCAATCTTCAATAAATTAATTTCATATTCAAATTAACACAAACTGAATAGGTTTTTTTCCAGAACATTTCTCATTATAAATATATACACTAATTAGATTGCAACGATACTAATAATATTGGAAAATAACGATGGGAAAAAATATCATATATGCAAGTGACTAAAAATCTATCATTACCAACAGTATACATACAATCATATGAATTTGTAGGTGAAAAATATTTATCATTTCCTAATACACATTAAGATTTGACAGAAATATGTCCCTACTTTGACAGTTTAAGTTGGAAGCAGGTTATATCCTCCTCAGTGTGATTGTCTCTGCAAGCATCGCAGTACTCATTGCGTCCAGAACTGAAATAAAATAACATGTGTTATCAATAGGGTTGTGACAATATGCGTTATAAATCATAGATCCTGAAAATATTATAGACGGAGATACTTAAAGACTATCCAATCGTTCTAAATCAGCGGTATATAGTACTCGATACCATCTCATTTAGTTTCGTCATGATATTCTTGAGATCTATGATTTTAAACGCATATTGTCACAACCCTAGTTCGACAATTGATTTTATTTATTACTCTACTATAATTATTCTGCTATTGATAATTATGTTTCAAAGTAGTAAAACTTGTTATAAATAATTCATTTTGCAATGATCTCATTTTTATACATTTTTTCTTTAGAATCTAATTTGATTTAGAAAATAATAAATATTTCGAAAGAAATCTACTACTTTCGTTTTATTTTTAAATAATTTAATACAAAACATATAACGTAATAATATCATTATATTTTTAACCTTCATGTACTGCATGGTTCATTTCAACAAACTGACCTGAGTTTGAGTGCCCTGGTAACTCCCTCATTCTTAGTTGTGTATTTCTTGACGCTTAACTTCTGCACCAACTCTTTGACTTCAGAAGCAGAGAGAGAACACCTCACTAGATAAAGATCATTGAATCTGTAACGTGGAAACACCAATACTTGTCAGGTGCTGTGTAAATTTCAAAAAGAAGTGCATTTAATTGTTAAAAAACGTAAATTTTCGTTATTTTTTGAACAGTAATTTATTTAATTCTTTTAAATTTCTTCTATTACGATATTATCATGTTATACAACATACTCTCCATTAATGAATGAGCCCATGGCGTATCCCATTCTTTTTGACTGGACTCATAGACTAGTACCGGGAGATCAGCCTGTAAACCCCGCCTCCAACTGCATCCGTAAGCTCTCCGATATCAATTACATTATTACTAGTAAGAAAAGTTTCAACCAAATCAAATCACTCATAGAATACATTGCAGACACAAAAGCAGATAAGGCAATGTCTCCAGCTCTCCTATAACCCAGTCCACCAAGGCCAACCAGTAGAATTGCCTATATTAGCCAAGAATCAGCTGACATCTCTACATTGATCACACCGGCAACGGCAGATCACCGACAACGGCAGATCTTACAGTCACAATTACGTGATTGTAAGAGAAAACAATTCTCAACAAAAAGAAGACATGATGGTTATCGACTGCTGCAACCGAAAGACCATTGCGTCCAGATCTTCTTTCCTCCTAAAAATCTCCACAAGAATTCCAAATTCACTTAAAGGCGCCCTCAACAAAGAGCAATTGTCCTCATTTACCATCCTGACACAAAGAAGCACTGCCCGAACATCAATTCTGTTTTACCAGTAGCAGTATTATAGAAGATGGTCAGCTAACATTTTTCGCTATTAACTTCAATCCCAACCAATCTACAAAGATTGTTTCATCATCCAGAACTCTCTCCAATGTATCTCCCAGGGTTGCGTCGTTACCGAACATTAAACTCTGACTCAACCCTGCGAGCCACCTCGTCTATTCCAAGAGCAAACATAGCCTGTCCAAAAAGGTCACCCTCTTACCTCCCTCTGAAGGCGAAGAGTTAGCTTGCTATAGGAGTCTATATAGCTTTGGCACATGGTTACAAATAACAGTATAGAGGGTGTCTCTCTCCAGGCAGTTGAAGGCGTTTTTCAAATCCACCTTGAGAAACACACTCCTATGATTACAGTCACTCAAATACCGTCTAGCAGAATTTACGGCAGCTTCACAGTCACACTTCGTAGAGAACCCAAGCTCAAACGGTTTTAATTCGATACCAAGAGAGTGTGATAAGGGGCACGTATCAACTTTGGCAGTGTAGTAATACAAACACAGCAATTGTGTATGCATAACTGCTATCACGAACCTATATGATTGTGAGTAAGTAACATTCAAAGTTAGTTACCGATCGGCTCGCACGAGATACACACCTTATCTCAAGTCGAACCTATATGATTGTGAGTAAGTAACATTCAAAGTTAGTTACCGATCGGCTCGCACGAGATACACACCTTATCTCAAGTCTTAGTTATTGAGACCTTTACGTGTGAGCGTTTTAGTGAAGTTACACAGTGTATTTACCATTGCTTGATAAGTGAATATATTCTCTTTAAAGTGTTAATTCTTCTAAGTTATTATCCTAAATACAGTTAAGCTGGGACCAGAGGCCTGAGGTCGGAACCATATTGGCAAGGTGGTTCTAGGGCATGGTACCTTGAGTATTTAGTAGAAAGAGATATATTGAGAAAAAGGAATCTGAAAATAGTAAACAGAGTAAGATTCTAATCACACGTAACCCCTATAGTGAACCGTTATAAGGTTTCACAGTTGATGAGATAACCCCACAGGGGGACCCGTCACAGCAGCAAACCTCCGCAAGGTGGTACCAACTGCTATGGGTCTGATGCCATCATCCTTTTTAATTAAAGCGCACAATGTGGCTCCATAAAGAGTTGACACAGCAAAATCTGGAACTTATTCACAAAATCTGTCAGAGTAGTCAAAAGACGTACTCTGGCCTCTGCAGAAGAATAGGACAATAACGTCATCAAATAACCTGGCCAGAGACCATCAGGTCCTTCGGCAGAACCAGAACGGAAAGAATTAAGAGCATTCCTGACATCCTCTTTCGAAACAATTGGTACAATTAGAGAATTAGCCACAGGCTCTGGCATCATCAAGTCTTGCGGAGCAGGCAGGTGTTTAGACCTCAAAATTCTGACAGTCTCTTCGTTTCGTTGGGCCAGTCCCTTCGAAGATGACAGCTCACGAACTGTTCCACTTATTTCACCATCTGCGAACTTAGCTGCCACTCATTTCTTTTAAGTTTGTAACTTTTCATCGTCTGAAGCGTCTCGATTGTGAACAACTGGGACTATAAGTTCAGGCAGCGTAAATAGGAAGTCAGTCTATGAAGATTGGGTCACCTGCCCATGTAAGCTCCCGCCACACAGCTAGTACAGCTCCCTTGGGAATCGTACTCAGGACTCTCACCCTGCTACGACAGCCATCAATGTACAACTCCAAATTCACCAGCTGATTGGGCAACTCCTGGGGGTCGTCGATTGTATCTCGCCCTCGACACGCTACACACACAAACCCATCTCACAATAACAGACGACGCCTATGCCTTGGTTTTGGATACGAAGTCTTTCCCGTATCTTTCTGAATTGAGTAGAGTAAATCTCATGAACATAGTTCTCGTTTTTTTTGTAAATCTAGTCGTGTAAATCACATGAACAAACTAGTCCTGTACTTTGTAGATTGAGTAATGTAAATCTTGATCTAATTCATCTACTTTTGTCAACTTGTTGATTATAGCTGGAATTAAGTGCAGTTTTCAACTGGCACAGATAGATACTACTTTCCTAACCTTAAAACTCTTTAACTAAGAATTTTTGACCATACCTTCATAGAATAAAAAGTGTTTATTTCGACGAATACAACCTTATGCTAAAGTTTGGCAACAAAAGGGTCGGACAACCTGTATAAATGTTTATTGGTGTGAGAGACTTGTTTGTTAATAGTGTTTGAGAGTCTATTAAAGTGTTTATGAATTCCTTTCTTTATTTTGTTCCATCGTTTGGACACAAAAAGATCACAAATTTACTTAGTCTGATTCACCCTAGTTCTGGGAGAGTATAAATTTAGGTAAGATTGCCGGGACACTTTCCCGTCCCGTAACATCATGGAATAGGAGTTCCTCTAGTTTTGTGTTATCAAAACTTAACTTACCTTTCCATGTGTCGTAATAAGCTTGATAGCTTTGTTCGAGGCGTCCATCGTTTTCAATTCGCGCCTCTTGATAGGTTCAAAGAATAGTTTCTCAGAATATCATTTACTTTTATTGGTATCCATGATACCTGCAAGGTATCATGGTTGCTTCTATATTTGCCTCTTTGCCTGCTGTCTCAACTCTTAGTACATCAAATTTGAAACCTCAGAAGAAGCAGGAGCACCAGAGGCCAAGCTGTATAGATGGTCTATGTCAACCAACGAGAGGAGATTGGTGAAGTTACGAATAGCAGCAATGGTACATTGCACTGCATCTTCTGACTTCTTCATTAATTCTGCATCTTCATTGTACTGCATCTTCTGACTTCTCTCTCTAATTCACGGTGGTTTCCAGCCTTTGGGTAGTCAGGGTCATCAATGAGACAGAACATCTCAAGCATCTTTTTACGTGTCTGATTTATGGTAATTCCAGACAGAAGTCGATTAACAGTGTACGTGGAATCATGTTGAGGAAGATCGTTGGGGTTGATTAGCAATTAACAACCAAACCTAACTACCTAAAATTGACTTTTCTCATTTACCCGCTTGTCGAGACAACCTTATACCTCACATCCATCGAGTGAATAATCGCCTCGCTATCTACAAGCGAGCACATATTTCAATTTTCTGGTCTCCAAAGCCATATGATCCTGTACAAGGTTTTGAACGAAATTTTGAATGTATTTTGGAACCAGTGTGGTCATGCGGCCCACTACTTCCCCATGCCCTGATAGAGTTAGTTCCAAAGACTGCAGAAGAAATGGAACTGTGTGATGAGAATACTGACTGACGAAGAAACGTTTTACTATGAAGATGACCATTAAGATTTTTGTAGTGATGACGAAGACTAGATGTTGTGATGATATTTCAACATTATTAACCAATTAGTGTTAACAAAAAACAAAAACAAAAAACAGCAAGATATAAAAGTAATTAGTTTCTGGACTCATGGAACATATAAGGCCTTTTAACATAACAGAAAGGCAGAGGAAACAATACGTCGAAATGGAATTTCAGGAAATTTATGAGAAAAATTCTAGATTTTGCATAAAAAGAATTTTTGCATTTACTCAATTGAAATATTTTGTTTTATTTTTGAAAATTTCCTATACTTGTACACTTTCATTCAAAAGAAAGTAGAATTCAAAATATTAATTCAGTTAGGAGCAGGATGGATAACAAATTGGAAGGGCCTGAATTTTGAATATTGATCCTTTAACATGACTTTTTGACCTCTGGTGACCTTAACCGGTGCGCTGGTAAAATAAGTGATTAATTAATGTGATAGTAATTTTTATACCCTTTCCAATGGTACCAAATTTATATCTATTACTCTTTTTTTTCTATGCTAAAAGCTCTTTTGTATTTCCGATCTATCCCTAACTTTTTCGTATAAAGAAATACAAGAATGAATAAAAAAAAATTACATGAGACACATTTTTGAATGGAAACAAAGTAAATTCTATTCTCAGTCACATCAGGGATAGTAAAAATGCAAGTTAAAAAAATGTATCATGGGGGTGCATGGGAACCCTATCTTCCTCCTCAACTAAATATCATTTCATTAAAAAAATGATTGTCAGGATGTATAAATCTGAACAACAGAAAAATTAGGGGTAATAAAAATCCGAAATGTAGATAAATCAGAGTTAGAAAAACTACAAGAAAAAATATTTGGCATACAAAAAAACCCTAAAAAAACGGTACACAAAAAATGTGGGATTTAAAAAAATGCAGGATTTCAAAGACAAAAGTGGGAATCCTGCGTTCTTTGAAATCCTGCATTTTTTAGGAGATACCGTTTTTTTTCAAATCCTGCATTTTTCGGAAAGCCTGCATTTATGAAATCCCAAAATTTTTGAAATCCCTATTTTTTAAATCTCGCGTTTTTTGTAGATCCCGCTATTTCTGAGATCCCGAAATAGTTTAAATTCCGAATTTTTCTAAATCCCACCTTTCTTTAAATCTTTCATTTAATAATTGAAATCCCACATTTTTCGAAAACCCCGCATTTTTGTAAATCCCTTACTTTTATGAATCCCGCATTTCTTTTAAATTTCTAATTGTTTTAAATGCCGTGTTTTCTTGAAATCCTGCATTTTCTTTAATCAAATCCCACATTTTTTTGAAATCCTGCATTTTTTGGAAATTCCGCACTTTTCGAAAACCCCGCATTTTTGTAAGCTCCGTACTTTTAAAAATCCGTTATTTATGGAAATCCCTCATTTAAAAAAATTAAAATCCTGCATTTTTTGGAAATCCCGCATATTTCGAAAAACACCCATTTTTTAGTAAATACCGCTTTTTCTAAAATGCCAAAAACATTTAAATCCCGCCTTTTTTGAATTTCCGCCTTTTTTCAAAATCTCACATTTTTTCGAAATCCTGCATTTTTGTAAATCCGTCATTTTTCGAAAATCCCTCATTTTTGTGAATCCTGATTTTTTTGAAATCCCGCATTTTTATTTGAGTATTGAAACAATTCAGCGTGTCTTGGTGCAAAATGTGAAGTATCGGAATGATAAAATTTTCAATTACACTTTGATCAAATATTATTTCACTTTGATCAAATATTATTTCACAGGAATCAAATTCAAGTACATAAGGTGATATGGATCAAATTGAATTTCACTTGGATCAAATTGAATTTCACTTGGATCAAATTGAATTTCACTTGGATCAAATTGAATTTCACTTGGATCAAATTCAATTTCACTTGGATCAAATTCAATTTCACTTGGATCAAATTCAATTTCACTTGGATCAAATTGAAATTCACTTGGATCAAATATTATTTCATTTGGACCAACTAGAACTGTAACTAGAAATGTAGTTTTTAAATTGAATAATTTTATTAGCAAGTTATCTCAATGGCTGGATTTTTATAAACTCATCCCTAACATTTCAAAAACCAAAATGATGTTTTTTAACTCCCATAAACAAATGATGCTACCATATATCTATTCAACAATGAAATTTTAGAAGAGGTTCATCATTTTAAATATCTAGGCATTTTGGTCGACAATAGATTAACTTTTAATAAACAAAAAACGGTCATTTTTATGCAAGAAACTATAAGCCAAGTTAAAGGAATTTTATATGCAGCAGCCCCTTATTTTAAAACAGAAAACCTTAATTTTAATGTATAATTCCCAAGCCAATCTTTAATATTATATGGAAAATCTTTTAACTCGCTGCTCCAGCCATTGAGAACTATTTAAATAGTATTTTGAGAATTATATTGAATGTAAGAAGAGATTTTTGGGGGTTTAATCCATCAAATAACGATTTATACAGGAATTTATTTCATTGAAATTTGAGGATGTTTACGATTATTTTTTATTGAAATTTTATTGTTAATGCTCTATAATTATATAATTATATTGTAACTCGGACATTATTAACGCCTATTTTAGAGATCATATCCCCACTCATTCATTCCAAACCAGATCAAATTATTTTAATGTACCAAATTTTAGAACTGAATTAGAAAGAAATTTTATTGTTTACATGGCTATTCATCTTTTTAACAGTATTCCTGAAAATTTTAAACACCCAATGTCAGATTTCAAATACAAAAAGTTTTTTTAAAGAATACTGTATTAGTAAATATATTGAATGAATTTAGATCCACTGCATCGTCTTTTTGATTTTTGTTTAGTTTAGTATTTCATATCATGTTTTAATTTAGAATTTTGTAAATATTTTAATTTTCCACATGTTTGTGAAACTTTTTTTTTAATGTAAAAAAATAAAATAAAATAAAAATGAATAAATGTTAAATATTTTATTTCCAAAAACTACGTATTTCTTTTTATTGGTATTGTATTTTGAATTTGGTAGTTTAACTTCGAGTAAAGTGGTGAAAAACGAAATTTTAAACCTGAATTAAACAAACTGATTATTAAAAAAACATTGATTGAATATACTAATAATTATTCATGAGTTCTAAGTAAGACTTCATTTTTGTATTCCAATCGATTTTTTTATATGTCAAAGGATGAAATAATACGGTTCATTATAGTTTTTATCACTTACGTTCTGGAATCATTTGCAGAGTATTTTGGCGCTAAGCTGCATAGCATTTTGTAGACATTTTCTTGAGAGTGAGCAGGTATGTCAGTGATATGGAGAGATGGGGCATAACCATTTATAGCACTAGGTAATGGTTTTCTGTCACCACTAGTGACATTAGGACAGAGCTTGAAGGTAAAATCTGTAGAAAGGATAACATTTTTTATTGTAAATATAGTTATAACTAAATAAAATAACATGAAAAATATTTCTAACTGTATATTAGTGAATATTCTTATATTACATTTCTGACATATATTTTTGAGAAAACATTAGTATTAGAAACAATAAATACCGACGATACCGTTCAAATGAGAAATTTTACCCGCTTAGATTGTCACACTGACTCGGTGTTTTTCCCAGTGCAACACCAGTTCTAATCTTTTACCAACTGGTTTCAAGTCACTTGGGTATTAATTGAGGATACTCAGTACTCCATCAACTATTCTCCTACACATATTTACTTGATTTTATTAAAAATTTCAATATTATTTACCAGTACAAAAACAGTACATCGAGCTGTAGCCTTTAAAACAATTATAAATAATTTTTATAATCTAATTTCTGATGTCTGAGCTATAAGTTCTTCATCTTAGACATATTTAGAAAGATTAGGCGGCACTTCAGACTCACGAACTATATACAGCAAATCCTCGTAGTAGACCAATCTCCTAGTAGACAAACCTCCTATACTAGACCTAGATATTTTCCAAAATGTACTGGAAAAAACCTCGTACTAGACAAAACACTATTTATTTCATCTGACAGATGTTCTAGTGTAAAATTTACTAGGAGTAATAATTACAATGCTAATTCAAAAATAAATATTAAATTCGACTAGTGTTTATATTTATCATTTTCTCCTTTTTTAGATAAAACATTTGGCAGAGTCTGTGCTAAAATAAATCATGTGAAGAATTACAGAAAACTAGATACAGTTAAACGTTGAGAATATTCTGATTTCTTAAAATGAAGATTTAAATTTGAAAAATACAATATTTATTATACTTAAAACAGTTTTTTTATATTGTTGCGGAATGTTTTTTCCTTCAAAATTGCTATATCAGTCACTATTTAATTCTTGATAAACAAATTGAGGTATCGAAATGTTAAAGTCACCGCTTCACTTTCAAAGAAAACGGAGAGGCTCTAGTACAAACTACTGAAGTGAGTTTCGTTCTAGACCAAACCAACTTGGTGTAATTAACTTAATGCGTAATTATATTGTTATATTATAAACCCACGACATTTGGACACGTCGACAATAATTGGGCCTGCCGACAAATGAACCCGCCGACAATTGGGACTGAAGACAATTGAGACCATAAAAATTGTGACAGCAGACACAATAAAGAAGTATTATTTTTTATTACAAAAGAAATGGCCTTCAACCAACCCTTCTTTATTGTGTCTGCTGTCACAATTTTATAATGGGCTCAATTATTGTTTTGGGCCTATTTGTCCTTGCCTTAATTGCCTGCGAGCCCAATTATGTTGGACCCAACTGTTTTATTGACACATTCAGACACATTATAAAAACTCACCTAAGTAAAATGCTTCTCTATCCAATATCATAAGATTGTGACTTTTTGCATTCGGACAGCTGATGTAGAGGTAACTGGAATCGTATAATAATTTACTAGCCAGAACACCGAGACTGAAATCAGTAACCAAACAGCCACGGAACAATGTGATGGAGCATCTGAAATAAATAAAATAATGTAACATACAAAAAAAAAAAAAAAAAAAAACACGTCGATCTCTGGTTGAAATGGTTTTCATTAGAGGCGTAAAGAATCCTGATGATTATGGTTTAATAAATAATGAATAGTACAAAGATTATTCGTTTACAACGTATATCAATTTAAGATCTTAAGGAAAATAAATTAAACACTGAATGAAGGAAATAATAAGCTAGCGAGACCTTTTGAGATTTCTTTTTGTTAGAACTTTTTTGAGGTTTACCCTGAATGAATATTACCTGTTATATTAAGAATGTATGAAAAATATACATTCAAAATACATTGATTTGGAATAACACCTTTTATACCACTAAATTAATAATTATTTAGATATGAATAATAAATCAGGTTAACAACATACTTGATTTTCTTTAATTTCTCAAAGATGTCGTCTCCCAAAACTTTGTAGTGGTAATGACTTTTTTTCATGTCCAGCGCCAAGGATTTTGACAGGCCAATTTTCCGATTTTTAGTTCCCTCTTTCGCTTTGTTTTGAGCGTAAAAGAGTGCTTCAACTAGGGCTCTCAGGTGCTTATGCCCTTCTATTACGAAGCTTGAATGAGATGCTACTGCCAATGACATCATCTTGATGATCTTATTGCTACATTCAGTATCGGAAATCAAGTCGAAGCAAAAGGTATAATCTGGCTGAACATAGTTAGCCATAATATCAGACATGGCAACACAAATCTTATCAAACTCGACAGTGGAATGAAGTCTCAGTATGAGGAAGCGAAACACATTCAGATATCTGTCGATGGGAGAAGAAAAAGCGTAAATACGGTGGATTAGTAGGAGCTGAAGTAGAAATAACAATGATATAATGATCATACTAAAACTTTGGTAAGAAAATTCTAAAGATTGCTAGTATTTTTCTTCTGGTTATACAGTATAATAATTATCGTGCCCAATTGATTCACACTTTGAATAATTTTGTTATCAATTAACGTACGTATAATTATTATTTTCATATTATTCAGTTTATTCAAAATTTGTTTAGCATTTCAATGGGAGTTAAAATATGAATAATACAAGTAATTCATATTTCAGAACTAATTTTACTTATTACTTTGTTACCATTTATATACATATATTCTTATTCATAATATATTAAATTAATTATATTCTAGACTTTTTCTATTTTTTTCTCTTTATTTTAGGTCAGTTAGATCAGGGACAAAAAATCATTATATAAACCGGATCATATTGTACAGATAAGGTTATTCTAGGTATTTATTCGATGATAATAAAATTTAATCAAGATAATAAATAAATACTAGACTTACCTCTCTAATTTGCTTTTCAACGAATCAGGCGACAGATCTAGAAATCCGATGAATTGTTCCTTCGAAATGACTGTTGAATCAAATCTCTTCAGCCTCATCTCTATCGCTAATGAGGAAAAGTATTCATGGATAGAGAGGTGGAAGAAAGAATACTTATTGTCATCGAGAGTACAGTCTGAAATTTCTGGTATTAGTACGTTCTCAAGAACATTGTCCATATCCCTGACACTGGGACATATTCCTTTACAGGACTCTTTCACTTGTTCATATTGTTCTGTGTTGAAGACTGTTTTTCCAAGAGCGATAAGATGCAGACTGTGTTCACAAATGATTTTCATTATAGTATGTGCCGAATCAGAAACTCCATCTCTTGATAGCTTTCTAAAGATTCCATCAAATATCTGTTTGTAGATTCCTCTGAATACATCTACTTCATTTATCAACTGGGATTCATTTACAAGTGTCTTGTAGAGCGTACAGAAGAATGCTAAAAGAAAAGGAGTGTTGAAAACATTTTTGACCTTCTGGTTGAGATTTTGGAACTTTTCAACCGCCTCTTCCTCATTCACATTAGGAATTTGCGCTGCATATTTCCTGATAAGCTCAATTTGATCTTTCTGTGCATCCATTTTCTGGATATACATCACGTCATACTCCAGTCCTCGGTTACTTAAGTCTGTCTTTAGTTCATATGCTGCTTTTATTCTGCTAGATATGACACAAGAAGCATTTTCACTATTTCTGCAGAATTCAATAGCAGAGTTAGTAAGTGTTCTTGTTTGTTCATTTGCCTCATCGAATCCATCTATAAGGAATAGGACTCCATCAATCAGGCGAATCGAATCGAGAACTTCATTTTTATCAAAGCCGGCAAAATGTTTAGGAAATAAAGCCTTGCAATATTCTCCCAAATGAATGTAGTTATCAGTTTGACAAGAAATTGGTAGTGCTAATTGTATTGTTTTAGAACTCTCGAAGTTTGATTGCTCTCCAAGCATTATTGCCCAGTAAAGTTTCTTCATCAGAGTCGATTTGCCAGAACCAGCAGTAGCTTCAACAATTGTAAAATCTTTGAGTGTTTTTACAAAAAGTGAATGATATTGAATTCTTTCCATATTCCTAGTAGCAATGGTTAAGGAGACATTTTGGAAAACTTTGTTCAGTTCAATTTTCACTGCAGTATTTCCAGGCAAAGAGATCTTCATGTTATTTAGTCTCTCTTTTAGCAATTCAATGCAATCTGAGAGAATGAAATCCTTTAGGAATATCACTCTCGATTCTCTATCGTTTGTGATCTTTCGGATTATCGATGTAAATTTATCATCGGCTCTATTGGTTATCTGATCAATTTCAGCTTTGTTTGTAATACCATAGAGAGTACATGCAGCAATCAGACAATTATGTATTAGATCCTTCAGCTTTGCGAAAAAATCTTTTTCGCTTATGTTTTTAGGTTCATGGCTAAAGGAATTTCGCATATCCTTTATTTCTTTTAAATGCCATTCAACTGTAGTTTTGTCTTTGAGTTTCTTTTCGTGCTCTGATGAACCAAATTTAACAATTTTCTCTCGACAAATCATTGGAAGTATTTGGTACAAGAAAGTGATGTCAAAACTTTCCAACGAAGTTTGAAGTAATTTCTTTTCGTTGACCTCCCTCCATTTTTTCTCATTCTTTTGTGATCCTCCAACGTATTCCGTTATGCTGAACGTGTTTAAGTAGTCACCAAGAGTTTGGTTAAGTTCATTTTTCCACACCATTCCGATAATTTCATGGAATGGTATGGTTGAACAGTAGAAGTTTGCAATACAGTTTCTCAGAATATAACTGTGATCATCTCTCGTTGGAGGATCAGCCATGATCATAAATACGTTAGAAGAGCGACTGACAAGGAGATCTGAATCTATGGGGAGAAATTAAAACAAATTACACTGAGCATTCAATCTTTTTTTTTGTGCTTAGTTAGCTAAACAAAAATAATTGATGTCATTTTAACACTCTTCGTATTACTTTAATTCACTAAATATTTTAACTCGATGATTTTTATATGCATTGACAGTATTATTATGAAGATACAGAGAATTGCATAGGCCAAATTAATAGAAAAATGATCTAAAACATTTACATCTTTAGTTGGTTTTTACAATGGAAATGCATATTTATAATTTCTATCATCATTCACAAATCTTAGGTAGTTACTTTGATATCTCAAACTTACTCTTAAAATTTAACACACTGAACAATTTATTCCTTGAATGTGATAATGACGTGAAGTTTTATTTCTTTATATATACTTATAAACATGTAATGAATTTTACATATATAAATTTTAGAACAAATTTATTTTGAGAAAGATTTACTTCAAACTCCCATTTTTGTATTTCTATATTCATTAGAACTAAGGTTACTGGTTTAAAATTGCAAACCATTTCAAGTTTGGTTCTATATTTCTATTATAATTTTCAATTTTTGACGGATTCTTATAGTATAATTCTTATAATAAATTATGTTTTTATATATAATTAAACTCAAAACTACTGAATGTAAATGAAAATAACCCAGGGAAGTAGGATATATTCCTGGGACATCAAGAGAATATCCCAGGAATAAATCCTTCTTTCCTGGGATATTCCCTTAATATCTCACGAATTTAAATCCTTCTTGCCTGGGAATATGTTTCATTACAAGGTGGGGCATATTTAATTGTACCTTGCAGCTTGTATTCATGAGTGATATTTTCATGGTGGTTTACATTTTATCCCACCATGCATGCAATAAATGTAACAAAATAAGTAAGTTAAACTTCCCTTACATAATATATATATATTGATTGTATTTGTACATAAAATACTTTTATTTAATATTTACTTCCGTTGAATGGTAATTAATCCATATATCTTCCCCATGCTGATCAGATGTGAACAAGAGTTATAAGTAAATTTATATTTTGCTTTCAATTCAATAGAATGATCAAGTCGTGACGTCACACTAAGGTTCTGGATATACGTGAATGGGCCATTGCTTCTCTCTTCTTATAGTACGTAATTGAATCTTAAGCTTTCATGCAATAAATTAGTTCAAAATAGTCAGTAGAATTGTGTTTCTTTTTGAGAAGTATATGCTTTGACCCATGGATAAATTTTCTTATATCTTTTATTTTTTAATAGCATTCTTTTGTTCAGAATTTATCATGATGTGAGCAATGAGCTTACATTCTCTCTGTTCATCTTGTTATTAATGTAATAAAATTATAGATTTGTAGTGATATGTCAAAGGAAAGTTAGTAATCAAATCATACCTCTTATTATCATAAAAATTATTTGTATTCGTCATGTAAATAACTATTAAATCTTTTAAAAAAAGGTTTTAAGATGTGCATGAAGTGAAGAGAGTTGTTATAATGAGGAGCGTTTCACTTTCACTCCTTTCCGTGCATTCTGTTCAATTGATGTGAGTGGGAGGGGCGTCAATGGTTTAGAGCAAAGACAATATAAGAATAATAATAACATAGACGCTCAACTAATTAATAAGGCACATGCAAGAATAATAACAACCAATCAGAAGCATACGTCACACCAAACAATAATAAACATACGACTCCCCCCCCCCCCCCAACTCTGATCCAACTTCTAGCCAATCAGCGCTAATGTATACCTACAACTTGGTGTCGTCCAAGACAATAATGTTCTTTGACTGTCTTTGTATACCTAGGTATGACTATTTTTCGTTAAAAGGGTGTAAATTATATTTAGAATACTAAATTGAATTATATATAAGATATTGTAGACTTAATTTACCATGAAGTAATTAGTTATCTAATCCCTAATCAACAAAGAATATTTATATTTGTAACGTGATTTCACAAGTTAAGACTAGAGATTATCCCTCTGTGAATATGGTGGTATCCGGCAGTTTTTCCGAAAACGAATTTCACGAAACCATATTCTCCGAAAACTAATTCGCCGAACCAGATTCTCCGAAGTGAAGCTTCGCCGAAAGCTAAATTTGCCGAAAGACTTATTCAAAACAAAGTGTAAAATTACACAATAGTTACAGAAAAGAAACGAAACAACGAAATCATAACCCTTAGTTACACTAAATGATCCTTTAATTATTTAATCTCTTCATTGATCATTGTGTTAATCTTTGTACCACTAAATGATTCTTGCATGGTCTTTTCTTATTTTAAAGACGTTCAAGCTTTAACATGTCGGAATCAGTCAGTCAGCTATGGGAGCATGTTGCATTTCTTTCAATTGAGCGTTTGGTTGTTTTTAGATTGTGTGTTTCTAGTGTGTTTATTTATTTTTGTGAATATTCCATGTTTACTGCATATTTTGTGTTCAGTTGTTAATAGTATACCATACAGAAGGTGTTTTGTGGCTGACATTATTAATATTTATTCCATTTATTGCATTCAAAATATAAAATTATTAGTAATAAATAATATAACAATTAGATATGTTTATATGTTCCCAATATACCTCTAGCTTCACCGATAGTGTCACTTGCATGAATAAATGCATGATTTGAATGAAGTGAATGGAGACTGCTACTATAAATTGCTGCAAGAAAATATTTGGCCCACCTTTCGTTCATGTACTACAAGAAAAGGTTTATGGTGGATGCAGGACGGTACTCCTCCCCATTGCACCACTTCCGCCAAAGAATTCCTGTTGAACAAGTTTGGAGGCAGAGTCATCAGCCGTGGGACACAGATTGCGTGGCCAGTGCATTCTCCATATTTGAATCCTTTGGATTTTTATTATTGGCCCTTAGCTCAAAAAGAAGTGTATTCTGCAAAACTAACTACAGTGGACGAACTTATCAATGTTGTGAAGAGATTTTCAGAAGAACATCGCAAGAATGTCCTTCAGAGTGTAGCACTTAATGTTTTGAAGCGAGCGAATCTCTGTGTGCAGCAAAATTGGGGCCACTTTCAGCACCTTCTGTAATATGTATTTCTTGTTATTAGTCATTAAAAATCCACTCTTCCTGAACATTTTGGTGTATTATTTTTCATTTTTTTTTGTCAGTACAACAATGAATAAAAGCCACTGGAAAATATCAAATATGTTGAAACACACGGTATATGAAAAAATATGTAGGGGAGAACCGAGAGAATTCGGACAGTCTTTGTTAAAACTCAATAATTCGTAAACCAATTCTAATTTTACTATTTGAAGATTTATATGGGTAAATAAAGCATTTCACTACAATTTTTATTGAGACTACTTTACAGTTTAAACATTCATTCGAAAGTTATTAGACAAATTGTAAGAGAGATTCAAGTGTCCGAATGCTCCTTCCTAAAGGGAGACTTCGAACAAGCTGGAAGGATGATTCGGAAACCACGAAAAAGGTTAAATCATTGGAAATTTGGGTAATTAAATGATAGGATTTAAATCGGATCAACGAATTTAATTGAAATAAACCATGATTTGTTAATCACAGTAATACAAATTAATTCTATTTGAAATTTATTACGGCCTCTATCAGTTTTTCATTTGTAATGAAAACGCTTGATTTCGATAGTCAATATGTAAAATAAAGACACTATTATCAAAAGTTTGAAACTAGAAACTAACGAATGCTATTTCAATTAAAATGATTAATTTCAAGATCATGTGTTTCTGTATTTTAAATATTATGTACTTAATTGTGGGCTTTTATACATGTGGACATTTTTCCTTGTGGGTATTTTTCCTGTGGGTATTTTTCCTGTGGGCATTTTTCCTGTGGGCATTTTTATGTCGACATTTTTCATGCGGGCAATTTTCGTGTGGGCATCTTTCCGGTCACCCTTTATTTATACGGTAGTGTCTCGCTACCGTATCTGGTTAAAGAATGACCCAATATCAGAAATAGTGGTATCTCTCTAAAATATTAATCGTTCCTTCGCCTGATAACAGTACCTATACATTTCCTTGCCCGAAATATCTATTTCAGTTCATTTCATATTTACTTTCTTCATATCCATTTACAATTTCTTTTTATAAATATTATATTTATCAAAGTATATATTCTTCTTCTTTTATTTCTGTATGTGCAATTAAGTTCGCATACATACTTTTTAATTGTCTAAATTTTATTCCAAATGCATGAATGTTTTTTAAATACATATATGCATTTGGAAATGCATTTGAGATTTGCATTTTTTTATTTGCATACATTTGCATATGCGTTTGAAAATGCATATGCATGTTTTATCTGCATATGCATAATATGCAATCTCACAACCCCGCTTATAAGATACCTCTTTTCAACGGCTATCGTATTTGAGATACTAGTAAATTTAATTTAAAAAAAAACAGATTTTACTTGATATTCAATTCAATTTTTAATTACAATTTGGACAATAATTGGTTTGAGGAGATAATTTAGATAAAAATTCGCGTAACTTTTGAGAAGATTATTTAGTTTAACATTCGCACACCTGAACATTGTATCAATATGTATTAACAGTATTTTTATTGACAATAATGGATATTGACAATATCAAGTTCGCACGATCAATAATGTACTGTCAATATTCCATCAGTAGTTGCTCTGATTCCCTAAGGAAGAGGTCTAAACTGTCAATTTAGTACTTTCCATCAATCCATAAATGCTCAAATATTGTTGAGATTTCTGTGCACTTTTGATTGCATCAATATTTTCATTAGTCTCCCGTTCAGACGATCAATATATTGATACAATTAGTAAATATTGTCAATAATATTGATCGTGTGAACCCGCCTTTTAATAGTTTCCCCTTAAAATTAGTAGCAAAATAACAAGAGAACCCCCACGATCCGATGAGATCACAATGGATAGCAAAGAAATTTACAAGTACTCAATACAGCTTCACACTAAAGGTAAATAATTACAATACAAGTGACGATCATTATGTTTTTTTAGATATAATTTACTCACTAAGAAAGCGCCTTTCACATGTTGCAGTTCACTCGCACATTTGTAACACCACTGAGTTTAACTGTTCAGATTAACATCTCCATCCGGTAAGACATTGACATTTCCGTTCGATAGGATATCTCATAGATAAGGACGCTGTTGAACTACCAATGCATCTCAAAATATAAACTGTGTTAAAAAATGCATTATCCTATTGTTCTAAATTACTGAAATGGAAATCTTTTAATATTATAGACTTCAAATGGGAAATGAATACAAAAGGCTTTAAAAAAGTAGCCAGCAGAATGTGAATTAAGTAACTTGAACCATAATATGGTAAAAGGAAGTGACGATAACAGACTCAAACACCAGTGAATCTACCCACTGATAAAAGAGGAAAATGAAGAGGTAAAGTGACACAAACACCAGTGAATCTACCCACTGATAAAAGAGGAAAATGAAGAGGTAAAGTGACACAAAATAAGTGAATCTACCCACTAATAAAAGAGGAAAATGAAGAGGTAAAGTGACACAAAATAAGTGAATCTACCCACTAATAAAAGAGGAAATGAAGAGTTAAAGTGACACAAAATAAGTGAATCTACCCACTGATAAAAGAGAAAAATGAAGAGGTAAAGTGACACAAAATAAGTGAATCTACCCAGTAATAAAAGAGGAAAATGAAGAGTTGGTGTGAGTCCTGTGAGTATAATCAGAATCTGATATTTAGTAGTTGAAAGTGTGACTAATAATAATTTGTAGTTAAAGCGTGTGAGTTATGCTTTGTTAATACAAATAATATTACGAAAATTATTAATATCATAAGGAAATGGTGAACGGTACATTCTACCCCGGTAGATTCCACCCAAGTAAGTTCCACCTCGATAAATTCCGCCCCGGTATATTCCACCCCGATATATTCCACCACAGGTATATTCCACCCGCTATATTCCACCATAGGTATATTCCACCTCACTTTACGGGTTATAAATTGATATAAATTATTTATTGATGTTTCATATAATAAATAATAAGTAACTTCTAAATTCTTTGTAACAAATTATAACTTTTGTTGGTCAATCACAAACTGTTTAGTTATGTGGTTTTGTGAAAAAAGTTGTATGCACGTTCTTTATCCGTTGATGTATTTAGTTTTTCAATCAAAAGCTGATTTTCTTCACTATTGAAAATGCAATTGCGATATTAACTGTAAGATAATATCATCTAGTGCTTTTTGTTATTTTATCCTATTTTGAATTTGGTATCTTGACTTTCAGTTAAAATGGTATAAAACTGGAGGTTTTTATTGCATGTTTCTTTTAATCATTTCGCTGCTGAAGCTCGATTTCTTTTTTTCAGTATTTTTTTTAGATTGCATCTTATTACTCACAGTAGCACATTGTATATAATAACTTTTGTAACGATACTATGACATACATACATTACTGTATGTAGAAACCCTGATCAGGTGATCTACTTTATAATATTTTTGGTTCTATTTCTATACCTTTTTAAGTTACAATAATGATTATGTAATTTGTGATTGCTAGTAGTTAGCCAACCTCAACCTGTTTAACTTTTAAAAACTATTTAGTCTCTAAATAAACTTTACTCTTTTGTGGTTTTGAGCCGTCATTCCCCCATCAATGTTACACTTTTAAATATATATATTAAGTGTGTTTAATGTATTTGACTGAAATTTCCGTCATATTACATATTTTGCGTGGGAACATGACCAAAGCAGCACCTTATAAGCTAAAAGGGAAAACTTTGATTGGTCCTGCCAGTCGATCTCTTCCACATCTCTCCCAACCATTGTTGTAACATCACATACTGCAGTTCCATTTTGAAATGAAATCAATGATTTATCTGTACAGTGTAAGCATAAAGTTACTCAATATGTAAAAAAATAAACTGGCATATTATGAATATTTGTATTTTTCTCTATAATGATAATTCGATAAAATTCCTATTGACTTGATCTACCTCTAAATATTGTTCAAATGTCCCAGGATTTCGTCGAGTTATTTATTCATGAGTACACAGCATTTAACAAATAGCCATCTAGAAAATAACTTTTAACTTTTTATTGTCACCCTAATGTGCATTGTCAGAGGGGTCGAATATGTTTAGGGTGGAATATAATTGGCGGAGCTTACCGAGGTGGAATTTACAGGAGCGGAATATACCTTAAAACCCTAAGAAATATCCTCCATAATCCAAATTACAGCAGTACGAGATACAAAGGACTCCTTTTCTTCCTACAACAGAGCATCAGAATAAAACTCTTGTAGTTCTCATCATCTAGCAAATTGTAGCAACATAAGTGATAAGAAATATTTCGTAACTTACAGGTAATAATTAATGTGTCCCAGGTATATATAGGAAAGGAAGTACAAAATTACATCCAGTGTAGTTATTACACGATGAAAATTCATATTAGAAAATACAAGAATAACAAAACCAATTAAGGTATGAGAAAGATACATAGGTTTTAACGATGCACGGAAAATTCTACTTATCCAATATTTAAAAATCAACCAAAAACTTTTCCCCGAGGATTTGACTTTAAAAGCTATTAAATGAATTGTATTTATTATTTTTAAAACAATACTGTTCGGTCTAAATGACAGTCCAAAACATGTATTTATAAATTATTTTACTTGAGCTAGTGATAATGTTCCTCTAAGTTGAAAGCTAGGAAAAGCTTACTTCATTACTTACAAAAAATTATATGGCTCTGTTCAAGGTAAATCTGTAGCAGAGTAAATATAGTGTCTTGTGTGAGGTGTTTTCTGCTTTGGCATTTTTGCCAATAGATGATGTGGCAATCTACTTTTTAAGATTTATCAGATGATGCTAATATTCTTGCTGAATTCATAACATATTTTGAGAGTACCTATATAGTAGTTACATGAAGAGGAATGCCCCTTTTTTCCGATAGAGATATGGAATGCACAAACAGAACTTTGAATGGTCTTGTACCTCAAATAACGGAGCTGGCGGTTACAATAATTAAGGCATTACGCTCTTCGGTAACTTCAGTACACCCAATTTGTTTGCATATATTCAAATCTCTTTCTAAAGAAGAGGCATCAACACAGACAAAAATAGGGCACATTCGACGTGGGGACACGATTCCAAAGTCAAAGAAATAGGCACGAGGCAATCGACTCACGCTTGAAATGACTAGTGCTTGAATATCAAGACGAAAATGTAGTAACATTCCTACAAGATATAGCGCATTGGTAAAATTTATTCATACAAATTGTACGAGGAAATTGACTTTTGCTTGAAACGATTAGTGTGTAGATTTCCAGACTGAATTGGATATCAAACAGAGTTGGATAATGTACCTATAATATGTTATCCTTACATTAATAAATTTATTTTGATTGTTGTTACTCTGCATTTGCGTTTATAATTAACATGTTTAAATTGCATATCGATCATTTGCCCACAGCATTAATATGTAAATTGATTCTACTCTTTGTGCTCATTGTTTTGTTATAAAAATTGTCTAGTATAACACCTATTATATTTGCCCCTACTTAGAACTCGAATTTGCATCGGAAAGGAAAATTAACATAACTATCATCAGATTTGAATTTATTTAATAGTTTTTTAAGTAGATTTCTCTTAATTTCAAGTAGAAGTAACAAAAAGAATATGTACATAGAGAAAGTTTATATGAATATGCTGTAACGGACGTCAAATTTACCACCCAATTTTTGTTTGTTTTTAATATAGAATAAAATGCTATTCAAATACTTTCAAAATACTGAAGTTACCCTGATAAAATACTAGGTTGAAAATAACTGAACATACGAAACTAATTGTGCTTCAATCACTTCTAAAAGTTCCTTGTCGTTGTCAGGGGCGTATCTAGGTTTCGGTCAAATTTTTAATGTCTGAAAAAAAATCTACGGATTAATCCTCAGACTTGAAGAAATTTCAGTTATTTGATTATTTTAATTGCATTGAACATACTTACGCTGTGACTGTGTTTCATCAGAAGCATAATTTTTAAATTATGAATTGGGAGAAATTAAGATGATTCAAGTTTTATTATGTATACGTTATTTTGTTCATAAATGATTGATTTTAACATCCCATTAATATTAGCTCATTGAACTTCAACCTTAAAAATGTTTCTGAACTTGAGAAGAAATGCATCGTCCTGAACTCTGTAGTTTGCCAAAACACCTTCTCCTTCAACAGTATGCCGAGAATTCATGTTTCACTCCATGATAAATGAATAGCGGCTAAGTCTTATCCCAAAATAAGTTCACAAGAGTTCGTGGTCTTTTCAATAAGACTGCTTCTCTAATCTATCCGCAAGAAAAAGCAAGTGAAAATAAAACCAAAATGAACAGATGCAGTGAATAAGGAGGCGAAGAGTTTCTTAGAAGAAACCCATATAGTTGTTCTCTCAGAAAAGCTTCTCAGCATATTTTACTCACCAAATCTTCGTTGTGAAAGATCGTCAGACATGATCTTCTTTTTTACTGCTTACCAATACACTTCATTTCAACCATCAAACGATGTGCACGAAGCACAGAGAAGTCAATTTCGTCAGTGGATTTTGCAGCAACCATCCATCGAGAGTTTCCTTTGCCTCCATCAAAAAAACACACATCGAAAAAATAATGGAATGTAGACTAATGAAAATCCTCTAAATATCAACGGAATAAATGATAGGTATGATGCTAAGGTAATATCTTTGTTGCCATCATTAATTGAATGGATCAAGTTGTTCATGCATTCCTTGACGATGATGGCAACTTGTCATCGGTTAATGGTGTTTCATATCTCAGATTGCTCCAGGACATTATTCGGCTCAGACTGCACCAGGACGGCTCCCCAACACATTGCACAAATACAGCTCTAGAATTTCTCAATGAAAAGATTCGAAGTCGATTCATTAGCAGAAGAACGTAAAATCCCTGGCCATTACACAGTCAGGATCTCAGCCCTTTGGATTTTCACTTCTTGGCTGCTGCACAAACTCGAATTTATATATGAAAAAGAAGAAGATTCCATTGAGTCTCTTATACAATGTGTTCAAAGTTCTGCTGAAAGATATAACCAGGATACCAAAAAAAAAAAAAAATTGTAAGAATGTTTTGAAGATTGCTTCGTTTTGTCTTCAGGCTGTAGGAGGTCATTTTCAGCATCTTTGGTAAGCCCTCAGGAGATGTTCCTCATATGATACAGGGTGTCCCAGAAAAAAGGAAACCCATTTTCAAATTAGTTTATTTTAGAAAATATTTAAACTATAAGAATTCTGAAAACACTGTTTTATACGTTTACACTTTCTGCATCCCTTGTGAAAAATTAATAATGTTACAACAAAAATTAAAAATGCAACAGCGAATTTAGCAGAAGGAAAAAGAAAGTGCTTGCGCGAGGAAGTCCTCATTTTTGGTCCGTTGATGATACCAACAAGCAAATCAAAATTTGTTAGTTTGTATTCATGATACAATGGATACCTATAATAAAATCAGGAATTTTTAATTTTAACACGGTAATTTTTATTGCATTTTTCAAAACCCCAAAATGCAACTCTCAAAAGAACAACGAGTTTTTGTGGTGACAAGTTATTTAAGAACTGGAAGCTTTAAACTGGTTCAACAAGATTTTGAACAATGTTTTCCGGAAAGAGCTTCGCCAACTAAGAAGACCATATGGACAAATGTTAATAAGTTCAAAACTGAAGGAACAACTTCGAATTTAAACAGAGAGCGATCGGGTTGCAGGAGAACAGAACGAGCAAGGGAAAACATTAATCGTGTTCGTGAAAAGCTATTTGAGAATTCAAAAATATCAACGAGAAGGAACGGATTGGACATCAGTAAAAGCACATTTAACCGGATTGTTAAAAACGATTTAAGGTATCATGCTTACAAGATTCATTTACGGCATGAACTATTAGAACCGGATTTACCTCGCCGCCTAAATTTTTCAAATTGGTTTCTGCAAAAAAATGCTCGCTTCGTAGAAGACATCGTGATTGGTGATGAAGCAGCATTTCATATGAATGGAAGAGTCAATAATTAAAACATTCGCCAGTATGCACCCAGAAATAATCCTCCAAATTTCAACTTCGACGTAACAATGTGCAGGGAGAAAGTTTCTGTATGGATGGGAATGTGTGGAAACGGACGACTAGTGGGCCCTATCTTCTACGAAAATAATATGAATGGAGATAAATACTTAAACCTAATTACAGAAAGAATAATTCCTGAGCTGCATCAAATTTACCCAAACAGATTTAATAGGCTATGATGGATTCAGGATGGTGCTCCAGCACATAGAAGTCGTGCAGTTCAAGAATTGCTACATGATAATTTCAACGATCGCATTATTGCACTGAACCATCCAATTGAGTGGCCACCCAGAACGCCGGACTTGACACCGTGCGATTTTTTCCTTTGGGGACACCTCAAGAGCAAAGTGTACTTTTCTCCTCCAGAAAACACAGACGATTTGAGAGAGAGAATTGTAAACGAAGTTAATTTACTAAAAGAAAATCCGGATTTAGTTAAAAGAGTTTTTGCTGGAATGAGAAAAAGGCTGCAATTATGTGTAGAAAGAAATGGAGGACATGTCGAGGGAAATTAACCTTACACCTTGGAAATAAGTATTGCGGTTCCAATGTTAATAAATCTCTTTAATTTGTCTCTTATTTGTAATAAACCTTAGGATTTAGTTTTTAATACTACCGGATGTTTAAGAAATATATCGTGCCCGCACAAGGACCTTTTTTTTCCTTTTGCTAAATTCGCTGCAGCATTTTTAATTTTTGTTGTAACATTATTAATTTTTCACAAGGGATGCAGAAAGTGTAAACGTATAAAACAGTGTTTTCAGAATTCTTATAGTTTAAATATTTTCTAAAATAAACTAATTTGAAAATGGGTTTTCTTTTTTCTGGGACACCCTGTATAGGACAATATATGAATTTGGAGGAGGAATAGCTAACACTGTGTTGAGTGAGAGTCAATATATGCTGATCTAGTACAGAAGCAGTTTCATGTCTAGTAATATAGTGATAGTTAGAATTAACAAGTTATGCCTGTTTTTAAAAATTTAAATCAAAAGTAAATAGTCATGAGCAACACTTACTTTAAGAATACCAGTACCCAATTAGAGATTATTTATGTGGGCCAAATCATTACTATGGGAGACAGTTCTCACCACTCTTTCCGGTAATAATTGCTCTACACCTAAATGGGTATCAAAAGTTCAACCCCATAACAGATAGCGTAAATCAAGTGTAAAGAAAACAAACTGTAATACAAATAAACCAAGGACTTCTGAGGAAAGAATGTACTCACCCACCCTAAACAATATAGCCCTAAGTACCAAAATTTTTTTAGACAGTTTATTACAAATAACAGGTATATGATTAATATAGCTCTATGTTTATATTATAGAAAACGATGTACGTCATGAATTTTTTTCCTAGTTATCCCTCAAAGGACCATAGTTTTCTTTTCAATCATAGAAAACTATCAGTGTTCCTGAGCTATGAAATGGATGAAATAGATTCGGGCCCAACACACTTTCCTGAGGCGCCCCAACTTTTAATAGTCTATAATCGAAAAAAAATTCCGATTATACGCTGCCCACTGCCTTCAAGATAGCTTATAAATCAATAAAGGGCACTTCACACTTGCTTAGCTTTCAGCTTAGACAACAATACCTCATGGTGTAACGTATCAAACGCCTTAGAAAAATCAATGAACATTCCCATGTCGTTGCTCATCTAGCGACTTATAAATGAACTCTGAAATCCTAATCATAGCATCAGCAGTCGAACTGTCTTGCCGAATACCTAACTATTCGTTACAGATTAGCAAATAGCGATTGAAAATAGATATTAGTTGCTTGACAATAAACTTCTCCAAAAGCTTACTGAATAGTGATAAAATAAATAGGATCCTATAATTAGCAGTGTCAAGTATATCTCCTTTTTTATAAATAGGCACGATGTTCACATCCTTGAAAGGGTAGGGATTCCTAACAGAAGATGGAGATTTATTTATATTATTATAACATAATACACCCCTCTATAATCAATTTCACGATTTTCACTTTCTAATAGTGATGGCATGTCAATTTAAATACATTTCAGCTCGTGCTGAAAAACTTTATTAAATCAAATTATATCTAGTCTTTCACAATTTAATAGTTAAATTATTTAAAATGTGAGGTTTAACTTATCTTTTTCTGGGTAGATTTTCATTTCATCTGATTGGTATGAAATAATACAAAATTATTCATTTACATAAGCATTTTTATTTGCATATGAATTTTGACTTGGGTGTGAATTTTGATATAGATATGTATTTATACGTTCTTATTATGAATTCCTATATGCATAAGCATTTTGATTTGTATATATGTTTTATTTGGAGATGAATTCTTATTCGGATATGTATTTTAATTTGAATATGTGTTTTAATTTTGTTATAAATTTCAATTTTCAAATTATGGATTTGCTGTTCAATATAAGCGACATGCATTTCAGATCAATTCTCTGTGTGGCCCCCAATGAAATTACACTACGACTGGCAATGCACGTCACCTTGACCGGGTAAGGTCACAGGTTGTCAAGGTATGGTCTCGGGTCGTAAAGTTAGGGTGTCAGGTCGTCAAGACTGCAGTTCGTATCTATGAGAACGGACTAACACTGAGCCCCTCATGACAGTAAAGAGTCAGTACTCATGTTGGTAAGAGGTGTGAGTGCTATGGCTGAAGAAATAGAACATTTATTTTGTAGATAAGTATCTTTAATTTTACACACCTATTATAAGTATCTATCACTAGAATTATTTCCCATAACGCAAAATATTATCAGAACGAATTTCGTTGAAGTAACTGACTAGAAACATTTTGTGAGGGAATCTCATCGTACTGGGAATATTGGTGTTAGCAATTAGATAATGAACTAATATATTACCTTTAGAATCTTTGATCAAATGATGGAATTTTCAGATAATCTCCCAAATTTCATTCAAGCGTCACTCTAAAGTGATGAACTCTTCAGTAATTGTACAGAAAAGTATTAGGCACTTTTTCTATTGGTGCTCTTTTAGACGTGTTTATTGTGTATCTTTAACTGAATTCTTAAAAATACAGTCTCAAGAGCAATGAATTAAGAAAAACTAGGCCTACAGGCATTTAAAAAGGATATCCAGCTTCCCGGCGATATTATCTATACATTTGTTTCACGCAATTTGCCGATTTGCACTTTCTCGAGAATGTGCTGCACGTTTTCAAACCCCTACTACCCTCTAATGCCGAGTGTGCGTTAATTTCTTCATTTTAATTATCATGAAATAGAATACTAATACATATGTATATATTATATTTTTATATTTTCATTGATATATAAATATGTGAAGATTACGTTGAAAAAGTCAACAAATATGATAGGAAATAATTTACGATTACTTTGAAGTTTGGTGTATCCGCTAGTTTGTTGTGCAGCACACTAATTGTTTTATGACCTGGAACATATATTAGTTTTTGATTTCATATTTAAAAAATGAAGGTATTAACGCAGGCTCGGCATTAGAGGGTTAAAAACGTGCAGCGCATTCTCGAGATTGTGCAAATCGGCAGATGGTGCGTAACGTATTCATTGTAATGGTCTCAAAGACCTTATTTTAATGTTCTTACACTATTTTTTTTATAGTTTTACAGGTGATTCAAATTATTATATTTAACAAGGACAGAGAGACACTAAGCAGCCATGGAGGATGACTCCGCTTTTACTTACAAGCAGGAGACTTCTGCCACTTCCGTGATATGCGATCTGCTCTTCAGCAACGTGGGCCTGTTCTTCATTGTGGCCATGTACACCTCAGTGGGTGAGTAAAGAGTCACAGTGATGGTGATTTAATTAAAACAAACTAAATTATTTGAAGTATATACTTTTTAATTTATTAATTAACTTTATTTATACATATAAAACATATATAAAAATCCCAAACCAGATTATTTCTTTTTATTTACAACATTTCGTGGTTTCCATACAAATAAAGCCTTTATTTTTCAATCATTATTGATATTTCCTCACACCCAATCAATATATAATTGCAATCATATCTCATATGCCAAATAGTGAAAATATGAATATATTCTTTAAAAAAAGTTCTCTTTTTTTTTAGGAGCAATGGCTTTCGTCAGTCTTGAAACTCCGTACGAAACCCGACAGTACGAAAAGAAGGTTGCAGCGGCACACAGCATCAACAACACGATGAATTACGTGTCGCAATTACTCTGGTTCTACCAAGCAGAGGAAAACATGACTTTTATCAACTACACAAACTTGGTGAGATTTAAAGTACACAAGTTACACTATACCAAACACCAAAGTAGTTCAAATATTATTAGAAAAAGTCTTCAGACTTACGTATTTTTCCCCAGAATTCGAAATTTGCACGATTTTATTTCTTAAGACATCAATTAAGTTTTGCTTCTGAGACTGATCCTATATATAGACACGATATGTATATGTATATATGATTAAAAAGATCAATACTCAAATTGATATCCATTTATCAAGAGTTTGTTTAAACTATAAGTTGACGTTCTTATCCTAAGTGTGTTTTGTTTCAAACTTTCGAATAGAAAGATAGCATCATCCGGAAAAGGACGAAAAATCATTTGTCCTGATAATGAATTAAAATATTTCAATTCGAAAGTTTGAAACCTGAAATGCCTTAACGTTGAGTATACCATATTGTGGTAAAGAATATGCTTCTAATCTTTCATTAATTTTTTTAGGTTAACGGACATCTTGGAGACATTGAGAACCAGATCATCAACATAGTTAGTAACAATAACTATGACGGCACCATAGAGGGGTGGGACAAGAGTTGGACATTTGCAAAGGCTTTGCTCTTCACTATGACCATCATCAGTACTATTGGTGAGAAGGGAGTGGGGATAATTAGGAGAGAAAGGGGAGAGAGATAATTGGAGAGAGATAATTAGAAGAGCGGACAGAGATAATTGGGAGAGAAAAAGAGATAATTATGGGACAGAAAGGGAAGGATAGAGTATTGAGTATTTTTTATTATCTCTTCGTTATATTACTTTATTTTTTGTTCCAATTCAGTATATTTAATTTTTTGGTTTTCAAGATTTCCCTAATTGATTTCTTTCAATAACTTCGTTTCTTATTTTCTCTATGATACGCTATTTTTCTTTCTTTAGAAATTTCCTTCCATTTAAATGAATAGAAGTTATCAGAAAATTCGTTCATGAACAGTAAGGATAATATTTTAATAAAAAAGAGTTTTTGATGCTCTGTTTATTGATAAAATAGGTTCCAAAAATTAACTTCTAATTTGTAAGAAAATTTTGATTGATAACACTAAAGTGTGAAGAAAATGATTCCCAGGACCGTTGAACGTTTCAGTATCAAAAAGTATATGCTAATTATTGAGTTCATCAACAAAACTGTTCATAACGGGTAGGATCCAAATCAGTCAGCAATGTTCCATCTGCACATCTAGGATATGTGAAATAGTTCGTCACTTTTTCCAGGTTTTCAGGGTTTGTAATAATCCAGGCCAAGTCACAACCGCAGTCTAGTGGATTGCCTGTGGAAAATTAGAAGAATATTCATTAGAGGGTTCACAGGATCTTATTCATTTTAGAACATCGTCATTCATTTACATTTTAGGTTATTTTACATGCCTCCTCATTTACGGGACTAAATTTTAACAATATAATGTCTCACATTTAAAAAAACTATCTAAAACTAGTCGTAATGTATATTTCGTTTAAGCTGAATTGTCTTTTTTTGAAAATGTGCTTGCAGCGTCTACTTATCTAACAACAAATGATATTTCCGTAATATAAGCCGCTACTCTTCAAATACTTTGATGTGAATTTGGTTAAACCCTCGTTATGAAAAGTGATGAAAGACAGAACTTCTAGAGAAATTACCATCAATAGTGAGTGTAGAAATGTAAGGCATCAGCAATTCAAAGACGGAGGCATCAATCGTCTTCAGGTGGTTTTCAGAAAGTAAAATGTGCAATGAATTCAGAGCTGTGGAAGAGAAAAGAAACATTATTGAATAAATAAAATGAACCTTGAAAGAAGATGAAATGTATTATCCATTTAATATAAAATTATTCATTGACTTACGCGTTTCTCCTTTCAAAAAAAATGTTCCTGGCTCAATTGTCTCCAATCCATTGTTGTTAAAATAGTACCAAGATCCATAGCTCGTCATAGGAATGGAGCCATTTACCAGAGTCTTGATGTTGTTGTACTCTAAGTATATGTACCTCAGGTTTGGAATATCATCGAATGTTCCTATGAGAAAAAAGAAGTTATTAAAGTAAATATTAATTTAACGTTGTAATATTTTTCAATATATTTTGTTTTTAGTGGAAAATTTTGATACTAATGAATTCTGATGAGGTAGAATTTTTTTTAGTATCCATGAGCACTTCGTTTTCTGATTCCTAAGTTGTAAGTAACGAATGCGCATAGCGAAAAAATTATCCATATTATTTAGCTAATTATTAAAGTTCAATTTCACTGAAAAACTACCTATTTTTTATATATCTTAATAATTAAAACACAATTGTTAATATTGTTAGTTTGTAGCTCTAATTCTTCATATTAGGATGATAATTATAAGTATGCAACATTAACAATCAATTGACTTTTATTATGATATAAATTTACCTGGAGTTAGTTGAGTTATTTGTCCATTCTTGAGATCAAGTAATATTAAACTATCACTGCTAATTGGAGGAACTGACGCCAAATTAGAATCAGACATGACGAAATGGGTTATCTGGTCACTAAGTGGAGAAGGAGGGAAGACCAGTGATGATAATTGTGTATTATCAAAATGAGCATACTCAAGCTCTTTATTCGAACACGACTCGTAGAATTCATCACTGACTTCTGCCAGTGGGAATGGTCCATAAGGCAGGTAGAAATGTCGGAACTTCACACCTCCACAAGTGAAATCAAGAGCTGTTAGAAAAGAAGTTGAGTATATTCTAAGCTGGTAGAAGTCATTCACAGGGAATTCTTTCGCCAAGATGTAGGCAAGTTCTTCGTCAGAGGATATGTCCGTACAGTCCATAGTAAGTGAGCCTGAATCCGAATCGTGATCACAGAAACACGGGGCAATATCTGCTGCATCAGGACATGGGTAATCTCGAGGTTGTTGAAGATTGGTTTCATTGACGTGAAATTTAGTTAAGGTTTCACCGGCACTGAGAGAATTAATACTTGACAGAACAAGTAATTGGAGGATGAAATTAAACATGATGATTGTATCACTGTCGCCAAATAGAGCAATGGTGCTGTCCTTTATAAGTCTTATCTAAGAGCAGATTGTCCCTTTCTCACGGTTGCACAATATGCATAAAGTGATATTTTCTAGGATTATCTTAGTCAGACTTTGAGGTTTTTTCAACATTACATCATTGACTTCTATGCGATATTAAGAGCTAGAGAAGAGAAAGATGCTATGAGGTTAATGAAATAGTAATGTTCCATTGCTAGGTTCTCATACTCATTCTTTTCTGAACTAATCTGATAATTCTTTGGTCAAATTTCAGAGATTTTATTCTACTTAAACAATCCATTTAGCTCCCATCAATGCAATGTCCCCTCCATTCATCTCCCATCAATGCAATGTCCCCTCCATTCACCTCCCATCAATGCAGTGTCCTCTCCATTTACCTCCCATCAATGCAGTGCCTCCTCCATTCCCCTCCCATCAATGGAATGTCCCCTCCATTCACCTCCTATCAATGCAGTGTCCCCTTGAATTCAAATAATTTCTCTCAGTAATTGATGGAAAATTATCTACAGTAATTATTTTTGGAAAATATTTTTTTAACAATAGTTATAGAAGAAACACTATTTCGCATATCTGCTGCATCATTAACACTATTGCTTCACTTTTTAGTAATCTTATAAAATAATATATCAAAACTCCGGAATTATTTTAAAATGATTTTAAAGTGATAAATAAAATATTAGGAGTCTATCTGGACATTCGAACATGGTTTTCGAACCCCCCCCCAAAAAAAAAAAAAAAAAAAAAAATGTTGGTATCATGATGCAACGTTTTTCCATTTTTTTAGAAAACATAAAATACTAAATTTTCTTCCTCTACACTGAAAGCATGATAAATAGAAATTTAAATGAAAGTAATAATTTGACAATGTGTGAATGTATTCTTTTGAAAAAGGCATATATTACAGTGCTATGATCACTTCAGAGAGAGAGAGAGAAGATATTATTAGGAGATAATTGATGGTAGTTCTGTACTAAAGTCAGTTCTCGTTCTTATTAATAAAGTTTAGTTTCCTTTCAATAACTACTAGTTAGTAATTAGATATTTATTCTAAATTATTTCAGGTTACGGCCACATCTCCCCCGCTACTTTCTATGGCCAAATGTTCTGCATCGTGTACGCTCTCGTTGGGTGTCCGTTGCTACTGCTGTTCTTGGCCAACATTGGAGACGCTATGGCCAACTCACTGATCTACATCTACAGGTGAGTACAGTATACAGGGGATTAGATTATACAGTGTGCACTGTCTTCAGTTGGTACACTGCACAGTGAGTGCAGTGACTTCAGTCTGCAGTGACTACAGTCTCTTATACAGTTTAATTCCCGGATTTTATCTGATTTTTTGAATAAATAACTAAGTTATCAGTTTCTTTCTTTACACTACATTCCTATAAGCCTCAATTTAAATATTTATTACTCGAAACCTTTGCAGTCGGTTCTGCTGTCGCTGGTGCAGATCTACGAGGAACCTCTCAGAGCTGAAGGAGGGGCAGACGAAGAGGGACCTCAAACTTCTCATAGATGATGATGTGGGCAAAGAAGACTTCATGCCAACTTCAAAGGTGACCAAAAATTATTGTGATAATAAATTCTTCACCATTTATTAGTTATTAACCTTTATGATATTTTTTGGGGATATCAAACCGTGGATGGGCACATAACATCTATAAGTACCTGGTGGAGATCCGACAGAGGATTCCCAAATAGAACCACATTCCCCATTTTCCAATCCATGAGTCTAATTCAAAGAATTATGTTTTCCTTCTTTCAGATGGTGATTCCCATCACCATCAATTTGGTTCTCCTCTCTGGTTACGTGGTCGTCGGAGCGTTGATCTTCTCCACTTGGGAGAAATGGAGTATTTCCTCCGCCTGCTACTTCACCTTCATCACCATCTCCACCATCGGCTACGGTGACTACTATCCCAAGTCAGCGATGGTCGGGGACATCAGCGAAGATTTCCTGAAAACTATGAAGATGTTCGTAGCGGTGTTCTACCTTCTCTTTGGTAAGAATTTTACCATTTTACAATTTTATCACCCATGGTAATTGCTGCCGTTACCATTGTTCTCGCATGATCTTTGTGTGACCCTTTAGTAGCTATATAACCTAGTTTTCTTCCATGATTTAGAAATTTATTCTTCCTTGACTTGCATAAACTTTTAAAAAGATGCAAATCAGATAAATGGCAAATTTATCTTTCATGTAGCCATAAAATTCCATTTTGAAATGACTTTTGCTTTCGAATTAAAGTTTTGATGAACACTTTACTAGTTCATCTATTGAAAACCATCTATTTATAAAGCTGGCAAATGCTAATTTAATAGCTAAAGGCAATCAATTAATTCAGTTGAATAAGTGAAATGGCAGAGGCAAAATCATACATAATTTATGTATATAATATATTCCAAATAACTATATCACCACAAATATCCCAGACATTCATCCAAAAGTTGAGAGTTTAAGACATTTTCAATACTAGATTTGTTCCTCGGAAAGCAAAGTTTAACAATAAATAAAAAAAGAAATTTAGCAATGAAAACTGAAAACTTTTTTTCAAGATTTTGATTTTTTCAAAAATTCATCCTCTAGAAACCTAAATATAAATTATTTTAAGACAATAATGTGGGTTTTTATTTCAGGAATGGCTATGCTGTCCATGGCTGTGAACCTCATGCAAGATCAGTTGGTTGGCAAATGCAGATGGCTAGCAAGTAAATTGGGTTTCGGAAACTCTTCTGAAAACGCTGACGCAGAAAATAAAAAGAATGATGGAAATTCAGGTCAGATGTAATTATTAAGCATTGATTAATTTATTATTTTGGTCGTGGCTCATGAATGACAAACACTAAAGTATACAAACACTGTCCACACTATCAATCCTTAGTTCGTAGCTCATGAATGACAAACACTAAAGTATACAAACACTGTCCACACTATCAATCTTTAGTTCGTAGCTCATGAATGACAAACACTAAAGTATACAAACACTGTCCACACTATCAATCTTTAGTTCGTAGCTCATGAATGACAAACACTAAAGTATACAAACACTGTCCACACTATCAATCTTTAGTTCGTAGCTAATGAATGACAAACATTTAAAGAATACGGTTGTATTTTAAGGTGTTAATAATTAGCTAGAATATTATTAACCAAGATAAATAGGTAGAATGACCTTTCATCTCTACTAAAGTTATGAACTTATATATTCATATTTCACTATTACTGATTTGTCACGAAATTCACAAAGGTGCACAAATAATCTGATGCTCTGCAGCATCAGAAGCTGTTCTGTAGCATCAGAAGCTGCTCTGCATTATCAGAAGCTTTTCCGCAACAACTTTCATTTCATAGGATGCTGTGGTGAGCACTAGCCTAACTACAGCATCTAGGGAAACTCACGATATCCGGGGCTCTATCCTGAGTGACCTGGGTACATCGGAGTATTGCTTTCTGCTCCAATGTTCTTTGGTAGAGGAGTTAATTGCAAATTCTATATTGCTTATTAGGAGTAACCTAACCCATTACTTTTCTTCCGTCTAGTCATCTAGTTTCATATTCATCTTTTTCTCGTTCCTTTAATGAGGCCCAAACTTACGGTGTCCTGGCCATGTCTATGAGTTTTAGTTCTAACTATGTTTCAGGGTATTAATATGAAACCTAAATAACGAATATGACCTTCCATCGTCAGAGGAGAGCTCCGGGAAATGACGATTACATAATCGACACCATGGCCGATGATGAAAACTATTTGAACCCCCACAGAGTAGCGGAAACCCTTCAACTTCCTCAACTTTCATTCTCTTTCAAAACCTGCTTGATGACAGTATCATGCAAGATACGAATCGCAGGCAGCATAATTTCAATAAGCTGCCATTATTGCAAATATAGCCAAGAATACTTTTAAAAGACCTACATTACAACATGAACGAATTCAAAAATAGAATTCTTCCAAAAGTTCTTCATCTCACCGAACTAAACTTGATTATGTAAATCAGACATATTGACCCAGAGGAAAAACTGAGCTGGCTAAATGTTATCAAATCAAACAAAAATACGAAGAAACAAGAATCGGTAGCTTAACCGTAGAAGTTGCTTCCAAAGACCAATGCCAATTGATTAAAACTTTGACCAGACTAAATCACGCCAGTAAAAGTTTAGCAGGCATATATTCCTAAAACAATTTAAAGGTACACTATACTATGTTATTAAATGTAATTATTCTGAAGCTGTGATATACTTGAAGAATTATCTCCGTATGAGGTAACTCATGTCTGCAGTAGAATGAAGAGAAAACTTTTAATGCTGTTAAAATACCCGAGGAGGTTGACGTTGAGTGAATTCGATGCAGAGTGAAAGAATTTATTCAAACGCCCGACGGTGCTTCAAATGTCAGTGATTTCAACACAACAGTAAAAACTGCCGAAGTGAAATGAATATTTGCGCTAACTGTGGACAATTATGAATCCCACGCGAAAAATTGCAACCGTAATCCTTATTGCATAAATTGTAGTGAGCAACACGCAGTATTATCAAGAAAATGTTTCTATCATGAATTAGTTAGCAAAATTATAATTATCCAAACTCGAAAAAAAAATTAGCTTCAGAAAAGTCAAGATATAAAGTATGCAAAATATTTCGCCATATCAAAAAATGTATTGCATGATCGTGAAGAGAACCCATCCTATACTGTAGTTCCTAGTACTCATAGATCAAGAAACGGTATGCTGGGCTGCATGAATAAAATGAGAAGAGAAACTGAAATGTCTGAAACATAGAGGCTACCCTTTGATCCATCACCTGTAAGTGATGAATCGCATGAAATTATCTCGATATCAAGTAAAAGAGGGCAAATATCCTCCAATCTGTCAAGAAATTCAAAATTATTGACAACTTCTGACCATAAAAGAATAACACCTGATTCAACTTCTGAAGACAAACCAACTAAACGCCCATCTTCAGTTTCAGCTGTGATTCTATGCGAGTCTGAATCAAAGAAATCGAAACAGTCGACCTCACCAAGTCCTGTCCCAGCACAAAAAGCTACAATTACACCAGAAAAGAAAAAGATGATCCAGATGATCCGGGAAATATAATGGATCATTCCCAAATCATAAAATCCAAACCAAGCCCAAATCATCGAGTAAACAAAGAAAAAACAGTAAATGACTAACAACGATGAGCATTGAGAATATTATATTGGAATTGTACAGGTAATAGGAGCAACTTTGAAGAGCTCAGGGTTCTCCTGCACAATCTTAACCCATTAGTAGTATGTCTCCAAGAAACTTTCCATGGTCACACGACTCCTTACTAATCAAGCCGATATAACATTTCCTCTGATAACCCTGTCATACAATATGCTGATGGAGTGAGACCTTCAAGAGGTCTTACTCTCATACACAACTCAGTCGCCTATGAACCAATCAATATTAACACACCACTTGAAGCAATAGCTTTTAGAATTAAGCTACAAAATCCAACTTCTAAATGCAACATATACATCGCACCAAATGAAAACGTCCAGCAAGCTGGACTACTTAATCTTATCCAACAACTCCCCCTCCTTTTATAATTGTATGTATGTAACGATCATTGCCATCTGGTTAAAGAAGCGCTCATGAACACTGATGCCACTCTGTTAAATACTGGCGAGCATATGCATCAGCACTTACAGACTGGATCATTTGGTGGATCAATCTATGTTTACTATCTTCAGCCTTGCAGGTAACCTACACTTGGCAGAGAGAGTCTGACTTATTCGGAAGCGATTATTATCCGATCCCTTGTAGAAGAAACTGATGATACACCACCAATGAATCTACTAAAACAATTTTGATATAAACTCTGACAATACTCGATCACACCCAGTACCCTGGTGGAATGAAGCCTGTCGGCCTCTCGCCGAGATAGGAAAATGGCTCTTAGAAGGTACAGGCGAACAGGCTCGGTTCTAGATAAGATAGAGCTTAATAGAACAATTGCTCTTGTGCGTGCATTAAATCCAGACCTATAAAGAAACATTGAATTAACTTTGTACCAACTATAAACAATGACACAAACATGTCAAAAATATGGAAGAAAGTGAAGAAGCTAAATGGGAAATACACTTTATTCTCACCCTTTTTCCCTATTAGAGGGTTCAACTTTTCAGGAAAATCCGCAGATTGTAGCTGACCTATTGGGTGAGCATGCGTCTGAAGAAATCAGCAACACATCATACTCTGATGAATTCATACCCATCAAAAACAGATCTGAGGCATTTAATCCAAATTTTTAATCCGACCCAACAAGAATCATTAAATGATCCTATAACCTTCAATGAACTCGAATCCTGTCTCAAACTGTCTAGAAATTCAGCGCCTGGCCCAGATGAAATTAGTAACAGCAGGCTAAAAATATACAGTGCACAGTTCTGCAATTTCTTCTGCACATTTTCAATCTTATTTGGCTCTCTGACCAGTTTCAGCTCTGACATTTGCAAAGCCAAACAACGACCCAAAACAGCTCTCAAGCGATAGACCAATAATGGTCTAAAATAATGGAGAAAATTGTTAACAACATACTGATGCATAAGTTGGAGAGAAATGGTGACACATCTCCGAGCCAATATGGTTTCCGTAAACAGAGTAGTTGTTCTGACTCATTAGCTAGATTAGAAACTGACATTATGTTTTTTATTAATGTCTTCGACATTAAAAAGGTGTATGATACCACCTGGCAGCTCCATATAGTTCGGCAAATACATACTCTAGGCTACAGCGGCCATATGAGCTACTTCATGAAGAACTTCATGCAGGACTGAAAATTCAAAATTTGAATTTACGTCACTTTTCGTCAGAGTTCTTTTTCCTCAAGAAAGCGTCATGAGCTGCACCCTCTGCTCTTTATAGTTTAAAATGATATTTCACCTTTTTTTCTCTCTTACTGCATCAACAGCAATCATTCGTATGAAATCCTGACGGTCGTACTGATGAATAGCAATCTTAGAACCATGTTGAAGAAAACAGAGACTGAAAATTACGGAAAATCAACAGTAGAGCCTAGCTTGTCCTTAGATAAAAGCATGCTATCAAAGTAACTGAAAATTCGAGAAGGCACAGATCACAATCAAAGGGTGACTAAAGACGTAACAATCTAGTCGCAAATTGACTTATAAAAAAAAAAAAAAAAAAATAGATGGACAAGGCCTGTAGTAAAGAAACTCTATAATCTAGGATAAAATAACAAGAATTCTATCCTTATTAATTTAAACTATGTAAGTTTCTATTTATACCGCTATAGATATGAAAAAAAGTTTTACATGATTATAATTAAACTGTACTGTCGTAGGAACTCCAACAAAGTAATGTTTCTGGTTTTATGTTAGCTCCCTTTTTTATTTAGTTTTCATGTAAGAAAAACTACAGGGGGGGGGGGGTGATGTGACGGGATGTCAAATTACCTTAAAACTCTAAAGATTGAAATCTAAAAAATCTGAACCAGTGGTATAAGCTGAAAATCGATGTAAATAAAATATTGCATAATGACATCCTTTGAAGCATTTCTCCATATAGCGAACAGTGCATATAAAATCTGTCTATTAATTGCAATGACTAACTAACCTTCCATTTTAGATCCTCTTATACCTTGTAAATTGTCAATCCTTTGTGATTAACTATTAATATACCATATGCAATAGCAGGACGCAGTTTTTCTCTCTTAAATTTATACCAGTGGAATCTTCAAAGTGGCCGTGAAATTGAAAGGTGATTATATGAATATTATCTATATATTTTCTATAAAATGGTTTCGTATAATATATACCATATATCATATTATAGAAAAACTGTGTATTAAAAGTGTCTATATTTGCAGCTTGGATTATCATAGCCTTTTCTTCTAACTAGATTTACTTCATATGGTGTTAAGGCCCTTTTACACGTACACTCTTTTCCCCACATTCATTCCCTATGAGTAATTTTAGGCCCCGCCCATACAAGCAATGAGCGTGAGTGATTACTGATGCGCCTTTGCACGTACAGCCATTGCAGACGTTCACCACTTGCAGTATGTCCTTCTCTCATAATAGCTAAAAGGTGACCTTGTGTTTAGTTGTATTAACAAAAGAAAAGAAAACGCAAAAGAAGATAAAAGTGGTCTAATTTTAATTTAAAAAAAAACTTATTTTCCCTGAAAATACAGTATTTTTAGCTGAAATATTTTATATCACTAGATAATTAATGTTTATCTATCATAATAGCGAGACACACCGCCTCTCTCCCCCCTTTCTTTATTATTAATTAATATGCATGAAGTGAATAAATTTTCCACAGTTTCATATTAATTATTGAAAATTAATTAAAAGTGTTTTCCTGAGGAAAACAACGTTTGAATCATCCATGTTAACATTATACAAGAGCTATTATGAACATCACCGTTCTTCATCACTACCGCTCATGAGTCAAAAATCAAGACATGCTTGATATGGCGGGATTGGGTCCCTGACTAGTTCCACTCACGCAATAAAGGCGATTTTGGCTTGTAGTGGGCGGGGCTTAGTGCCTCAAACAGGAATTCCGAAGGTAATGAGTGTACGTGTAAGGGTAATGATAGATAACAGTAATTTAGTAAGGTAGGATTGAATAAAAGTCAACTATAGTATTAATCGATTACGTGCCGGCAATTATTAATACCTATACCCTATTACCATTACATCCTTATAAGTCTTATAGTTTTAGAAATAACAGACATATTTTTAACTGCTTACTAAAATTTACTTTCTGCTTAACTCTAGCTTCATGTGAAACAGACGATACAGATTCTCAAAACTGAGTTATCCATATGTCATCTTCGGCTGTATACTATATTTACAGGTTGCAAATTTTTACATTTCAAATCATTATTATCTATTTAATTATTTCCTATGAGTTGTAGGTAGGTAATTCAATGATTTAATAATTCAAAGACAGTGATTTAGAATTAAGTCAAAGCTTCTGTTGAATAAGAACATGTAAATTTAAAATCAATTTATGTACTCAGGTATGACCAAATAAGATGGGTGGACTCATGAGCTGTGGTGGTGGTGGCAGCCACGGTAGAACCACTGTTGCTCCGGCTGCTGAAGAAGCCTGGGGTGAAGAAGTACAGACTAATGAAACCAAGGCTGAAGAAACCCAGCCTGAAGAAACCGAGGCTGATGAAGCCAAGACTGATGAAGCCAAGACTGAAGAAGATAAGGCTGAAGAAGTCAAAACTGAAGAAGCCAAGGCTGAAGAAGCCGAGATTGAAGAGAAGAAGGTGGAGGAGGAAGAAGATTCTGATGATGACAGAATGGGCTTCTATTTCCCCTAAACTCTCAATTATCATGAGTAAATGGGAACTATGAACCTCCTTTTTAATTTCTCAACCCTCTAATAATAATTATCTCATTCAATCCAAATCCTTATTAGCTATTTGATTCTTCCAAAATCAGTTTTAGTTTGGTAATTCAGTGATTCATTAATTTAACGCTATTGCATTGATACTTATTAAGAGTATAAAAACGTAGGATCGATATTGAAGAAGTCTACTTCAGTGTATGTGTTAGGATCAACAGATTGTAAAACAAAACAGTGAATCCAAACACCGATTTTGTCTATTCTTGTGTTTGACAACAAAACAGACGAACACGAAAACAGCGATTGATAGTGTGGAAGCTTCTACAGATTGACACATCTATATTTTAAAAAATTTATTAGTTATTTTCAATCAATTAGATATTGGTTTATCATTATGATGCGAAATACTATTTTCTATACAGAATTTCATAAATATTGTTTAATAATATTTCCAACCGACACTAAATTCGAGCCTTTTCTACTTTGCAGATCCGACACCGAAAGATGATGACAGACTGACGAGTGCCATGAAGAGAAAAGAGTCCATTGCTCCGGAGTCTATTCCTGACATTTAAGTTAAATATTTTGAAGAGAAGGTTGTAGGTTCTAATATCATTATAAAATTGACGTGAATGAATTCATTTCCTCATTTTCGATATTATATACATTTATGTAATATGGATTGGTTGAAAAGAGATATATTGTATGAATGTTCTTCACCGTAAGAGTTCATATCCCTACAAGAATTATATTTGTAATTGAATAAATTATAATTTTGTTAATGCTGATCGAAGACCTTTATTAAGCTTCTTGCTATAATAATTATTACTGTATTCTCAGAATATATTTTCTGCAACAATGAGTATCACAATTATTGGAGGGAGATAACTTTTTTCATGGAGGAACTTTCCAGTGTTACTACCATTTTAAAGCCTTGTGTATTTAATTATTCTAATGGACTTAAACCAAATAGCCAATGCTCCGACTGTCTGTATATGTCTCTTATCCATGCCGGACTGACTGTGTAGGTCTCTTATCCATGACAGACTGACTGTGTGGGTCTCTTATCCATGCCAGACTGTCTGTATATGTCTCTTATCCATGCCAGACTGACTGTATAGGTCTCTTATCCATGGGTAAGCAGACTGACTTTGTAGGTCTCTTATCCATGGGTAAGCAGACTGACTGTGTAGGTCTCTTATCCATGGGTAAGCAGACTGACTGAGTAGGTCTCTTATCCATGGGTAAGCAGACTGACTGTGTTGGTCTCTTATCCATGGGTAAGCAGACTGACTTTGTTGGTCTCTTATCCATGGGTAAGCACACTGACTGTGTAGGTCTCTTATCCATGGGTAAGCAGACTGACTGTGTAGGTCTCTTATCCATGGGTAAGCAGACTGACTGTGTAGGTCTCTTATCCATGGGTAAGCAGACTGACTTTGTAGGTTTCTTATTCATGGGTAAGCAGACTGACTGTGTAGGTCTCTTATCCATGGGTAAGCAGACTGACTTTGTAGGTTTCTTATCCATGGGTAAGCAGACTGACTGTGTAGGTCTCTTATCCATGGGTAAGCCGACTGACTGTGTAGGTCTGTTATCCATGGGTAAGCAGACTAACTGTGTAGGTCTTTTATCCATGAGTAAACAGACTGTCTGTGTAGGTCTCTTATCCATGGGTAAGCAGACTGACTTTGTAGGTTTCTTATCCATGGGTTAGCAGACTGACTGTGTAGGTCTCTTATCCATGGGTAAGCAGACTGACTTTGTAGGTCTCTTATCCATGTATGCTAGCCTATTTTTGTCATCCACGCGCAGGGTCGACACGGTTACCTGTGGTAGCCAAGTATTCGACCTTGTGCATGGAGCGTACTTTCACTGTCCCTTCTTCTACAATGCCTTCTTCTCTTCATGTGTCTTTGGACCACCTCGTAGCTAGTAGTGATATCTACCAAACAACTAAAATAATAAGTATATAAAGACTATTGGTTTGGAAGCAGGAGTTAAATTTCATGCTAATTTGATTGTTCATTTTCATGCACTAGTTGATTAAAACTATATTACAAATATATTGATATATAATCTGAAATATAAACAATTTGTAAGTGATAGAAATATTTATTATTGCACACTATACATAATATAGAGAGTCTATTTATTAATAATATTGACACAATTACACCTCTATTTATATTGCTTTATTTATCCTTTTCTTATATGAAAAGAAACATTTAGCGTCAACAAATGCATAAAGGATGTGCATTAAAAACGGCCAGTTTTAAAGTTTTATTATAGATTAAACTTATTGATTAATTTAGAAAAGTAATAAATCATTTGAATCTGAAATCCTGCGTTTTTCAAAACTACTTTACTTTTTAAAATTTCAGACGCTAAAAGACCACCACGAAGTGCTAAATACTCAATTATTACGCTACAGAGAGTCATGTCATCGACCATCAAAAGCATGCATGATGCTTTTGATGGTCGATGACATGACTCTCTGTAGCGTTGCATAATTTCTTCCATATGATATTTCCCTTTAGGTCTACAGTTTTGGTACGGTTGTTCCTGTATTCTCTGGTATTAAAGTAACCGCACAAATTAAAATAAGGAAATGTTCGGTTCAGAGACTTGGGTGACCATTCAATATCAACAAATTTTGAAATTAACTTCCCAGAACATTATTATTGTTTAAAGCAGAAGTTGAAACTCGTACGTGCTGTGTGGCAACTTAATTCTTGCTGAAAATAATGATGAGTGATGACCAACCTCTGATAATATAGAGAAAAATAATCACTGAGAATCTTTAAACAACATTCTGAATTAAAAGTGAAATAAAAAAGACTGATATTCCAGCCAGATCTTCATAAAATAGGGCCCAATAAGTAACTGCGCGCCAACTGTGACCCGTTGAGAATGAAGAGGTAACGCATGGAAATTCCCAAACTTTTGAATTTTGTTTGTTAATAATACCATTCAAGCAGAAGTGAGATTCATCTGACACGATAAATTGTTCCATGAAATTAGGGTTCATTTCGTATATTTCAATAAGCGACGAAGCAAGATGTTTCCTTTTGCAGAAATCTGCTGAATGCAGTTTTTGAGTAATTTGTATCTTGTAAAGTTGTAGGGTTTCAATAATAATACTTAACAGTTTATTGAACATAATCGTATCTAACTGCCACTTATTGTGCAATTCGTCTAACAATTGAACTCGGAGTTTTTTTTAACAATTCCTACCCCTTATCTTTTCAACGTTTTGCTCTGTCCTAACGGTTCTTAGTCTGAATTGTTGCCAGTTGTTTGGAAGTAGGGGAGGATTGCCATCAATGGGACAAAAAATACAAAAAGATAGATATTTCATTTACTATGGGCAAAGCATGAAAAATAAAAAATCCACGTGTAATATAGATATTCCTTTATAAAATGAAACTAACTCGAATGCTATCACATATTCTGTTGACTAGAAAAAAATTAAATAATAAACAAAAAAAATTGTTCCATTGTATAACAGCACTGGTGAACAATGGGACATATCCTGGTGAACGATGGGACAGTTTATCAAACTTGTATATTGTTGAGGTTATGGTCAAATTTCAAGTTCGAATTATCTCTTTGTGTTGTCCCACACTTAGTTGGGTCATATAATATCAGTTTAATGTCCTCTAGCCTCACCGATGCCATGTCAGGAACATTTGTAAAATTAAGCTCATTGCACTCGAATCTTCGCCTAACATCAATATTTCGTATTTATATTTTTAATGCTTTTGGCCAACTGAATATGTTTTAGAAATCGAATCAAATTCTACAAGTTCATAAACCTTCATTTCCAACGTTTTCGGTAAAGATTTAGGTTTTTCAGACGAATGGATCAGTTAGATTAAGAGTTCTATACCAGACCAAGAACAATAGTTCACAGGCCATCTACGGCGGATATTTTATGAAATGATTTCGAAGGCCCTATCCTTAGTGGCACCAGCAAAAAGCTCTTCTTTCTCTTATGTATCCGTTGCAATCATGCTGCGTCGTTTTCTTTTATTAATGAAACTTGTTTTCTATGCAGTGCTTTGTGATGACCTCAGATTAATAAAGCTCTTGAACATGGTCGAAAGTCCCGCTTCAGCTGGAAGCTCTGTTTCTACAAGAAGCCGTGAAGCTACAGTTCACATTATTGTATCAAAAATAGATATTTATTGATTCATATGGAGTAACTAGACAGCCTGGTTGACAATATGTCACTTTCCCATTGTTAACCAAATTTTCTGTCCCAATGATCACCATGACGCCATTTTGAAAACATATGAGTATAGCAGCTCAACTACAAAAGTATAAATGCAATCCTCTCATATGATCATATTTACATATTACTTAATATTATGTAAAAATGCCGTAAGGATTATATGTTAAATTAACAGATTCATAACAATTGAAACAAAGTACGAAAAATTTCGTTTTCCCACCTATAGAACACGTTTTCGCTTTTACACAGAGCTGACTGCATCCCAACCGCTGAATGCAATGCGAGTGAATGCACTGAAGTATACCTAATTTACCACTAAGATTTTGTTACAAATTACCCTCAAATAAAAAAGTTATTCAGCATGTCCCATTGTTCCCAGTGTCCCGCTGATGACCATCCTCCCCTATGTATTTGTCACAGCGCTTACTTACTTTCACTAAAGGAGTATTAGGTGTGTTGAATCTGATCTTGAATGCTTGTTGAGCATCAGTGACACTTTCAAAGAGTAGAAACTGCTGTTGTAACGTCGAATATCCAGTCATGACGAAATATCATTTGAATTTACTGTTCTCAAGACTCATGATTCATCGTGCATTCAATAAAGTTGTGACATACATACGAGTGTATTTTCAGAAAACTACTTTTTTCTCTTTCGATTGGTGTATAAAATTTTATGATTTATTGAAGACATATTCATGTTTTAAAACTTCCCATTTTTAGTAATCACCCTGTAGTATTTGTAATTGAATATTTACGAAAAATATTGAATAAAGTTTCCTTCTATTCCATCCAAACTAATTTCGAGCTATTAATTAATTTATGTTTATTCAAAACATTTTGTTCGTAGCTTACCATTAGTTTACTCTTAGGAATAGCCGAATAGGTATTAAATAGATAAGCTGATTATAGAATGGATTGAAGAAGCTGCAAAGTACACTATCTCTTATCTTTAATAACTGATTACATCTTAGGTAGTATCAATTGAAGAAAGTATAGGTATTACTTTCAGTAAATTGGATGAAGTTGAAGTAGGTAGGTGCCATGATTGCTGTGATAAAATGACTAACGTGTGAAATGGTGAATACAATTAAATAATTCAATGAATGACATATAGTTTAGTGTTTAACATGATTAATATCGGTCTACAGAACATCATTGTGAATAATTTGGAACACAGGTAAGTTACTTTGAAAGTACTTAAAATGTTCCTATTTAAGAGTTATAAATTTTCATGCGTATAGCTACCTACAAGAATTTATATATCATCCATGCAATCAACCCAGTAAACATTACAATGTTGGGCCAACGTTGGCCCAATTCAGAATGAAACTCTGGGCCAACTCTGTTGCGCCGGTCTCGGTGTATTGGGCCAGCAAAGGCCCGAAGTTGGCCCACCTCACGGATGCCAACCGGCCCAGAACAGTATAACCACGTATAAACGACTTATTGGTTCTGGCAATACTCAACGTTGCCGATGTCATGCATGTCTACGGCCAGTACTATTTTCATATAACAGGTGTATTAAATAAATTACGCTATACAGAACACGTGAAGACAACTGTTACTTCTAACAATGTAGTAACTGTCCTACAAAAACATTTTACAGATCGAAGTCAGGAAAAAAATAGAGCTATTGTCAATTTAAACTCAAATCTATATAATTTTACTTACGCTATTTTAACCAAATGATAATATTTTTATTTAAAATTAAATAGAAAGTATAATTTTGAATGTGAATAATTATTTCAAACAAAAAAATAAGTTTTCATACTAAGTATATGAATTACATATTGTCCAAGGCTCATTTTTATGAATGAAATAAATAAAGTGTTAAATCAATAATTGAAGGGATAACAGTCCTATTTATACTAAATTGCCAGAAACGGCAACAATTTAATGGAAATACTTAATTGAGGATATAATATTGGCTATTTCCCAACAAACATATGAATGTCGATTCGATGCCGTTTGCTGTCGAATTCGTAGCGCTAACGGTGGGTATCGACTTAGCAACCATTTCGACTCATAGTAGATATCGGAATGTCTGTTTCTAAATGATATCTGAATTTACACTTCGAGTAGAAACACGAAAACCAATACATGGTTTTAACAGTATCGTCTTGACGTCGACATGTCTGTTTCCAAACGATATCTGAATTTATACTTCGACCAGAAGTGCGAAAACAGATACGTAGTTTTAAAAAAATCGTTTCAAATTTGGAAATTCATTTTCTTATCTTCCTGTTATATAATACGTATAGAAATGTAGGAATTATTTTTATTCAATTGGATTGTACCTTTCTATATAACGTACGTGGTGCTCCCTTTGAACTATACCCAATAATTAATACATTTATAGGGGACTACGGCAGTTGTAAAGGTATGATCGGGCATTGACACGCTAGTGCGATTGTACAATGGATCATTGTATAGTAAGCGATATTGGAACATCGGTTGTTGAACAGTGTTCCTCCAGTACCGTGAAAATGAAATGGATAACCAATCAAGTGATTTTTAGATGACCAGTGCATTTATTGTTATGAATCTATTCTAGACTGCTTATTGTAAATAAACCGCGAGGGGTTCCTAAATCTGTCTTTGGTGAATGGAAGAGAAGGGGGGTGGCTTCCCTTGGGACTCGAACTGTTGTAATTTGGATTATGTATTGTCTATTTTATGTTTACCATGTGTATAGTTTTTTTAACTCTCCATGCAGTTTTAGAGGATAGCGCTAGGGTTACGCTCCACAATTACGTACGAGGTCTTAGATTTTGTGTTAGGTAGGCTCGTAGACTTCATTTACTATCACCTCTTCATTTTCATCTTCCATCCTTGAGTGCAGCCACCGGTGCTTGTGACCATTTTTGTCACATTCATTCCTCGGTAAGTGACAGCATTCACGTAGTTTTTCAGCATCCATGAGCGTCGTGACTTTGTCCATGGAGCCACTTTCCTTTCTGACTGCTTCTTCCAGTCCCTTCTATTTATTTTCCTTTAGACGTCAGAGACATGGCCTTTGGTTCCGAAGCAGACGTTAAACCTATACTAAACGTAAATAATTAAAAGTTGATGGGATATTTAACATGTTCTATTTTAGAGTACATTCAGTGTTATCGGACGGTTCCACATTTTCGAATATGTAAGATATAAATATATTAATTATCATTATTCAATTCTTACTTAAATTGGTATCCATGATACCAGTACGTAAAATACAAGTTTAGAAATAAAAATCAATACCTAAATAATTTTTCTACGTAAAATGCGGAAACCCATATCCGATAACTTGAACTTTCACCTAGTGCCAAAAGCTGCAAATGAGACGATTAAAATTCAGTGATTCACATTATAGATAATTAAACTTAGAGTTGTAATCGAACTCATTAAATCTATATATAATGATCATTATTTAACTTTTATTTCAATTGGTATCATATACCTTCAGCTATTAAATTAAATTGTAGTTAAATAATAATAATTATATTTTCCTTTATCACGTGTTCGAAAATATAGACCCTATTAATAACTTGGAACATAAACCCTACTGCTAAAAATATTTCACAGAACACAAAATTCGTGTTTGTTCAATGAAACACAATTATATAAGTCAAAATATCAAACTAATTACTCAACTCTTATGACCTTTATTTACTGAGTGATAGTTAATCTATGGTCAAATTTTAATTAATGCATTCATTACTTTGAACTTTCATCACACAGCTTTCATCTGTATTCTAAATCGAAGCCTCAAAACATTTTCTTTAATTTGAACTCAAAGAGAACGAAATTTTTAAGGAGTTACAATTATATAAAAATTTGACCAACTCATTACTATTTTTAATAAGAAAAAGTTGTGATTTTGGTTATAAAAGCGGTGCTTGCCTGTATTGTTTTATTCACTCTAAGAATATCTTCAAGTATCTCCGAGTCAGTTAATACCAAAATTTTTTTTAGGTAAATGCATCCATGGTGGCAAAGCTACAGAGGTACAGGCACGAGGACGGAGGGACCCACGAACGATACCTGGACACATCACTTCATTTCTTCCCATTTAATTTATTTATATCACTATGTAACATTAATCGAATTGATATGCATCTAAACGTACAATACGTTATTTCAATGAAGTAAGAGTTTTCTATTTTAATTTATTAATTTATTGGATGCAAGTGGATATCGTTTCGAAGCATATTAGATATATAATTAGGCGTCTGTTCGATGCAGAATCCCTATGTATGTTGTATGTCGTAATTTATCTTTCTATTCAACGCTGTTATAACGGTATCGCTTCGATGCAAAATATACTTGATATGATGCGGTTTAGCGGTGCAAACGGATATCGGATTGATGTCTACTTGATGTCACCATGTCTAATTTGTTACTGGTATTCGATGTCGGAAGAGAGGTTTTACAGAGTCGTTTAGACATCGAATAGATACATATATGTTTGCTGGGACCCTACTGCTAAAAATATTTCACAGAGCACAAAATTCGTGTTTGTTCAATGAAACACAATAATTATAAAAATCTAATTATCTATTAATTTTAATTAATGCATCACAGAGCTTTCATCTGTATTCTAAGTCGTGGCCTCAAAACATTTTCTTTAATTTGAACTCATAGAGAACGAAATTTTTAAGGAGTTACAATTATATAAAAATTTGACCAACTCATTACTATTTGTTGTAAGAATATGTTGTGATTTTGGTTATAAAAGCGGTGCTTGCCTGTATGTTATATTCACTTTAAAATATCTTTAAGTATCTCCGGGTCATTTAATATCAAATTTTTTCTTTAGTCAAATACATCCACGGTGGCAATGTGACAGAGGTACAGGCACGAGGACGAATGGGCCCACGAACGATACCCGGACACATCACTTCATTTCTTCCCATTTAATTTACATGTAACATTAATCAAATTGATATGCATCTTAATGTACAGTACGTTATATCAATGAAGTAAGAGTTTTCAATTTTAATTTCTTTATTTTTTGGATGCAAGTGGATATCGTTTCGAAGCATATTAGATATATAATTAGGCGTCTGTTCGATGCAGAATCCCTATGTATGTTAGATGTCGTAATTTATCTTTCTATTCAACGCTGTTATAACGGTATCGCTTCGATGCCAAATAAACTTAATATGATGCGGTTTAGCGGTGCAAACGGATATCGAATTGATGTCTACTTGATGTAACCATGTCTAATTTGTTACTGGTATTCGATGTTGGAAGAGAGGTTATACAGAGTCGTTTAGACATCGAATAGATACATTCATGTTTGCTGGGATTAGTTTGGGAGAGATCGTTTGCACCTATTTTCTCTGATTATCTGGCGATAACTGCCAAATAGAACCGGTAGACCGTATAATAAATATACTGGCACATCAAAATATCACTGGATTGGTAAACCAATGATCTCCTTCATTGGGCCAGTGCTGTTTGGAAACCGTTGGCTCAACGTCGTTTTCATTGCATTGGCCCAGTGTGTAATGGCACTGGCGTGCCAATTCCCGATCGTTCCTTTAGTTTGCCAACGTTGGCCCGATAGTGCAATGTTATCAGGGAACATAGCTCACTTTACTTAAATATCAAATATTACTCAAAAGTATACCAACATTCTAAATGCAGAAATGTTTCGTGTCTATTTTACGAGAAGAAATTTGGTGGCTGGAAGTATTGGTACTCGTTTTTTCACACTATTATCAAACAACATCTCTTTCTCTTTTCTAATTCATAATTGTATGGATAATGATTATATGATACTATGATACATGTACATATATCATTATATTAACTAAGAATTATAGTATTTATTCATGTAATTAATTGGAATAGTACTATCAAATTATAGTTACAGAAACAGAAAACTAATAAGCAACTCTTACATGCAATATGATTTGAGGTGAATTTTTAGATACGCCTCAGAATTACTTGGCAAGAATAAAAACTTTGCGTATGCCAATTTTATGTGAAATTTTATATCAAAACTGATAAGTTGATAACTCATTTTATATATGTTATTAATAATAATATTTATGATTTATATCTGGTATCTAATTAAGAGATAAGCTTGTTAAGGTAGCATTGCCCCTTTTTCTATTTTTTTCAGATTATGTCATAATGTCAGTGAAAATATGATTATTGCTTTCATTCTATTTCTATTCTCGTGACTTCTATCTATAATGAGTTTAATCTACCTATTAATATTTTATATAATAGGTAGATACTGTAGAGTACTCAGTACTAGAGTGTAGAATGTAGATAGACTTAGGCATAATAAATCATCCGTTAGGTATACCATACTAGAATGCTTACATTATTTTACACCAGTTTGTATTTGGTGCAAAGCCACATGCTGCCCTGTCCAGCCTCCAGGCTTTTCTACTCATATGCTACTATCGGACAGTCATAGAACAGAGGAACAAGAAGAGGTGGCCGTCTTTCAGAACAGATGATGTGCAATCAGAGCAATATCATGCTAAAATGTATTAAATGTTCTATGTTCGTAACAGTATATACTGAAAACCGGCAGATAATTTGATATGACGGCAACTGCTGCAAATCAAAATGCCGTCATTTAGCTTATGCCGGCACTTGAATGCCGGTTGCCAAACATGCCGTTAATTGAAAAATGTAAGGTTATTGTATCTCCGGCATCGTTAAAAGGTTAATAAAATGTAACAATAATATATAATATAGAGACTAAACCATTTATAATCCTTTATTATCATTAATAGAACAAAACAAAGTTCAGATTTATGAACCATAATATTCCTGTATAATAATTCATCTACCGAAAACTTGTCAAAAAATCAATTAGATTTTAGTACAATCTGAAGAGAAAAGTATAAACCAATTCCAGTCACAGTCTGAAAAGAAGGTCACCTCAGACCCAGGATTTTTTGCAGAAATTGTGATTTGGGCGCAGCAAATAACATGGGAACATAGGAATAAGGAATTAAATAGGACTTGGCCCTTGGGCGCAGGATTAATCCACAAATCCTGCTATACTTTTCAGACTGGTAAAACCATTGGATTAGCTATATTATTATATAGTAGAAGAACAAAATTGATACTAGGTATTCCATTTGTTTGAAGATTTTAATTTTAATTAATACAATGAGATATAATTTTTCATTCTTCAGACAGGCATTTCTCACATTGGAAATCGTTTTCCTCATCATCGAAATCAAAGTTTTGAGCAATGAGATGTGCCCTAGGACTCTAGGAGAACAGCTTGTATGCATTTTCTGATTTTCATATGACAGATGTCACATTGAATCCACTTCCGATTAGTGTTACCTGCTACATCTTCATCGTAAGTGATATCACAATGTGCACAAATCCACTCGGTCAAACTCTTCTTCTTTGCTGGTTTGCTCAACATACAAATTCGTGAATATTTCCCACTTACAACACTCATCTCCGGGGCTGTGGGAGCCTTCCTCCTCTTGTACTTCACTTTACCTGGGTAGAATTGATACATAGTACACAGAATCGCCATTTGAGGAGGAAGTACTAGGAGCTGTACTGGCACGTGAAGTACCTGGACCACATGTAGCTCTTGCAGTTGAAACCGTAGTTGATGATGAAGCCGTGGTTGATGATGAAGCAATTTCAGTTTAAGTTATAATTGATGAGGGAACAAAGGTAGTGGATGATGAAGCAATGGTTGAAGCAGACACCGAAGATTCACGGCAAACGATAACTGAAGTGTCTTCGATAGTCTGGCCATCAACTTCCTGAGGGATGATGGAATAGATATAGTTTGGTTCCAAATACTGTCTTTTCTTTGAAGCCAACAAAACTTCAATCATCTAAAATATCACCAACCACCTCTTGGGCACTGGTTGATGGTACTTCACATGACAGAGGAGTTATGATGGTTTCATCAACAGTAAATGGTTCGATTATTATTCCATCATCTTCCACGTGTTGCCTTGGTGGAGTTGTTGACATCATAAATACAGTCGGATCTTCAACAACTCCATCATCATGTTCATACTGTTGATTATTTTCTGAAGGAGTTGGCGTCTCAATAGCAGTTGCTTCCAGAGACAAATCTTCTTCCACTATTTGCATTGGCAAATTCACTTCTGCTCTCTGAACTATTGATCTTACCATTGAATTAAGCTCATTGATGCTAAGTTCTTCATTGAGAGCTTTAATAACATTCTCTTCACCAATAATTTCTCTGATGCACATATAAGCTTCTTTGTAATTTCTTGCTTCTACAACACGTGCCTCCAATTCCGATTTAGCCAATACCCCCATCGTGGTCTGGCTCCCCTCCCGGGTCTCAATCCCGACATTTCTCCTGGTGCCTGACCATGTTGGCATCCAAGTAAAATAGTATGTCTCATAAACTCGCCATTTGTCTCTCCAGCTCTCTCCAAAATTCAACAAATTCTCTCCAAAATGATCAAATTTTCATAAATTCTCCCCAAAATAACATTGTAGCATAGGAGAAAAATAGATAAAACTCGCCATTTGCAATTGAAGGGCTCAAAATAACTGTCACTAACTCGCCATTAAAATGGTGAGTTTGGACATGCTTTATTACTTGGAACTTGGCATAAGACAGCGTCCGCTCACAGACACTGCACACCGCCACCCTCCCCCTGCTTCTAGCTGTGGCACCCGCTACTACTATCCCCCCATTTTCACCCCTACCCCTAACATGCCTAGCGTAATTACTCCTAGATACCTCCACCCCACATTCCCTCCTACCTAAACCCCTACCAGCTCCCCCGTACAACTAACCTCATGATTTTTCCTTGCTCCCTCCGTCTGCAATACTACCCCGCACCTCCCTCATACAAACGTCACCCATCCCTCCACTGCCCTATGCATTCGCTTCTGGTGTACCGTTAATCCCCCCTTTGACTTGCATACCTTCCCTCATACCTACATGTTAAATCTATTACCCCCTACCTATGTTCCTACTTAAAACTAACTCATTCGCCCCCCATACACACTCATGCCCACGCTGTCTCTCCCATACATCCAGATGGTCCATTCTCTCATTCACCGCATCCTTCCATACCTCTCTATCGCCGCACAATCTCTCCACATCCGTCCAATCAATCGCTGCCTTTTTCATTAACCTCTTCCAATACAACACAGTTTTTCTCTTCTTCCCAGGCACATTTCTCACCTATTCTAACCTCTCATACCATCCTAGCACCGCCACTTTCACCTGCCTTTAATTGTCCATTCGCATCACATGACCCACTCTCTCAAGCACTCTCTTCTCAATCTTCCATGCCACCAATTTCACACCTAACCTAGCTCTCACATCAGTCATATTCACATGCATTTCTTCCATACGTTGTAATAGTGGGGTTAGACTACCAGACGTTATTAGTATTAAGGCCTTAATTTATCCTATCTTTCAGGTGCAACAGATTCAAGACACAGGTGGGCAGGAAGACAAGAGCAAGGATGAGGTTTATTTAGAGATCAGGTTCACAAGGGTAAGTATAAGACGTTAGTGAGAGAAGACATAAGAGGTAACATAAGGTAAGAGGTGTGAGGGAAAGAGCACCACTGAAAGAGAAAACATGCAATCAATAATCTAAGAATAACATAGTAATAATATCTATTGAATATATACATCAAATATATAACGGTTGTTTTATTATCATATTATATCAATTGCATAAACTTAACTTACATAATTATTCAAAGTAAAACGTTAGGGGAGGCGTTATCAATTAGCTATATTACTTATCAGTTTATTTTACCTTGTTATTGAATTAGCAATTACTCTGAAAAGAAACAATAATTGAAAGAGTTATAACGAAGTTTTTATATAATAAATCAATAGTGGTCACGCCAACATACCTCCCCTCCAAACTGAGGTATAACTCACAAATTAATTAATACACAACAGAAAGCAAAACAAACTGAAATTATCATCCTCAATACTTGAATGAATGGAATAAAATAAATATAATTATTATTTCCTACATTACCACAACCCTAAAATCAATAAAACTAGTTTTATTTATCATTTAAAAGAATCACTATTATTAAGCAAAATAAATAATAACTACAGCATGAAAAAAGTAAGACAGAAAAATTTCCAGTAATTACAAGATTGGAGGTTTGATAAGAATAAACTCCTCTTTCCTCTCTCCCCCTTTGAAAAACAAACGTTCAATCTAACTTCATATTTAACATTACAAGGAATATATCTAAAAAATATAAAGTAAGGAGATTTCATAGCACAACAACAGATATTTCTTGATCAAGCACTGTCGTATTTGTTGTACTTCTTTTTCTTTATCCTTTCCAATGTTCTGCTTTGAACCCAGGGCAAATCATTAACAGGTCCTTTAGATCGTAGATTCCTGCTATTGAACGATTCTATACTGGTTGTATCAGCAGTAAGGGGATAATTACGAAAGTTAGTTTCCAAGATTCGCTGTATCTTAGAAGGTCTTTGGTATGACTCAGAATCGGTTACACTGGAAAATCCCTCAAAATCGTCAGCTTCATCATCAACCATAGGTACTTCCAGTTCATCTTCTATGTGCAATATCAGAGAATGGTCCATGCTTTCATGACTCTTATCTTCCATACTAGTTGAATCTATTGAAGGCAGGTCGATTGTACCTTCACTGCTAAATGACCAGTCAAGCACTTGACTAATTCGTTCCTCTGATAGTTCCAACATATCAGGTAAATCTTCATTTGCTTCACTTTCAATGACATTAGGAACAGATTTAGGAGTAAGAATTTTCTCAGGAGAATCATCCCAGGTGTTACTGGAGTCATTGCTCAATTTCGCTTCCTCATACCGACAGCCATCACAACATTTCGGTTGTAATAATGGAGTTTTTACAGGTTCACTCCAATCATCTCTGGCTTTTTGCAGTATTATGCTTGATTCTTTCTCTCTGTAATCTTTAGAAAAGCCTGAAAAACCAGAACTGCTGTCAGATGATGAATCCCATGAAAAATCAAGACCAGCAGACACATTCAAATCCTCAATATCTGGAAAAACATTACAGTTATTAGTGGGCTCATTTAAAGGGACACTCCTGATTCGATGAAAATGCACATTATTTTGAATGTAGTTTGGAGGACTTTTATAAATTCTAAGCTTACTGTGGTGTGCTCTTATAATTTGACCAGTATTGCAGTGTTTAATTTTATACGTTACGCCATTGTCATTAACAACAACAACTTCAAAGGGACCTTCATAATTTGCTGCAAACTTATTGGTGCTTAGGAAACCTTTAGCTTGATTTTTCATTAGGACTTTCTGTCCTATATTGAACGAAAGATAATTAGGGTGTCCAATCTTCCACGTATCAGCAATTGGTCTCAATAGTGAGCTGCAAGTGATTTGATGTGCCTTTGTCATCAAAAAGTCAGATGGTGAGATTCCAAGCTCCGCATGCACTGTGTTGTTGTAAGTAATTAAAGTCCTAGTTAGAGCATCTTCCCAGTCATGTCCGTAGTCCCGTAAGCCTCTCAGCAGATTCTTTATAGTTCTATTTACTCTTTCTATAGCGCCATTGGAGGTAGGTTGGTACGGAGTTGTGAGTTTGTGTTTTACTCTATATTCTTCCAGGAAAACATCAAACTCTGCTGCTATGAACTCAGGTCCGTTGTCTGTTAACAGACTTGTAGGTACCCTGGGTAGGAAAGGAAACACCTGTCTTGACATTGCATTCACAACTGTTGCACTTCGTTTATCCTTCAGGGGTATAGCCGTCACCCATTTGGAGTAATGATCTACCATCGTTAAGCAACCAATGTAGCCACTTCTAGATTTAGGAAATACTACGAGATCAGCAGCTACCAACTCAAAAGGATAACTTGACCGTATCTTGTACATAGGGGGATTCACCGTTAGTCTGAAGTCCTTCATAACTTGACAATCTGGGCATGTGGAGCAAATATCCTCACATATGGCATACCTGGAAGGATTCCAAAATACATTATTCATTACATTCATCAATTTATCTCGGCCAATATGAGCCAATTCACCATGAAGTGTCAATGCAGTTCCAACAAAGAAATTGAAAGGCATCACTACTAGAGGTTGAGTCTCTCTAAAAATCAAAACGTTATCCTCAACTGACAAACTTGCACGGTATCTCCTGAACTGTTTGAGCTTATTAGGCCATAGTTTGACATCTGTGTCTCTATTTAGAACACGGTACAAAGCTCTCAGTATTGGACAACTTGATTGCAGTGATCTGATTGCATCACAATCCTCAACAAGAGCCAAACCTGGAACTGTCGAAGTTTCACCCTCCATTTCGAAACGAAAATCCTCATTCTCACATTTAATTCTAAGTTTATGTGATGGAGATTGTATGGATTTTACAGTTAGTACATTTGGATTTACCAATTTGAACGCATCCATCGTAAGTGCACAGACAGATGTACCATTTTGCTTCAATACATCATTCTTCAAGCATATTTCTAATTGATATTTGTACAAGAAATCATAACCCAATAGAAAGCAATAGGGAAAACAGTCTGAGTCAACTACAGCAAATCTATGTGGTGTACCTAACTTCAGGTCTCCAATTTCTAATGAGGTCTCAATCGTTTGGGTAACAGATTTTCTGTGACCAGAAAATCCTACAATTTCACAGATGTTTTCATTCACAATCTGTAAAGTCTCCACTTCTCTCAATTTATCAATAACAGCCTCTGATATCAAACTTATCTCTGCACCCGTATCTATAATACCACAAAATAAAACATTGGATATTTTCACGATTACCTTGGGTAGAGCACAATTATCGTGAGTACAGCTGTTATCAGGTGGAAGTGCCATGTTGATTTTGATACCATTTTCAATCTCCCAAGTCATTTCACAGTCAGTTTCATTCTTAACAAAGGCTGGTGGAAGGGCACACGTCCTCACAGTACTCAGAGCGCAGTCTTCATCAGCTGGTAACTTGTAGTTATTTAATTCCACCATAGGATTGAAATGAACTCCGCTCAAGCACTGTAAATGAATAACTTCATTAAATGGTTCAAATTGGTATACAACTGGTGCGTCTGGCCAAAAATACACGTGAATGGCCACTTTGAAAAGTTTACTTGCAGCCATTAACAGATCAAATGATGGCAATTGGCCACTGTGGCGCATAAGACGTAAATTTCTTCTAGAATTTCTATCTAAAGACAATTTGTACTTATCAGAATTGGCTAGTAATTCGTCCACCAGTTTTTCTCTCAGCTCCTGGACATTTCCAGGCACAGTCGTGATGAAATGACACCTAGACAAGCATCTGTACAAGCTTGCTACCATAGAGTCACCACCTCCTGGAACCACACATCCATCAATTATTAGACCTTTAGGGAGGGAATTACAATTAGGAAAGACAGTTTCAATAGGTTTAGAATTAATCCTTGACAGCGCATCAGCAACTGTATTCAAATGACCAGGAGTGTATCTAATATCAAACACATAATCTGATAGTTCTTCCACGGTCCGTGCCAATCTGGAACATACTAACTTCATATTGTGCAAATGCACTAGTGGCTGGTGGTCCGTGAACACTACGAATGGTACCCCATGAAGAAACGGTCGGAAAGTCTTTATCCCCCATCGTAGAGCACTCAATTCACGGTCCAATGTGGAATAATTTAGCTGTGATCCAGTAAACATCATAGATGCGAAACCAATAACTCTGTGCGAGTCTCCTTGCATCTGAGCCAGATATGCTCCTGCACCGAAGTTTGAAGCATCAACCCAAAGTTCAAGATTGTTAGCATCAGTTGAATAATCAGGATATGCGAGCTCAACTTCTGTAACCATTGCATCTTTGAGTGCATTGAAGGATTCTTCCATTTCCTCCGTCCAAACTAGCTCCTTTAGTTTTTTTCCACTGGTATGACAGGACAGTGGCCTCTGAATTACAGAGCAGTTTGGAAGGAATTTTCTTTGAAAATTGATTAGACCCAAGAACTCCCTTAATTCTCCTTTCGTTGTTGGTCTTGGATACTGCTTAATTTTGCCCACATATTCTGGTGTTTTACGTATCCCATTTATGCTGATTAAATGTCCCAGAAACTCCACTTCAGTCCTGAAGAACTCACATTTAACAGGGTTCACTTTTAATTTATAATTTTCTAGTGTGGACAGCACTTTGAAAACCAAGTTCAGATGTTCTTCAAAGGAATTGCCCATGATGAGGATGTCATCAATGTAGACAACTACCTTGTTGGAAGGGAAGGCGCTCAGGACAGCTTGTATCTGACGTTGAAAAGCAGACGGGGCATTTCGGAGTCCAAAGCTCAGACACTTGAATTGCCAGTGATTTCTGGGAGTAGAGAAAGCAGTGTAGCTACGACTCTCTTTGTCAATGGGTATTTGATAGTAGCTTTTTACCAGATCCAAGCGGCTGAACCATTTGGTTCCATGCAAACCAAACAAGGAGTCTGATAAATTCGGCATTGGATGACGATCTGGTACAGTGTCCTTATTAAGCTTGCGGTAATCCAAGCACATTCGCAGACCTCCTCCCTTCTTCATGATTGGCACTATTGGAGAGTTCCACGGTGAGACGCTCGGCTCTATAATATCAAGAGCATGCAGCTCCTTACACTGACGTTCTATCTCTTCCGTAATGGGTGGAGAGAATCTTCTTGGACGTTGATATATAGGGGTTCCATTCGTTAGTTTAATGACATGTTCAGTGACCTTGGCATGACCCAAGTCAAACTCGCCTGAACTGAAGACTTTCTTCACCTTTTGGACAGCATTCATAAATTCCATGCGTTGGAAATCGTCAAGCTCTGGCAGCTTGATTGTATTCACCAAGTCAACATTGCCAGTGTGCTCCCTGTCATCATTAGACTCATCCATCTCTGGTACTTCCACTATTGAGGACACAGTCCCCAAAACTTGTCCCTCCTTGATGACAGAAGCTTTGTCCATTGTCACACACAACACAGATTTGGTGGTTGAGTCAATGATGCCAGACAAACCTCTTGTTTGTTGAGACAGGCAGCTATCCATCATATCATCAGAGTACATGAGAGTATCTTCACTTATGGGCAGAGGAACACAGAAACGAATAGGTACCCTGGCTGACATTCCACATGGTATCTCCACTTTCCGATCAGCACAACATTCTACGTCCTTATAGGTAATTCTTTGAACTTTGCCAGAATCTGAAATATAGAATTCTATAGTGCCATTGTTAGGGAGATGCTTTATCATCATTTGATTTCGAATACACAATTCAATCAAATTTGACTTCAAGAAGTCCATACCAAGAAATAAAGAGCTATTCATAGAGCAATTATCAGGAAATACAAGTAAATTTATGTTATTAAAAACAGTACTTTCAATGGAGATGGAGCATATAGACTGCCCAAGAGTGGTCATTACTTGACTGCCCAAAACTCTCATTTTCATTTCATTAGGACTAATCATTAAGTTTAACTCTTTAGCAAGAGAGCTTGATATAAGGGAAAAAACTGAGCCAGAGTCTATAACAGCATTTACAATAGCTTCATTGTTAAGTTTCACATCTACTTTAAATAGGGTTTCATCGTTAGATTCTTTATTAATAAAATTAATGATTTTATGAGGTAGACAATTATTATTTTCCGCCTCAATTTCCTCCATCTTAATCTCTTTCTTCTTAGGGTCATCATAGTTAGAGGGGAATCCATTTTCCTGTCTCAATCCTCTCCCCTTGGAATTGAGAGAAGACCGTTTAACGATTGCCTCTTATCACGAGAGAAATCAGGGTTGTATTGATTGCAATCTTTCATGAGGTGACCACCTCCACAAATTAGACAGGAGTTGTTGGCCCTCCAGCAATCACTCTTAGTATGTCCACCCCTATTACAATGTGTGCAATATCTCCTCTGATGCCTTGATTCTGATCGTTGCCGGTTATCATGGTGTTGCCAATTTGGGGATCGTTGTTGCTTCCTTTGGTTCCACAGTTTATCAGGTGTTCGTTGTTGAAGGTTGTCTCTTGGGTGGTTTGAAAGTTCAGACTCCCCACGATGATGATTTGGTGGGTTTCGTTCATTACGTCCGCGACTCCTCTGTGAAATTCTTCTATCAGAAAAATCCTCATGACCAAGATAACGTTCCGAGTTTTTCTGTCCCACATGTCCCTGAGACCAAAACTGACGACTTTTCCTTGGAGAATACTGTTCCTTATTCTGATCAAAAGGCTCCAACTTATCAGCCCACAATATGGTATGTGGCACCGACATTTGAGGTTTGAGGTCCACAGCCAGCTGCATGATCGTTGCGAAATTAAACCTCTTTTGTTGTCCACCAGATGTAGCCTTCATTCCTTTTTCCATATCTAAAATTTTACTAGATATTTTAGTTGGAATGTGAGCCAAGAAATGCTGTCTAAGTCGTTCAGCACAATCCTTTGGAGACTTAGGAAAGGCCATGCCAGCTAACTCCATCAGACGCATTCCAAATAGATCTAGAGTTTCATCAATACCTGGAACTGCACTTTCAAACTCCTTCTTCCAATACGCCTTTCCTCCAATTCGCTGTTTCTTATAGAAACTCAGGAGTCGTTCCTTCATGTGGCTGTATCTAAGTCTTCTACCACCAGACACCTTGTACACGTTGAGAAGCTCACCAGTCAAAAAGGATTCCAGCAGCTGACACTTATCAAACGAATTTCCCTTGAACTTAGAGGTAAAATATTTATCAAAAGTGGAGAGATAGTCTTTTAAGTGTTGTTTCCCATCCATCAGGAAAGGGGGTGGGGTGATCACTTCTCTTTTATCTTTCCGTCTTCGGCTCTGCCTCTGCTCTGGTTCACTGCTCTCTGAAGAATCTTCCGATGATAATAGAGAGAGATCTTCACTGGACGAGTCAGATGACAAAACTATCTCTTCTATTTTCTTTACCTTCTTGCGAGAAGAGGTAGAGTGACAAATATCATTGAGTTTCGGTCTGTCTGCTGCCACAAGTGATGGAAAAAGCTTCAAAGGTTGATATCTTGTTGGAGCTTCGTTTGGCTCATTTATAATATGAGTACATCTCTTTGTTACTGGAGTTATTTTCCAATAGTCATCCTTTGAGATTAACTCCAGAGTTCTACACCAGTCACCATAGGTAGATAGCTTAATATTTTCCGCTTCGTGCTTGAAATATTCTCTGCTCTCAGTAAAAAGCTTCAGCATCTCAGCGCCAGCATCTGAAGAGCTTTTAGGAGGAGAAGATATAGCACCTCCACGCCATTGGGGAAATAAAGTCCATCTTAATTCATCTAGGGCAGGTAGAATTGTACCATCTATATCTGTACTAAATTTCCCATTCACAAAGTCTGCACGAACTTGAGGATGACTAAATTGCACCAGCAGACCCTGTAGCGCAATCACACAGGACATTACAGTTTGCATATGCTGACCTTCTTTTTTATTAGGGTTAGCACCTCCACCTTTATTCTTATTATCTGGGAACTGCCATTTTTCTTCCTCTTTAGAATCAGCAGATCCAGCTTTCTTCTTATTATTTGGGAATTGCCATTTCTCTTCTTCATAAGGATCAGCAGATCCAGCTTTCTTATTATTATTTAGAAATAACCAGTTTTCTTCCTCATTAGGATCAGCAGATTCAGCTTTCTGGTTATTACTTGGGAGCTGCCATTTCTCTTCTTCATTAGGATCAGCAGATCCAGCTTTCTTGTTTTTACTTGGAAATAACCAGCTTTCTCCCTCCAGCTTCTGCTGATCTGACTCATCTGAGCCACCCTTGGCTTGATCATCCTCACACCTCTCCACCTCTTTCTTCTTTGGTATTGCCCCTTGTAACAAACCAGAACCTCCATTGCCTCTCACTTCTGCCATTTCTGAAGTTGGTGAACGAGGAATACCCATTAGTTATTATCCTGCTTGCTTGAATCCCGTCGAAGATGCCAGTGTAATAGTGGGGTTAGACTACCAGACGTTATTAGTATTAAGGCCTTAATTTATCCTATCTTTCAGGTGCAACAGATTCAAGACACAGGTGGGCAGGAAGACAAGAGCAAGGATGAGGTTTATTTAGAGATCAGGTTCACAAGGGTAAGTATAAGACGTTAGTGAGAGAAGACATAAGAGGTAACATAAGGTAAGAGGTGTGAGGGAAAGAGCACCACTGAAAGAGAAAACATGCAATCAATAATCTAAGAATAACATAGTAATAATATCTATTGAATATATACATCAAATATATAACGGTTGTTTTATTATCATATTATATCAATTGCATAAACTTAACTTACATAATTATTCAAAGTAAAACGTTAGGGGAGGCGTTATCAATTAGCTATATTACTTATCAGTTTATTTTACCTTGTTATTGAATTAGCAATTACTCTGAAAAGAAACAATAATTGAAAGAGTTATAACGAAGTTTTTATATAATAAATCAATAGTGGTCACGCCAACAACGTCTCAAAGGTTGACCTCCCCTATCATTCCACACATACCTATAACATTTATCCATCCACTTTTGCAGCCGATTCACATCCCTTTTATACCACGTTCGTACCTGACAATCAAACAACATCGCACTCTCCACACACATCTCAATCACTCTCGCTTGCCATCTCTTCGTCATTCGCGACCCTTTCAGTTGCCCTTTCACTCTCCACCATACACCATTCGCTCTCTTAAATCCTATTCTTCACATCCGCACCTATCCAACTGCCTAACATTCTAATCTCATTCGCCTCTTCCATACCAAACTCAAGCTCCTCTTCCTTATCTTCATTGTTCCGCTCCTCCCATCTACTCATTACCTCTTTCACAACATTCACACCATCATTCATCTCCTCTTTCAAACCCACAATCGTCCTATCATCAGCAAACAGCACATTCCTCACTCGCACCTCTTTTGCCTCGCTATTCATTTGCTCCCAGTTCCTTTTACCCGCAAACGACCCACCAGGCATCCATTTCCATACCACACCCCATTCACACCTTTTTCATTCTCAGCCTGCTGTATCACCGCCTGATGAAAAATATTGAAAAGGATCGGTGATGTGGCGCAGCCCTCCGTAATCCTCTCTCAGGCACCCATGATTCACTCATCCCTTCCTTACCTTTCACTCGATATACAGTCGTCTCATGCAAATCCACAATCGTATCCATACACTTCCCATTCATACCATATCTTTAGAGTAGCTGCCACAGCACGGGCTTGCTTACTCTAGGATATGCCTTTCGCAGGTCCAACAATCGCGCCACCGGTCTTTCATTCCCATTCACTTCACCCCCATTCACTTCACCCCCATGCACACTCATTCGTTTCTCATAATCCACAACATCCTCATTCATTCTCACCATCATTTGCGCCGCCTCCGCTGTACTCCTACCCTTCCTAAAACCCGACTGATTCTCATCCAACACACCCATTCGCTCCGCCCACCAACTCAAACGCTTCGCAATCACTCTCGCTAGCACTCTACTCCCCATCGCACTCAAACACACCTCCCTATAATTATTCCTATCACCTTTCTTAAACAATGGCACCATCACACCCACTTTCAACGATTCATCCCACCTATCTGCTCTACTATCAAACATCACTTTCACCATCTCAATCACTCTCTCTTTCACTTCTTCGCATGCCATCCTCACATACCCTATCCTCACTCCATCCGCACCAGGCGCTGATTCATTCACTTCTTTCATAGTGCCTCTTCTTCTACTTCGACATCATCATCATCTCCTTCTACTTCGATTTCCAGACACTTTGAGAAATCAACAGCTTCAACATTGAATGGAAATATTCCTGATTTCCTAAATCCATTTATTATTGAAGAAGCTGCGATTTTCTTCTCAACATTGCCCAACATTGGTGCCACATCTTTCCTAGCAATAAGGATACTAGGATTTCTTTTCTGCCATTCTATCACCTCCTCCTTCCAATAATGCTTCATTGGACGAAAAGGGCCAATATCTGCCGGTTGAAGCATGTGTGTGGTATTGGGGGGTAGAAGGTACAGGATGATCCCGTGATTTTCACATAAAACAGATCTCTGAAGAGTGACATGTGTTTTATGTCCATCGACAAACAAAATCACTGGCCTGGGAATATTGTTCTCATTCAACCAATCTTTAAATGGGTTCCCAATGAACTCATAAAATGCCTTCGCCGTCATCCAACCAGATTCAGTTTTGCTTTGATAAAAGCGAGCAGGAAGATTTGTAACTATTTCTGCAGGGAGACGCACATACGGTTAAAAAATCGTAGGGGTGACTGTTTCACCAGCAGCATTATATGTTCCGAGGAAAGTAAGATTGGATTTTTCTGGGCCAGGGGCCACTTCATAAACATTATTCCAGCCAGTTATTATTGAAATAACTTTTCCTGTAGGCGGAGCCAATTGAATTCACGTCTTGTCAGTATTATATACACGCCGTTGGTCACTAAGTGCCTCTGTTGCTCCTGGAATTTTAGCAAAATTACGGATAGCATCTCTAAAACCATTCTCTGATTGCGGTTTCTGCTACTCCTTCTCTCGCTTTCGATACCCGCTCTGGAGTTCTGAAGGCAACTTCCTTATTCCGTCGCATGAAAGCCTGTTTAAGTAGAGACATGCAATAAGTTTGTTAAACAAAGAAAAAAAAAACATTAATAATTATGAAAATAGAATTTCTATAATTGATTGTGTACTTACACTCAACCAATTTTTCCCTGGCCTTCCATCAACAAAAGGTGTTTTTTTGGTTGGATTCTCCTTCATAAGCATTTGGACGGTATTTAGAAGATCTCTTCGATGCGGTGGCGATCCTCTGAGTTGACCTCTTTTAACCAAGCTAGAAACGAAATTCAAGAATTTAAAAACATCTCTAAGTATATTATTGTTATGATAGAAGAAGGTATATAATTATAAATGAAATATTAACTTACTTGACAAGTTTCTTCTCTTCTTCTGCAGTTAAATATGGATCTCTGTCAATATTCTTCCCCAAACGGTATTTCCCTCTTAATTTGTCACCCAAAGTACTACGGGGAATACCATATTTCTGGGCAGCTTTATTAGCAGAAAGCTTCCCAGATTTTATTGCAGCTAAAGCTCTATCAATTGCTTTGTCATCATATTTGCACATTTTTTTGGACCCATGATAATGTGATAAATAATATATGTTTCAATTGAAGTTATTTATCTGTATAGGATTCAAATAAAAGCTATATGTAATATATATATGGTAGAAAGAATAGTTGAATCAATTGACGGTAAGTTCTCCGTTTCAATTGACGGCTGCTGCTGGTTTATGATTCGTAGAATCTAATAATAGCAGCAAATGAAATAATGATTCTAATATAATAATCATGGAATAAATATCAATAAAACAATGTCATTCATTTCATTACATATATATTTGGTATATACCGAGGTGGGCGCAGCGCCGCTACTTGTAGCGCGCGCTAATAGCGGTGCTACTTTTTGTGTAGCGAAAAAAAAAATTAAATTTTTCTGAGGAATCTAGATAAAAGTCTATACAAGTGCGCGACCCTAGATAGCTAATCAGTTGTGAGTGATATTCAGACAAATCCGCACAGAAAGACCAACTGATATTAAAACAATGATTCATAGTAGGTACGACTATAATAATGATACGCAATGTGAATATTTGATATCGAGACAAAACCTTCTATTACGATCAACTTACACATCGTCTTACGATTTTATGCAGATGTGTTTATTGCAATAAAATGGATTTAACTCATTGGTTTTTCTTAAATGTTATTATGCAAGGTAGCGCTGCCCACCTCTGGGTATATATTATATAAATAAAGGTATTTACGAAGGATTACACTATTAATTAATGTGAAACGGTGTTGGGGGGCCGTGTTCCCGAACATTAGAGTTTATCAGTTATTTCCAATAAGCAGCTTGCTTTTTATAAAGAATATATGCTAAACTTGTTTTATTGACTATTATCTTGAGATGAAAACTATTGTTGAGTAGAAGTAAGAATCTTAGTTTTCTTTAGTTTTATTCAAGATCTTCAAAATAACCAGGCTGTAACAAACAAATAAACTAGTTTCAATAATTCATCCTAATACACAAAAAATATAAACAAACAGAAAGGTAGACAAGACACAACTCAACAATAGTTTTCATCTCAAGATAATAGTCAATAAAACAGATTTAGCATATCTTAAGCAAGCTACTTATTGGAAAATAACTGATAAACTCTAATGTTCGGGAACACGGCCCCCCAACATTAAATGGTGCCGTGACTAAAAAAAAAACTGATTCTGTCAACAACTCGTGTCTTCATCTGGTCGTTTGCCTTGTTATACTGACCTGAAAAGAAAAGGAAAGCAATGAGTGATGAGGAAAAGTTTGCGGATCTAGATGAAGAGTATGAAGCAATTAATGGGAATTGGAATGAATGTAAGCAGTTCTTAGATGACATTGAGAAGAGACCAGAACACGAAATGAGTGAAAAGACTAGAGAGTTGATTGGTACTATTAAGCAGTATTTAAAAGATTATATAGAAAGATTGACTGGAGCTATTCCAAAGGTTGTAAAGTTGGAGAGAATTTATGATTATTTGATCATTTTGGAGAGAAATTTGGTGATTTTTAGGAAGAGCTGGAGAGACAAATGGAGAGTTTATGAGCCATACTATTTTACTTGGGTCCACACTTTCAAGCCTGGGGTCAGCCTGGCAGGCCAGTTTGCAAACTTTGCAAAGTGTGTCAAATCTGTCTCAGAGATTTTACTTTGAGGACAATTTGTCTCCAAAGATTTTCATTTTTCAAATCTTTCTCCAAAATGACCAGAATTCTCTAAAATGTCTCCCAATAATAACATGTAAAAACATTGAAATTAATTAGGAATTTGTCTCCCAAGATCTTGGCCTTGCAAAGATATTTTTTCCTTCAAAGAAGGTCCCCAAATATTTTTGGCTTCGTCGACATCATGACATGGATGCGCTTTGCAGACTGGCATTCAAACATAGGAATTTGTCTCAAAGATCTTGCAGAAACTGGTAGAGTTTCCAGTCTGCAGAAACTGGTAGAGTGTTCATAGAGATCTCTTATTCTGTTTGTAGCAAAATTAATGTAAATATAGGAATTAATTCAAAATTGTTGGAGAGAATATCCCGAATGAAATGTCTCCCATATTTTGCAGAGTGGGTTAGGTGAGAAAATGGATCCATGTTGCCACATTTAAGATGCCTTAATGAAGAAATTTGACTTTTCAGTGAAGATTTTAGCCATTTTACACTTGAAAATATCCTTATGCTTCATGTCTGATGCATGTGTATCTCTTGAGTCCTGGGACTAGTTTATGAGTGATTTCCTTGTTATTTTCAGGTTTTTCAACTTATTTCACCCCTCAAAAAGTTGCCAATATACTGGCAACTTTGTACATACTTTGAAAGATAGTTTATTCCTATGTTACCAACTTACCATTTATTTTTAGTGGCTAAATTGGGAAAATGTTAGTCCCTATAGTTATATTTGCATTAATTTTCCTGTGAACAAAAAGAAAAGAGATCACTACGAACAATTATCCAGTTTCTGCAGTCTTGGAACATGCTTGTTATTTTTCTTTAACTTTTTCTATTGATATAACTTTTGTAAAATAAAAATTTGATGTATTTCTTCATGGTGCTAGGACAATTGCCACCCGCGGACAATTTCCACCCGCGGATAATTGCCACCCCCGGACAGTTGCCACCCGGACAATTGCCACCCCCGGACAATTGCCACCCAAATAATTAATATCAGGCCTCTTAACTTTAAAAATGGTTATAAAATATGTATATTATTGTTGTACGATTAATTATTAATTGTATACAATATAAGATAAAAAAAATATTATTCGATTTCTGAATGTGCTTTTCAAATCTTATATTTTTAAATCTTATATTCTTTAAATCTTATGTTATTGAATACTTTATACCACTTCTTTAGAACGATTCAAAACTGTTTAATTCCCTTCGTCTATAACATTTTCAGGATTTAGGATTTTAAAAACACATTGTCACAACCCTAATTATATTGTCAGGATTCTTAACTTGTAAATTATATTACTGGGTAGTAATATAAATACCTATTGTTTTTCCTTTAACAAATAATTATAAATAAAGACCTATTCCGGGCGAGATATTTTAATTCTATTAATGGAATATCGTCTGCTCCAGAAATTAAGTTTACTAATGACTATATCACTGACTATATAAAAGGAAATTAAATACAAAGGACTTGAAGAAGCAGTCAGAAATGAAAGTGGCTCCATGAACAAAGTCATCTACCACCGTGGGTGACAATGCTCATGGATGCAGAAAAGCTACTCTGTGAATGCAGTCACTTAAAAAGGAAAATATTAAATGTGTAATGAATTTTCTTAGCTTATAATGTATACAAATAATAATTAATCGTACAAAAATAATATACATATTTCATCTCCATTTTTAAAGTTAAGTGGCCTGATAATAAATATTTAGGTGGCAATTGTCCGGGTGGCAACTGTCCGAGGGTGTCAATTGTCCGCGGGTGGCAATTGTCCGCGGGTGGCAATTGTCTGCGGGTGGCAATTGTCCGCGGGTGGCAATTGTCCTGTCACGTTCTTCATAGTTCATACATTTGACATTCATGAGCAGATGAACTTCTGACTCAATGGGATAAGTTTTTATTTTTTTGAGTTATTTAGTCTTATTTTATTTTTTGTATGCTGCTATGCAAAATAAAGTGAACCCATTCATTAAAATCTTTAATGCACTAATATGAGGTCATTCAGAACATTTCCTGTAAAAGTGTAAACCTGATTTGTCACAAACTGTTTCAATTGAAAAAAAAATTGAGATCATAAATATAATCCCAAGTTGATAATTACTCTACTAGGTATTTTTGGTATATTTTTGAAAGATTCATGATGAAATCCATATGTTATTATGTTAATTATATAGAGAAAAGTCTTCCATAGAGATTAATTCTTCTGCTTTTGCAATGTGGTTGAAACTACACCATTAGTTATTATTACTTGCTATCTACCTAGTAACATAATCTTTTCTTGTTTTCATGAATCAGTGAGTTTATGGTAATTAAATGACTACTAGTGATTTTAGTCTAATTAATTGACAGCCCTACAACCAAGAGCAGCTCTAACAAAGGTCACCAAGCTGAAATGAGCAACCACAGTAAAGACGGTGGGCCCAGAGTTGTAACTATTTATAAGAGCGAGACTGGCTTTGGTTTCAATGTGAGAGGTCAAGTGAGTGAAGGAGGTCAGTGGCGTCCAATCAATGGTGACCTTTACCCTCCTCTGCAACATGTTTCTGCTGTGTTAGAAGGGGGCGCAGCAGAAAAAGCGGGAGTTCTCAGAGGCGATAGAATTTTAGAAGTGTGAGTTTCATGTTAAATTGGAGCAGTTTTTAAGTATTCTTTACCTGATTTAAATGGTTATGTAGCTAGTGAGTGTCATTTGCTATAACTGAAAAACTAATAGTTTTTCTTCTGTTTCAGTAATGGTGCAAATGTAGAAGGAGCAGAGCATCGCTATGTTGTTGAGCTTATCAAGCAAGGAGGAGACGAGCTCAGTCTCACCGTTTTGTCCGTTTCACAAAAGGTATGCTCTTATTGTTACCTAATTTACCTCAATATATGCATCATTGTAGCTAGTAATAATTTAATGAAGATTTCAACAAAGTTGATGCAATAGTGCAAAGATAACATGATTATTGCTTAATTAGATCCCATATTTTCCATCTCGGTCAATCTCTATTTTATTACCAAATATAATTTTTATAAATTTAGTTTAATAAATTCATGTCATAAAGTCAAATTTTCTTTATAAATAGGTAGCTATTTTTTTGGATATTCAAATCATAAAAAAAAATTCTATTATTAGCTAGATTATTAACTTGTTAAATTTTTATTCACAAGATTTATAGAAGGTCTTAAATATAGGCTAATTTTCTATCTATAGTAGCCAATTAAGTTTTGATTACATCTAGGTGAATAATTTTTATTTCTAGGATGCTGAACGCTTAGAACCAAGTGAGGAAACCTCGGGATTCTCCTTCAATGACTACAGTGAGAAGAGATCTCTACCCATATCCATTCCAGACTATTCCCTTGTGGAGAACAGGGCTGGTGAAAAATATGTCGTGTATAACATTTATATGGCAGGCAGACATCTGTGTGCCAGAAGGTAAGGAACTACTGCTATTGAGAAGGAAGGTTCCCTGGCAACAAGAAATTACTCCTGAGATACAAAGAGAATATTCTAGGGAAGAAAGATTGATTCCCAAGATATTCCCCTGATATCCCAGGATTAAATCCTTGTTGCCAGGGTTAGATGCTAATAACTAATATGCTATAGCCATATAGAAGCAATATTTGATGGAAAATTGGTAACAGTGTATTAATATGTCTAACTTGAATAGCATAGCTACTATGGTAAAAAATATTATCATGAATATAATAATCTTACTTGAATATCTTGCTAGTTATTTTAAGCATCTATGCATGTAGCTACAATGCAATGTAGCTCTCCTTGAATGAAATATAGCTGAGAACACAAGTTAATTTTCTATCTTCGTTATTCTCCACATTAAACCTAATGTTATTTGCGATGTTAATGCACTCAATTTTAAAAGCCAATTTAGTTTAGTGTTATCGGACTGTTCCTCATTTTCAGTCTCATAACTCGGAACTTGCTCTACTCATCTTGATAAAGTTGAATGAGTGAAATTAGTCAAGAAATTGTTACAAGTGTGTGATATTGAAGTGAAGCTCAGATTTTCCATTATTCATCTCATTTTTTCAGATATAGAGAGTTTGCAAATCTTCACGCTGAACTTAAGAAGGAATTTGCAGACTTCAATTTCCCAAAACTCCCAGGAAAATGGCCATTCACGTAAGATTAGCAAAGTTTTGGTTAATGCGTATTAGAGTACAAATACATACAATGAGATAGCTAATCATTAGTAGAATATTCTGTTTTACTATCTTGATAGTCGTTGAATTAAAGAGAGTGTCTAATTTGTTGTTTGAACAGTTTGACAGAGCAGCAGATAGATGGGCGCAGGCGTGGACTGGAGATGTACCTGGAGAGAGTGTGCGCTGTGAAAGTCATTGCAGAGTGCAGTGCAGTACATCACTTTCTCAATGACAGTGACACTGTGCAGGTGCGGTACCTAGAGATAAATTGCTTGAATTAACAATTAGCTACTTGAAACACACACTTGATTATTAAATGGGAAGTAAATTGGGCACATCCAAGTGTTACTATGCCAGTTTTTTTATTCAATTTCAAACAACTTAAAAAATTTGTCACTATCCTAACCAAGCAAAGTGGGCGTCACCTCTATTCATAAGCAAACCTTAGAGTAGCTAATCGTTAATTTGAGTAATTATTTTTATAGCAATGTACCTGGTACAAAGTAGGTGAGACACACTAAAGCATCTTTTACCATTGAGTTAACTGAAGTAAGAATTACATTCTTTATTCATCTGAGGAAACTGCCAGAACAATAGAAAAACTGATAGAGTTTTAAGATAAGAGATTTATCATTTCTTACTGATAAGACATATCATTTCTAAATGTCTTTAGATGCTTGTAATAACTAATCTGCAGAATTATATAGTTCCTAGATAGTTCAACGTGTGGTTCCGCTAACAGTGTTAGAATTATATTATATAGTTCCTAGATAGTTCAACGTGTGGTTCCGCTAACAGTGTTAGAATTATATTATATAGTTCCTAGATAGTTCAACGTGTGGTTCCGCTAACAGTGTTAGAATTATATTATATAGTTCCTAGATAGTTCAACGTGTGGTTCCGCTAACAGTGTTAGAATTATATTATATAGTTCCTAGATAGTTCAACGTGTGGTTCCGTTAACAGTGTTAGAATTATATTATATAGTTCCTAGATAGTTCAACGTGTGGTTCCGTTAACAGTGTTAGAATTATATTATATAGTTCCTAGATAGTTCAACGTGTGGTTCCGTTAACAGTGTTAGAATTATATTATATAGTTCCTTGATAGTTCAACGTGTGGTTCCGCTAACAGTGTTAGAATTATATTATATAGTTCCTTGATAGTTCAACGTGTGGTTCCGCTAACAGTGTTAGAATTATATTATATAGTTCCTAGATAGTTCAACGTGTGGTTCCGTTAACAGTGTTAGAATTATATTATATAGTTCCTAGATAGTTCAACGTGTGGTTCCGTTAACAGTGTTAGAATTATATTATATAGTTCCTAGATAGTTCAACGTGTGGTTCCGTTAACAGTGTTAGAATTATATTATATAGTTCCTTGATAGTTCAACGTGTGGTTCCGTTAACAGTGTTAGAATTATATTATATAGTTCCTAGATAGTTCAACGTGTGGTTCCGTTAACAGTGTTAGAATTATATTATATAGTTCCTTGATAGTTCAACGTGTGGTTCCGTTAACAGTGTTAGAATTATATTATATAGTTCCTAGATAGTTCAACGTGTGGTTCCGTTAACAGTGTTAGAATTATATTATATAGTTCCTTGATAGTTCAACGTGTGGTTCCGCTAACAGTGTTAGAATTATATTATATAGTTCCTAGATAGTTCAACGTGTGGTTCCGCTAACAGTGTTAGAATTATATTATATAGTTCCTTGATAGTTCAACTTGTGGTTCCGTTAACAGTGTTAGAATTATATTATATAGTTCCTTGATAGTTCAACTTGTGGTTCCGCTAACAGTGTTAGAATTATATTATATAGTTCCTAGATAGTTCAACGTGTGGTTCCGTTAACAGTGTTAGAATTATATTATATAGTTCCTAGATAGTTCAACGTGTGGTTCCGTTAACAGTGTTAGAATTATATTATATAGTTCCTAGATAGTTCAACGTGTGGTTCCGTTAACAGTGTTAGAATTATATTATATAGTTCCTTGATAGTTCAACGTGTGGTTCCGTTAACAGTGTTAGAATTATATTATATAGTTCCTAGATAGTTCAACGTGTGGTTCCGTTAACAGTGTTAGAATTATATTATATAGTTCCTTGATAGTTCAACGTGTGGTTCCGTTAACAGTGTTAGAATTATATTATATAGTTCCTAGATAGTTCAACGTGTGGTTCCGTTAACAGTGTTAGAATTATATTATATAGTTCCTTGATAGTTCAACGTGTGGTTCCGCTAACAGTGTTAGAATTATATTATATAGTTCCTAGATAGTTCAACGTGTGGTTCCGCTAACAGTGTTAGAATTATATTATATAGTTCCTTGATAGTTCAACTTGTGGTTCCGTTAACAGTGTTAGAATTATATTATATAGTTCCTTGATAGTTCAACTTGTGGTTCCGCTAACAGTGTTAGAATTATATTATATAGTTCCTAGATAGTTCAACGTGTGGTTCCGTTAACAGTGTTAGAATTATATTATATAGTTCCTTGATAGTTCAACTTGTGGTTCCGCTAACAGTGTTAGAATTATATTATATAGTTCCTAGATAGTTCAACGTGTGGTTCCGTTAACAGTGTTAGAATTATATTATATAGTTCCTTGATAGTTCAACGTGTGGTTCCGCTAACAGTGTTAGAATTATATTATATAGTTCCTTGATAGTTCAACGTGTGGTTCCGCTAACAGTGTTAGAATTATATTATATAGTTCCTTGATAGTTCAACTTGTGGTTCCGCTAACAGTGTTAGAATTATATTATATAGTTCCTTGATAGTTCAACTTGTGGTTCCGCTAACAGTGTTAGAATTATATTATATAGTTCCTAGATAGTTCAACGTGTGGTTCCGTTAACAGTGTTAGAATTATATTATATAGTTCCTTGATAGTTCAACTTGTGGTTCCGCTAACAGTGTTAGAATTATATTATATAGTTCCTAGATAGTTCAACGTGTGGTTCCGTTAACAGTGTTAGAATTATATTATATAGTTCCTTGATAGTTCAACGTGTGGTTCCGCTAACAGTGTTAGAATTATATTATATAGTTCCTTGATAGTTCAACGTGTGGTTCCGCTAACAGTGTTAGAATTATATTATATAGTTCCTTGATAGTTCAACGTGTGGTTCCGCTAACAGTGTTAGAATTATATTATATAGTTCCTTGATAGTTCAACGTGTGGTTCCGCTAACAGTGTTAGAATTATATTATATAGTTCCTTGATAGTTCAACGTGTGGTTCCGCTAACAGTGTTAGAATTATATTATATAGTTCCTTGATAGTTCAACGTGTGGTTCCGCTAACAGTGTTAGAATTATATTATATAGTTCCTTGATAGTTCAACGTGTGGTTCCGCTAACAGTGTTAGAATTATATTATATAGTTCCTTGATAGTTCAACGTGTGGTTCCGCTAACAGTGTTAGAATTATATTATATAGTTCCTTGATAGTTCAACGTGTGGTTCCGCTAACAGTGTTAGAATTATATTATATAGTTCCTTGATAGTTCAACGTGTGGTTCCGCTAACAGTGTTAGAATTATATTATATAGTTCCTTGATAGTTCAACGTGTGGTTCCGCTAACAGTGTTAGAATTATATTATATAGTTCCTTGATAGTTCAACGTGTGGTTCCGCTAACAGTGTTAGAATTATATTATATAGTTCCTTGATAGTTCAACGTGTGGTTCCGCTAACAGTGTTAGAATTATATTATATAGTTCCTTGATAGTTCAACGTGTGGTTCCGCTAACAGTGTTAGAATTATATTATATAGTTCCTTGATAGTTCAACGTGTGGTTCCGCTAACAGTGTTAGAATTATATTATATAGTTCCTTGATAGTTCAACGTGTGGTTCCGCTAACAGTGTTAGAATTATATTATATAGTTCCTTGATAGTTCAACGTGTGGTTCCGCTAACAGTGTTAGAATTATATTATATAGTTCCTTGATAGTTCAACTTGTGGTTCCGCTAACAGTGTTAGAATTATATTATATAGTTCCTTGATAGTTCAACGTGTGGTTCCGCTAACAGTGTTAGAATTATATTATATAGTTCCTTGATAGTTCAACTTGTGGTTCCGCTAACAGTGTTAGAATTATATTATATAGTTCCTTGATAGTTCAACGTGTGGTTCCGCTAACAGTGTTAGGATATTATTATTTAAGAATATCAAAATGCATAAATTTGAATTAGGTATGGTGATTAGTAGTCTTAACCAGGGGTCCCTAAACTTATTCTCTTGTTGACCCTCCTGTAGGATATTTCCCTATCATGAACAAACAAGAATGTTCAATTGTTGCTCCTTAGCAATAATTGACCCTTCTGTGCATATTTTTCTTAAATGAAAATTTTATTGCAAACAATTTGGAGACAGCTGGTCTAAACCTATTTCTCGGATAATGTACATATGTAGTTAGCTATTCCCTATTAGTGAATTAGTTTCTCCATTGCAGGGTATGCTGGTAGACCTGAAGCTTCAGTTGCCTGACAATACTCTGATATGTGTGGCTCAGCCCCGCACAGCCACAGCCAGTCAGGTGTTTGCAGCCGCAGCTGAGAAGATTCAATTGCCTAGTCACTGCATGCCGTATTGGTCACTCTTTGAAATAGTAGAGTACAACTTTGAGCGCAAGGTAAGCATCACCGTACTTAATGAGATTGAACATTTGTTGAACATCGATTCCCAAGTTTCATAGTGTGGCAAAAGTAAGCCAAACGACCATTCAATGCCATGCTTTTCTAATTTTGGAATGATTTCACGCCAGCCAAAATAAATGTGAAATTCATTATTGGTAATTTCTCACTTCAGGTGTCCGATGATGAGCAGCCTCATCACCTGTACATTCAGAACTACAGCACAGCCACTGCCACATGCCTGGCACTGCATAGATGGTTCTTTGACCCCCACAGGGAACTGATGTTGTGTGAGGATGACAGACAGCACCTCTGGCTCTACCACCTCGCAGTGGAGGGAGTGAACAGGGGTCACATCACCCCAACTGACGCTCTCTACCAACTAAAAGCCCTGCAAGACCCTGCTAGAAAACACCAGTATTTGCAGGTAGTGTACCTAGCACCAGTATTTGCAGGTAGTGTACCTAGCACCAGTATTTGCAGGTAGTGTACCTAGCACCAGTATTTGCAGGTAGTGTACCTAGCACCAGTATTTGCAGGTAGTGTACCTAGCACCAGTATTTGCAGGTAGTGTACCTAGCACCAGTATTTGCAGGTAGTGTACCTAGCACCAGTATTTGCAGATAGTGTACCTAACACCAGTATTTGCAGATAGTGTACCTAACACCAGTATTTGCAGATAGTGTACCTAACACCAGTATTTGCAGATAGTGTACCTAACACCAGTATTTGCAGGTAGTGTACCTAACACCAGTATTTGCAGATAGTGTACCTAACACCAGTATTTGCAGATAGTGTACCTAACACCAGTATTTGCAGATAGTGTACCTAACACCAGTATTTGCAGATAGTGTACCTAACACCAGTATTTGCAGATAGTGTACCTAACACCAGTATTTGCAGATAGTGTACCTAACATCAGTATTTGCAGATAGTGTACCTAACATCAGTATTTGCAGATAGTGTACCTAACACCAGTATTTGCAGATAGTGTACCTAACACCAGTATTTGCAGATAGTGTACCTAACACCAGTATTTGCAGATAGTGTACCTAACACCAGTATTTGCAGATAGTGTACCTAATACCAGTATTTGCAGATAGTGTACCTAACACCAGTATTTGCAGATAGTGTACCTAACACCAGTATTTGCAGATAGTGTACCTAACACCAGTATTTGCAGGTAGTGTACCTAACACCAGTATTTGCAGGTAGTGTACCTAACACCAGTATTTGCAGGTAGTGTACCTAACACCAGTATTTGCAGGTAGTGTACCTAGCACCAGTATTTGCAGATAGTGTACCTAGCACCAGTATTTGCAGATAGTGTACCGAACACCAGTATTTGCAGATAGTGTACCTAATACCAGTATTTGCAGATAGTGTACCTAACACCAGTATTTGCAGATAGTGTACCTAACACCAGTATTTGCAGATAGTGTACCTAACACCAGTATTTGCAGGTAGTGTACCTAGCACCAGTATTTGCAGGTAGTGTACCTAGCACCAGTATTTGCAGGTAGTGTACCTAGCACCAGTATTTGCAGGTAGTTTACCTAACACCAGTATTTGCAGATAGTGTACCTAACACCAGTATTTGCAGATAGTGTACCTAACACCAGTATTTGCAGATAGTGTACCTAACACCAGTATTTGCAGGTAGTGTACCTAACACCAGTATTTGCAGGTAGTGTACCTAACACCAGTATTTGCAGGTAGTGTACCTAACACCAGTATTTTCAGATAGTGTACCTAACACCAGTATTTGCAGGTAGTGTACCTAACACCAGTATTTTCAGATAGTGTACCTAACACCAGTATTTTCAGATAGTGTACCTAACACCAGTATTTGCAGGTAGTGTACCTAGCACCAGTATTTGCAGGTAGTGTACCTAGCACCAGTATTTGCAGGTAGTGTACCTAACACCAGTATTTGCAGGTAGTGTACCTAACACCAGTATTTGCAGGTAGTGTACCTAACACCAGTATTTGCAGATAGTGTACCTACCACCAGTATTTGCAGGTAGTGTACCTAACACCAGTATTTGCAGGTAGTGTACCTAACACCAGTATTTGCAGGTAGTGTACCTAACACCAGTATTTGCAGATAGTGTACCTAACACCAGTATTTGCAGATAGTGTACCTAACACCAGTATTTGCAGATAGTGTACCTAACACCAGTATTTGCAGATAGTGTACCTAACACCAGTATTTGCAGATAGTGTACCTAACACCAGTATTTGCAGGTAGTGTACCTAACACCAGTATTTGCAGATAGTGTACCTAACACCAGTATTTGCAGGTAGTGTACCTAACACCAGTATTTGCAGGTAGTGTACCTAGCACCAGTATTTGCAGGTAGTGTACCTAGCACCAGTATTTGCAGATAGTGTACCTAGCACCAGTATTTGCAGGTAGTGTACCTAGCACCAGTATTTGCAGGTAGTGTACCAAACGCCATAGCTATTTGCGATTTTCTACTAGTGAAAATTAAATAATATAATATTTATTCACAAAATAGCTAGCAGCTATAACATGTATCCATTCCTTTCCAATACAGTTCCATATTATTTGTAAGTAGCTTGGTAGGTAATATCATCAATTCTGTTTATTTGTCACTTTTAAGTATTAGTTAGTTAGTAGAGCAATAATTTTTGATAGATCCTGTTTTCCATTTCAGGTAGTTCGAGGGTGTCCAGGCTATGGTGACGTGGTGTTCCCCCACTGTCCGTGTGATGCCCGTAAGAAAGGACACGTTAGTCCTCATGTCGGTTTCTCCTCCTTCAGACTGCATGCCTGCAAAGAGGATGGTACTCTCCAGGTGAGGACTGACTTTTTTTAAGAAACTATTCTATTTAGTGTTAGCTAACTGTTTTTTAAAGTCAAATTTTTTCAATTTAAGAATTATATTTTTCTTAACTTTTTTATTATATAAAGACATATTTTTCCAATAAAAACTTGTCTATTTATTGGTAACTTTAAGAAAGACAATATTTTACTAGTAAAAGCTTTTCCATGGGAACTGGTAACTGTTTTCTCTATTCAACATTGGTTGTTAAATGTCAAATGCTTTCATGAAATTGTTATAAAAAAAACTCACAAGATAACTTTTCCAAGAGCATTATCACTGACTGTGGTACTGTCTGGTAGTTAGTGGATTTTGATCTTGGAGTAACTTTTCTGCATCCATGAGCATTGTCACAGACTAGTGATAAGTCACTTTGTTCATGGAGCCACTTTTCGTTCTGACTGCATCTTCCAGTTCCTTGTATTTAATATCCTTTTGATGTAAGGGATATATCCAGAGTGGTTTAATCAGATGTTAAACACCCCTGATTTTACTGGATAAAGTAAGCAGTGTTTCTAACAATCGTTATCTATTCTCAGGCCCAAGTAATAGAGTTTGTGTGGGACAGCATTGATCGCTATGAAGTTGATGACGAGGCCCTAGCTTTCTGTTTTAGTTTCCGACAAACCAATCCTGACACGACTCGATGGGTCAAGATTTTTAGTCCGTATAGTCATTATTTAGCAGACTGTTTTGATAAGGTGGGTTTTAGCTATATATCAAATAACTAAATAAGGATGATTAGATATTTTAATAACTAAATTGTGAAAGATGATTCGATAAATTAATAAATAACTCTACTTTCTCTTTGTTTTTCAGGTGTTGCAGGAAAAGAGAGAAGAGGAACATACTGAAGCTCTGTAAGAAAAGAGGTCATTGTTACTAGCAGCTGATGAGGTCATTGGTAGCAGCAGCTGATGAGGTCATTGGTAGCAGCAGCTGATGAGGTCATTGGTAGCAGCAGCTGATGAGGTCATTGGTAGCAGCAGCTGATGAGGTCATTGGTAGCAGCAATTTATCCAATCAGCTACAAACAGTCACTGCTGGTTTTTCATCAGCACTCCTCTCAGCTGCTATGTTTTGTCTCCTCGAGGAAGAATCTGTCTGAACCATTTTCTCCTGTGGCGCTTCAGAGTGTTTAATATTTACTTAACTATCATTCCAATTATCATCCAAACTTTTTTATTTATTTATGTTATTTATCTTGGCGGCGAAATGTGTTGTCCTCTGATTGGAAGTGACTTTGGAATGACTGACACTGATAAATCTGACGTCGCTGAGAAATATCAACTAACGGGTTACAGTGTCGTGTGATCTTCATTTTACTCGTGAATCTCTTTGAGATTTACTGTCGGAACTTTTCTACTTATTCTACCATTTCTCGATGTTTCCTCTCCGTGCAATTCTCGCCGATTCCATAGCTCTGCTGTTCAAATTTAGATCTAGGAATGATGTGATTGATTTAAATATGGGATTACACCTTGAATGAAAACATTCTCTGGGTGACTTTGATATTGAAGTGTAAGTTACGAATTATCGGACAGTTCCACATTTTCTATCATGTAACAAAAAGTATATAATTTGACATTTTAAAACATTATACTTAGTATCCATGATACATGCAAGAAAAAAATACAAGTTTGTATTTGATTGGGTAACCATGATACCTGTAGGCATCAGGGATACCAATTAAAATAGCTGATTTTATTGTCAAATTTTTATTTCCATGATCGAAAAAGTGGAACTGTCCTATAATATTGATAACTTACTATATTTTGAGTGTTTGATAGCAATGATATCTTCGGTGTGTTTCCTTTTGCTGTGTGACGGTAGTTGTTCATTCCCTGCTTTGTCATGATGCCCAGTTTTGGGTTTCTCGAACTTTATCTCTGTGGACTATTTTATCGAGTAATAAGACCTGCTTTTGTCCTGGCATTTATTTCGTTGGGTAATAGTTATGACAGCCAAAGTATGCCATGTTAACTATATATAGTTACTTAAGGTGTCTACTGTAGTTAATGTTAATGGGAATTATATACCTTTCAATTGTTTTTAGACTATCATTAAAATAATGATATATGGAGTGTATTTGAGCTTAAAAAGAAGTATCTCTCAGCAACCTCTATTGACTAGCAAAGAAAAGGTACCTTCTTTTAAATTTTGCGATATTTTTATTAGGGAAAGAGTGTGTTGACGAGTTATCATATTTTTCGCTTACTTTTTAAGATTGAGTCTGATTTATTGAAATCTGAATTTCTCATTTGAAGTATCTTTGCTGTTTAGTATTGATGTTGCTCAATAGGAATAGTTATATTGGCCTTCTACTCACCTGTCATGGGCAGGTAAAGGTGCACTGGGATAATTAATCACGTCTCGTTAAGAAAAATCTAAATCTGATAATAACCCAATTATATCATAGGGTAACTTACGAATTATTGATCAGTTTCACATTTTCGATCGTATAAGAAAAACAATATAAAAACGAATAACAATTCTTATATAATTTTTCCTTATATGACCAAAGATGTGAAACTGATCGTTATTTCGTAAAATAACCTCGTAGAATTTATAAATCCCATTAGCTAATCAAATTTTTTCTGAAATTTAGCATTTGAATCTTTGTAACATTACCTCAATGGTTTGGTGCCATTGGAAGTGTTTTATGTGATGTTGTTATCCTTACTTATTTGTGTGGTAGATAGTTTGCGTGGATATTTAGTTAGTGCAGCACTTTATATCTAGAGGAACACACGCACCAATAATGACGGCAATGTAGCTATTCTTTTGATAATTATATCATTGACTCATTGTTATCAATAGTTTGTATAATTAATAGTCTTTATATTGGAGTAATAGCTTTTCTGCATCCATAAGCTTTGTCACAGACGGTGGGAAGTCACTTTGTTCATGGTGCCACTTTTCTTTCCGACTGCTTCTTCCAGTCCCTTGCATTTAATTTCCTTTTTACATCAGCGATATGACCTTTGGTTCCGAAGCAGACGTTAAACCCCTACAAATTAATTGACTACATGAACATTTACTCTGATAGTTAGGCTTTAAAATGCTTCACAGGTTTTATTTGTCGCATAATTACTTCTCTAATTTTAATACAATTTCTTGATCTCTCGAGTATTTACCTACCACCAAGGTGAGTAAATTAGCCATACAATCTGTACTGTGCTATGCAATCTGTACTGTGCTGTGTAATCCATACTGTGCTGTGCAATCTGTACTGTTTACTTTATTTTCTGTGCAATAAGTATTGAACATCTGATGCCTAAATAAGAGTTGGATGTATATAATTACAGTTTATGCATATGGTATAAATATATATATTTTACCATATTCAAGATTAATGTACTTCAATTCTGATAGTTAATTTTTCTTCTCATTCATTTTTTCTGAAGCACTTTTCTGATATTTATGAGTTTTTACTCATCTTGGTGAGTAGTTTTTACTCACTTTGGTTGCTGTTTACTCATCTTGGTGTGTAGTCCCTTTTCTATTTGTTAATATTAATTTAAAAGCTCCTCTGGTCTCTATTTTTATATAATAAGTATTTTAAAATATTGTGAAACTGCTCCCATGCAATTTATAGAGTATTAACATCGTCTGATATTATATATGGCATCATAGGCTTCAATTCACTCTTCATTTTCCTCTTGCTGTGGTTGATCATAGACACGAAGTAGCTTTCCTGCATACATGAGCATGATATTGATTGCTCCCTTGTATTTTCCTTTAACAACATCGCCATGGCTTTCTTTTACAGAGCAGACGTTAGCACTCTAGTTAATGAAATCGGGGTACGTTTAGAGTTATCGGACAGTTCCACATTTTCGATCATGTAAGAAAAAAGTGTATAATTTATCATTTCAATAATTATTTAGTTTTTCTTATGATCGATAATGTGGAATTGTTCGATAACTGAGAACATACCCTAGTTATTGGTTATATAGATATGATAATTTTAATTCACGCAGGTAGGTTTTAACTGCAATGTTATATATATATTAGATCTATTCAGATTATTATGTCGTTTGTTATTTTCATTATATAATGTTGTTGGTTTTTCATGTGATTCTATGAAGATTTCCCTCAAAACATGTATTGTAATCATCTAAAAGATATTCATAAGTTTTACTTTTTTATCTTTTCTGTCGTTCTCTCAACTCTATCAAAAAAATGAATGGAATTATGATAGTCATTTTTATCATTGTATTTACAGCTACTTGCAGTTTTAGAAGATAGTGGCATAGTGCTAGGGTTATGTTCAGCAAAACCTTTGGTTCCCAAGCAGAAGCTTAACCCCCTAAATTGATATAAATAATCAGAAATATATATTTTTCATTTTATTTCTCTAAAAATTTTGTTCCTATATTATATAGTTTGGAAAATATATCTTTTTGGTGCGTAGATATCTGCGTTATTATATCATTTATTAGTGATTCCTACTTGTGCAAGTAATTAAATTTTAGCTAAGATTTTATTGAATGTATTGTATATTTATTGTTATAGCTGATATATTTTAAAAAGTGGCTCTAAATAGTCCCAATATATTATAGTGTATCTGTGTGATATCAAAGAAATTATCATCCTAATAATTCTGTCGATAAACATTCTTATCAATTAATGTCTTTAATATTCTTTTCTCAACCTACATTTATTAAATATTTACCCGTAATTTCCATTGAAAAAATTGAAGCAAAGGTTGCAATTAAAAGTTTTTCAATCTTCTAGTTATTTGGTGTGAGGGATACATAATCGAGTGAAAAAGTCACTGAGATGATATATATTGAAATTGCCAGATAACATCGTTTTTGGATTTTGAAAATGTTCTAACTAGTCTAAAATGTTCTAACCTGGTTGGATTTGTTTAGGTATATTAGCTACAAGGTAGAGTATTGCGCAGGTTCATATCAAGATGAATACAGTTTTATTGTGAAATACGTACATACGAACTCACCGATGTGACCCGTTGTATTACTTGTATAGTAATCGAGTATTTAATCTAATATTGCAGGGTCACATGAGTGCATTCGTACGTGCGTATTTTTTATGAAGGCGTAGCATACCTTGTAAGTTAATAGCTATATCTTGGATATGTTGTATATTTTTTGAAACTTGCAATATGTTTTAACTCATTGGCATATGTTTCAATGTGATCGGATTTCGCATTTATGAAAGAACTTCATTAATTCTAATTCTTGTAAATATTTCCGAACATGAAGACAAATTTTTAGAATAACAGGGAACTTGAAAACTGTATATGTGAAATTAACATCACGGTGATTTTCATCCCCGATAGTACATCCTCACAGTGACTTTTTCCCGATAGTACACCCCTTTAAAATTGTCATATCCCGATAGTGTTTACTCTCTATTTTTGCTGTAAATACCTTTATTTTGTGAGCAGTAATGCTTTCATATGTCACTCAACTACTAATTTACTTACATCAGCTTTTTATTATCCTTGTTACCCTCAGGGGGGCACGAGGAGTGTCCAGGGGTGTGACGAACCTCGGGATAACCTGATGTCAAAACAGTTAGTGGAGAGATGGGAACAGTTGACAGTTATTGGAGAGATGGGACTAGTTGATAGTTATTGGAGAAATGGGACCAGTTGATAGTTATTGGAGAGATGGGACTAGTTGATAGTTATTGGAGAGATGGGACCAGTTGATAGTTATTGGAGAGATGGGACCAGTTGATAGTTATTGGAGAGATGGGACTAGTTGATAGTTATTGGAGAGATGGGACTAGTTGATAGTTATTGGAGAGATGGGACTAGTTGATAGTTATTGGAGAGATGGGACCAGTTGATAGTTATTGGAGAGATGGGACCAGTTGATAGTTATTGGAGAGAAGGGAACAGTTGATAGTTATTGGAGAGATGGGACCAGTTGATAGTTATTGGAGAGATGGGACCAGATAACAGTTATTGGAGAGATGGGACTAGTTGATAGTTATTGGAGAGATGGGACCAGATAACAGTTATTGGAGAGATTATAACAGTTGGCTGACATTTGTGGTTACTATTAATTTGGTCTGACGGCCAATAAGTCCGACACTTTTGAAGTTTATGTCTGATTTAACATCCAATATATTTATATAGTGGGAATACCGCTCACCGAATCCCCATGTCAGGTCATTAAATAATCATGATGTGTGCAGTACAACAAACTAGCGGCTACAACAAACTACATTAACTGATGAAATCGAATTTGGGATTGCATCCTACTAATGAATATTTAAAATAAAATATGATAGATATATAAATAGAAGAGAAAAAATAACTTAATGTTCAGATTATCTATTAATGTAGCTAGTACATCTATAATTATAATTTCTATCTCAATCAAAAAGGAAACGAGAAATAAGTATACCTACAGAAAGATATATAACTGTCTGACCAAAGAGGCATTGCACCAATTGGCTCGTGATGGTTGTACTAGTTGGCTGATGACTGTTGCACCAGTTGGCTCGTGATGGTTGTACTAGTTGACTGATGACTGTTGCACCAGTTGGCTGATGACTTTTGCACCAGTTGGCTGATAACTGTTGCACCAGTTGGCTGATAACTGTTGCACACCAGTTGGCTGATAACTGTTGCACACCAGTTGGCTGATGACTGTTGCACACCAGTTGGCTGATGACTGTTGCACACCGGTTGGCTGATGACTGTTGCACACCGGTTGGCTGATGACTGTTGCACACCGGTTGGCTGATGACTGTTGCACACCAGTTTGCTGATGACTGTTGCACCCGTTGGCTGATGACTGTTGCACCCGTTGGCTGATGACTGTTGCACCCGTTGGCTGATGACTGTTGCACCAGTTGGCTGATGACTGTTGCACCAGTTGGCTGATGACTGTTGCACGAGTTGGCTGATGACTGTTGCACCAGTTGGCTGGTGATGGTTGCAAAAGTTGGCTGATGACTGTTGCACGGGGCAACAACAAAAGCCCACACCGACAAAAACCAAATTAGTATTCCTGCAATATAAATAATCCATATATGTAAAATTGGACGAATAATAATTTAACAGTTTTCTTTCTACGGAATCATTGTAAATTTGTATTATGCACCAAATTAGGGCACTGCTATCAATTAGTGTGGTTGTTGATGTCCTGAATCAGATTTTATTCTAATTTTTCATCAAACCGTAGAGTAACAGTTAGCATATAACAGTAAAATAACCGAAATGTTTGGTAGTTCCTTATTTGTATATTGTATTTAAGTTGTTCCAGGAAAGCAACGACAACCTACAATTTATTTATATTTACTCGCAGTTTCCGTAGTCTAGTGTTTTAAAATTAAGTTATGGAATGACTAATTTGGGGCGTAATACAAATTTACAGTGATTCCGTAGAAAGAAAACTGTTTAACTATTATCTTCCTTCGTTCCAACTTTACATAAATGGATTTATATTGCAGGAATACTAATTTTGTTTTCGTCGGTGTAGGATTTTGAGCTAGGGATTTTCTCGTGTGGGCTTTTATCACCCTTCCCTGTTGCACCAGTTGGCTGATGACTGTTGCACCAGTTGGCTGATGACTGTTGCACACCAGTTGGCTGATGACTGTTGCACACCAGTTGGCTGATGACTGTTGCACACTAGTTGGCTGATGACGGTTGCACCCCAGTTGGCTGATGATGGTTGCACCCCAGTTGGCTGATGATGGTTGCACCCCAGTTGGCTGATGATGGTTGCACCAGTTGGCTGCCAATTATCTATAAACTATAATGAATAAGATAAATTTTTATGTAATTATAATTCTTCATTTCATTTGTAAAAATTCCTGCAATGCAGGGATTAGGGTAACTTTTGAGTTATCGGGTGGTTCCACATTTTCGATCATTCAAGGAGAAAACCATTATTCAACTTTTATTGTAGCTATATCTTTTAGAGAGGAAGGGACCTTTAAGATTGTAATGTGTACAAGAGTTTAAAGTAAATTTTGGAAAGATTATAAAAAATAAATAATTAAAACGTACAATACACAATTAAATCACCTTGTATGGCATTATTTCAATTGCAGGTTCTGTTATAATAGTTAGCTACACATCAAATAATCTGGAAAAATGTCAGTCTGTTATTTTGATAAAATTTATCGTAAACTTTTACTGAGTAAATTTTTCGTCAAGGTGAGATATTTCGGCTACATTCCTATAAATATGATTTAGTAATGTGATTACTATTTTACTAATGTATATTCCTTACCTTTTCAATAACAGGGTTGGGGCAACCCGGACCATTTGGAGAAAATCTTCAACCTGCGCAAGATAATGGCCGATAAGAAAATGTGTTACAATATGGTGGATCCTAAGCATCCCGTACAGGTTACTAAGGTCAGTTGTGCTAAAATATACTTTTGTAGGGAAACGTCGAGGCACTCACAGTACTCTGAAAGTGGGTGTTCCATCTTAAATGTCTAAAAGTCGGATTGGTTTCAAGGCTTATGTTTATATCAATTTTTCGATTACTGCGATGTTCAATTATACTTTATCATGAAGCCAGCCACTTTCCTTGCTGACTTCTTCTTCCAAGTCATTTATATTTTCTATTGAGAACATTTCTCTGCAGGAGTCTGCACTGAAAGACTGCAGGATAATAGAGGGCCAGTTCACCTCTCCTTTCGAGACCATTTTACCTGGCCTGATGCCTAGGGAGAGTGTGCAGGCACAGTTCCAGATGTTGGTGCCATCCCAGTGGTCCTCCCACAACTACAGGCCTGTCTGCATCCAGTATGCCGGTACAGGGGACCATGTGAGTGCATCCACACGGTGGAAACAGTTACTTACAGTCGTCATTTAGCGCCATCTTGAATTACTCTAAGTAGGAGTGTGTCGCCTATTTATAAGTGTATCTATGCTACCATTTGCAGTAAGAGTTATTATTATCTTTCGTTTAATTCGTGTATCTTTGCTACCATTCATAAATGAGGAATGTTGCAATTTATTTCCCTTTCAATTTAAATTAATTTAAAGAATGTTTCCTATTTTAATTTGTGCTACCATTTAGTCTAATAAAATGTAGCGTATAATTTTTCTCTTAATTTAAGTAGCTACATTGAATAAAAAATACTGAATATTAACAATTAAAAAATGTGGGTCTTTCCCATTTGACGACCTCCACCAGATTTAATTCAAATTAGCTACTATTTTTAATGTATTTTTGTCCATAGAATCTTAAAATCAAAACCGTTTTTTGTAGAAACTAATATTTTTTGAGATATGAGGGTTTAAAGTTATTTATTTCCTATGTATTACTGAAGGATTGGAAACTTTGAAAAAACTCGTATTTTCACGCTTTTTTGCCAATTTTAGTCAAAGATAGCCGTAATGTAGTTTGTCGTATCCGCTAGTTTGTTGTACTGCATACTTCATGATTGTTTAATGACCTGGCAGGGGGGTATGGAGGGCGGCACTCCCCCCATTACACATATATCAACATTGAAGTAATAAATTGAAAATATTATGGAAACTGGAAATATATCCCATATATTTATTTGGGGGGGCGTGTCGCTCCCCGAGCCCCCCTGCCAGGTCATCAATCAATCATGAAGTGTGTCGTACAACAAACTACATTACAGTTTCATGTAAAAAATCTATATTGTTTAAGTAATTTCAATGTTAACACCAGTTTTTTCAAAGTTCTCAATCCTTCAGTTCTCAATCCTCCAGGAAATAAATAACTTTAAACCCTCATATCTCAAAAACTATTAGTTTCTACAAATAACAGATTTGATTTTCGTATTCTATGGACAAAAATACATATATATAAAGTTAATTTTAAATAAATTTGGTGGGGGTCGTCAAATGGGAAAGACCCAAAAATGTAGCCATAAAATAATAGAAATGTAGCTACGACTATTTTTTCCAGTACTATGCCCGTCGTCGTATCCTGATGGCACGTCCTCTGCTCAAGGAGTACGGCATAGCCTCTATAATACTGGAGAACCCTTTCTACGGCTCTCGCAAACCGCCCCAACAGAAGTGAGAAACACCATGCAATATTAGGGCAAATTACTTCTTATCGGACGGTTACACATTTTGGAAACGTATAGCTATAATAATAATATCTAAATTTTATTCTAATTGGTATCCATGATTAAATTATATAAAATGTGGAACAGGTCGATAACTTGGAATTTACCATGAACTGCTTTTCTAATTGTGATTAGAAAACTAAAATAGTTCGTTTATTCTTTTAGAAGTGCCTATATGTACAATTAAGTATCTAATTAGGTAGATCCTTTACCTTCTTTTCCCTTCTTCAGGAGGTCAGCTCTATGCAATGTGTCAGACCTGTTTGTGATGGGGGCGTGTCTTATCTTAGAGAGTCAGGTGCTGATGCACTGGTGTGCTGACCAGGGGCTTGGCCCTGTGGGATTCTCCGGCATCAGCATGGGGGGACATGTGAGTACACGATGAAGAAATAAATTTATCAATTTGCTAACTGTAATTAAAAAAGAACTTCAATGTAAAAAAGAACTTTAATATAAAAAAATACTTTAATATGAAAAAATTAACTACTAAAAGAAATTATATTAATTTGAAATGGCAATAATTAATGAAAATGCATTGTATTTAGCTAATATAATTAGCTATACGTAACTCAAAAAGTAACATCTAGCCTATATAACTAATTCTAATTGTGTTTGTGTTACTGAAACAATAGCTTTAAAAAAAAAAGAGGAAAAGTTATTTACTTGGAATGTGCGTTTTAAAAAGTAAATAATGTGATGTAGATAAAGGCTATTTTGTTAATAAATTGAATAAAAATTCAACCTTATGCAAAATAAAATAACATCACCAGAATAAGTAAACGATAGCTAATTATGTACAGTTGAAAATAGCTACTTCAAAAAATAATAGTTAGCAATGTAATTTCGAATAAAGATATATTTAACATTTTTCGTAATTTTTCTTAGTCATACCACTTAGACCAGTGGTTCCTTAAGTATTTTTCTCGCACACCTCTTGCTTTTTTCAGTCGCTCTTTGATCATTGTATTGCATTGAAATAGATTGAAAAGCTGCAATTAAATAGAATACATTTGATTACTATGATGTGAGAAATGGCCTATATAGCTACTTCATGTATATTCTGCATGATATTAACACCAAGAACCTAACTTGTTAATGACATAACAGCTATCACAGGCACTCACTTTAAGAACCACTGACTTAGACCCTTTTCTCACAATAACTGGATAGGTCCTTTACTGTACTCACCCTTTAATATATTCTATTGAATCCTAATCTTTTTCTCCAGATGGCTAGTCTAGCTGCCTGCAGTTGGCCCAAACCCGTCCCTCTCATACCTTGTCTGTCCTCCACCACTGCGTCTGCTGTCTTCACACAGGTACCTTAGCTGAATTATCCTATTGCTAGCCTATTTGTTTGTTACTTTGTTTAGTTTGGTTTTTAATTGGTGAAGATATTAACATCTTTTGTTCTTAAAATTATATAACAATGACTTAATAACATATGGGTTGTTTATGTTAATAAATTCTACTTTATTTTAAGTTATTCAATACAGGCATCCCCCTCTTTAGTTACCAATCACAACTCAGTTTAGTTACCAAACGGTAACTACAGTGAAAAAAAGTAACAAGAAATTTATAATTGTCACTCCTTGATTTAGAACTTATTTTCTATGAGTTATAGAAAGAAAATTTATTATTAGAGTAAAACGTATGCAAGCATATTATTAATAATATACAGTCTTTCATTGTTTGTGACTGTGATGAAAAAGTTTAAAGTCGTGTAGCTATTTATTAAATGTTTTAAAATCCATCCATAGCTTAACTCTCACTCAGTATAGTTGAGTAATTAATAGATATTTAGACTTCTATAATTATTGTGCTACATTTAACAAACCGCAATTTTATGCTCTATGAAATATTTTTGGTAGTAGGGTACTAAGTTATAAGTTATTGGTTGGTTCTACAATTTCGGATACGTCAGAAAAGAAAATATTATAATTATTATTTAACTTCTATTCTAATTGGTATCATGGATACCAATTGAAATAAAAGTTAAATAATTATTATTATATAAAGATTTTTACGTGTTCGAAAATATGGAACCGTGCGATAACACGGAACCACAGTACATAGAATAGTGTAGTACCCCAGTTACATGTATTATTCAAATTTATTCTCGGTAGGCTGTGACGTCATGTATGTAAACAAGAGGTCACGTCATAGTAAACAGAATTGCTGTGGGTCACATGGAATAGAGAATTAAGATGGCGGCCAACGCGACCGATCTGACTAATGATCTAATTATCTTGAATAAATCGTCTTCTTCAAGACTAAAAATTTGTTACTATTTTGGGTGTAAAAAGACCAGTAGCAATTTCATCAACAGTCATTTTTTAATTTTCGTCCGTATGACTATAAAGATTGGATAATAGCATGCGGTAATGTGGAATTAAAAAAAATACCACCGAAAACGTTATTTAACAAAAGTTGGGTGTGTTGCAGCCATCTTTTGTGTTTGTACTGTACGTACAAACGTACGCACCATTGTTGACATGTGACGTCACAGCCTACCGGGACACTCGTAATATCCCCCCTATAGCTCTGGGATACTATATATTCTCTGTACTGTGACGGAACTTACCCTAAAATGGGACATGTTGAATTTCTGAACCAATTGCTTCTAATAACCTCATCTGGATTATAATTTTGATGTTATTTTAGTTACCGTGAAATAATCACAGAAAATTGTCTCCGTTTTCTATGTTTACGAACGGTTCTTATTTCGAATCTTGACTCGAAATAAGGACCACTTTTTACTAAAGTGAGTTGTACTTAAAGCGAGGCCTGCCTGTACACTAATTCACAGTAGATAAATTAGCTCTATAAATGTTCCAATGTGTTTCTTTGCAGGGTGTGCTGAGTGAAGCTATAGACTGGGAACTACTAAAGTGTCAGTACCTACAGGATGAGACTTACAGAGAGAGAATATTCAACAGAGTGACCTCACCTGAGGGGGTGTGTAATTGTGTATGGTAGCTAGTTCAATTAGTGGTAGGCTTCATTAACTATCACCTCTTCATTTTCCTCTTACATCCGTGAGTGCAGCCACTGGTGCTTGTTGTCCTTTTCGTCACATTCCTTGGTTAGTGAATGCATTCTCGGAGTAGCTTTTCTGCGTCTTTGAGCATTGTTACCAACTGTGATTGGTGACAAAGTTCATGTGACCGCTTTCCTATTTGACTGCTTCTTCCAGTCTCTTGTAGCTTTTTTTTAATATTCTAGGCTGCCGCAAACGATTGTAAAAACATTAATTATCTATCTGTAGAAAGTGTTTCAAGAGTAAAATATGGAATAAAGTTAATTAGTATCTATAGGTATAGATTACCAATTGGTTTTAATTTTCGAACAATAATTAGCTATTATACGATGAAGCGGATGAACTGTTTACTACTTCACTGTCATATTGCATTCTAGTAGTTTAAATTTTACTGAATTGGTTATTTATGTATGCCCTTATTTTTCAGTATTTTTCTGTGTACCGAGAAGTAGCAGAAATCTTTGCCAAGAGCAGATCTTCGTCAGTAGCGTCTGAGTCTTCCCTTAAAGCTCCTGCAGAAGGTGGTACTGAAGGTGGCTCCATCAAACACCATTTTTCTAACATCGAGCAACACAACAACGTCATCAGTTCTTTGACTGGGGCAAAGAAAAACCTCGAAGACTTCACCACCCCATCCTCTGATCTGCTCTTCAGGAATAACATCGTCTCTCAATCCGAACAAAATGCCAATAATTTTAAAGAGTCTAACGCTGATAATAGAAGTAAAACTAAAAAGTTGTTCAGTAAAGTAGAGAATCTTGTTAATATCAACACTTACAGAAATACTAAACCAATTGAAGGTTCCAAAAAACTGTACAGACTCAAAAGACCCCCACCCATTGATCCAAAGGTTGACCCTCATTTGGGCTTCACCCCGATTGGCGTTATACCCCAAAACACAACGCATGACAAACCGGTGATGTTTTCCCCCTCTACCCGGGTGAAGGACCCTGTCATGTGGGAGGTGTTCCAGTTCATGAGGGGAATAATGGACGAGTGTACACACCTCGGTAACTACGGCACACCCACTGACACAGAACTTATCATCATCATACAGGCAACTAAAGATGCGTGAGTTAACCCCTGTAAAATAAATGTCAAGCACTACCTAGGTCTGTTCATTAGTATTGTTAAAAGTTATTAATTTTATAATCTGACATTTCTACTAAACCAGAAATTGGAAAAAATATAAATTGGGGCTCGGGAGTCATAACTCACAACTTCTTGCTATGTGTGTTTGTTTCCATAGTTACATAGCTATGTCTTACTATGTGTGTTTGTTTCCGTAGGTACATAGCTATGTCTTACTATGTGTGTTTGTTTCCGTAGGTACATAGCTATGTCTTACTATGTGTGTTTGTTTCCGTAGGTACATAGCTATGTCTTACTATGTGTGTTTGTTTCCGTAGGTACATAGCTATGTCTTACTATGTGTGTTTGTTTCCGTAGGTACATAGCTATGTCTTACTATGTGTGTTTGTTTCCGTAGGTACATAGCTATGTCTTACTATGTGTGTTTGTTTCCGTAGGTACATGCCCGTTGACAGCATCACGCCTCTGGACAAACTCTGGCCAGGGTGTCAAGTGAGAGCCTTGAACACGGGGCACGTAAGGGCATTCCTCATGTGCCAACAAATGTTCAGGTAACTATAGTATAGTCAGTAAATGTTCAGGTAACTATAGTATAGTCAGTAAATGTTCAGGTAACTATAGTATAGTCAGTAAATGTTCAGGTAACTATAGTATAGTCAGTAAATGTTCAGGTAACTATAGTATAGTCAGTAAATGTTCAGGTAACTATAGTATAGTCAGTAAATGTTCAGGTAACTATAGTATAGTCAGTAAATGTTCAGGTAACTATAGTATAGTCAGTAAATGCTCAGGTAACTATAGTATAGTCAGTAAATGTTCAGGTAACTATAGTATAGTCAGTAAATGCTCAGGTAACTATAGTATAGTCAGTAATTGTTCAGGTAACTATAGTATAGTCAGTAAATGTTCAGGTAACTATAGTATAGTCAGTAAATGTTCAGGTAACTATAGTATAGTCAGTAAATGTTCAGGTAACTATAGTATAGTCAGTAAATGTTCAGGTAACTATAGTATAGTCAGTAAATGTTCAGGTAACTATAGTATAGTCAGTAAATGTTCAGGTAACTATAGTATAGTCAGTAAATGTTCAGGTAACTATAGTATAGTCAGTAAATGTTCAGGTAACTATAGTATAGTCAGTAAATGTTCAGGTAACTATAGTATAGTCAGTAAATGTTCAGGTAACTATAGTATAGTCAGTGAATGTTCAGGTAACTATAGTATAGTCAGTGAATGTTCAGGTAACTATAGTATAGTCAGTGAATGTTCAGGTAACTATAGTATAGTCAGTAAATGTTCAGGTAACTATAGTATAGTCAGTAAATGTTCAGGTAACTATAGTATAGTCAGTAAATGTTCAGGTAACTATAGTATAGTCAGTAAATGTTCAGGTAACTATAGTATAGTCAGTAAATGTTCAGGTAACTATAGTATAGTCAGTAAATGCTCAGGTAACTATAGTATAGTCAGTAAATGTTCAGGTAACTATAGTATAGTCAGTAAATGTTCAGGTAACTATAGTATAGTCAGTAAATGTTCAGGTAACTATAGTATAGTCAGTAAATGCTCGGGTAACTATAGTATAGTCAGTAAATGTTCAGGTAACTATAGTATAGTCAGTAAATGCTCGGGTAACTATAGTATAGTCAGTAAATGTTCAGGTAACTATAGTATAGTCAGTAAATGCTCGGGTAACTATAGTATAGTCAGTAAATGTTCAGGTAACTATAGTATAGTCAGTAAATGTTCAGGTAACTATAGTATAGTCAGTAAATGCTCGGGTAACTATAGTATAGTCAGTAAATGCTCGGGTAACTATAGTATAGTCAGTAAATGCTCGGGTAACTATAGTATAGTCAGTAAATGTTCAGGTAACTATAGTATAGTCAGTAAATGCTCAGGTAACTATAGTATAGTCAGTAAATGTTCAGGTAACTGTAGTATAGTCAGTAAATGTTCAGGTAACTATAGTATAGTCAGTAAATGCTCAGGTAACTATAGTATAGTCAGTAAATGCTCAGGTAACTATAGTATAGTCAGTAAATGCTCAGGTAACTATAGTATAGTCAGTAAATGCTCAGGTAACTATATTATAGTCAGTAAATGTTCAGGTAACTATAGTATAGTCAGTAAATGCTCAGGTAACTATAGTATAGTCAGTAAATGCTCAGGTAACTATAGTATAGTCAGTAAATGTTCAGGTTACTATAGTATAGTCAGTAAATGTTCAGGTAACTATAGTATAGTCAGTAAATGTTCAGGTAACTATAGTATAGTCAGTAAATGTTCAGGTAACTATAGTATAGTCAGTAAATGTTCAGGTAACTATAGTATAGTCAGTAAATGTTCAGGTAACTATAGTATAGTCAGTGAATGTTCAGGTAACTATAGTATAGTCAGTAAATGTTCAGGTAACTATAGTATAGTCAGTAAATGTTCAGGTAACTATAGTATAGTCAGTAAATGTTCAGGTAACTATAGTATAGTCAGTAAATGTTCAGGTAACTATAGTATAGTCAGTAAATGTTCAGGTAACTATAGTATAGTCAGTAAATGTACAGGTAACTATAGTATAGTCAGTAAATGCTCAGGTAACTATAGTATAGTCAGTAAATGTTCAGGTAACTATAGTATAGTCAGTAAATGCTCAGGTAACTATAGTATAGTCAGTAAATGCTCGGGTAACTATAGTATAGTCAGTAAATGCTCGGGTAACTATAGTATAGTCAGTAAATGTTCAGGTAACTATAGTATAGTCAGTAAATGTTCAGGTAACTATAGTATAGTCAGTAAATGTTCAGGTAACTATAGTATAGTCAGTAAATGTTCAGGTAACTATAGTAGCTATAGTCAGTAAATGTTCAGGTAACTATAGTATAGTCATTAATTGTTCAGGTAACTATAGTATAGTCAGTAAATGTTCAGGTAACTATAGTATAGTCAGTAAATGCTCAGGTAACTATAGTATAGTCAGTAAATGTTCAGGTAACTATAGTATAGTCAGTAAATGCTCAGGTAACTATAGTATAGTCAGTAAATGTTCAGGTAACTATAGTATAGTCAGTAAATGTTCAGGTAACTATAGTATAGTCAGTAAATGCTCGGGTAACTATAGTATAGTCAGTAAATGTTCAGGTAACTATAGTATAGTCAGTAAATGCTCGGGTAACTATAGTATAGTCAGTAAATGTTCAGGTAACTATAGTATAGTCAGTAAATGCTCGGGTAACTATAGTATAGTCAGTAAATGTTCAGGTAACTATAGTATAGTCAGTAAATGTTCAGGTAACTATAGTATAGTCAGTAAATGCTCGGGTAACTATAGTATAGTCAGTAAATGCTCGGGTAACTATAGTATAGTCAGTAAATGTTCAGGTAACTATAGTATAGTCAGTAAATGCTCAGGTAACTATAGTATAGTCAGTAAATGTTCAGGTAACTGTAGTATAGTCAGTAAATGTTCAGGTAACTATAGTATAGTCAGTAAATGCTCAGGTAACTATAGTATAGTCAGTAAATGCTCAGGTAACTATAGTATAGTCAGTAAATGCTCAGGTAACTATAGTATAGTCAGTAAATGCTCAGGTAACTATATTATAGTCAGTAAATGTTCAGGTAACTATAGTATAGTCAGTAAATGCTCAGGTAACTATAGTATAGTCAGTAAATGCTCAGGTAACTATAGTATAGTCAGTAAATGTTCAGGTTACTATAGTATAGTCAGTAAATGTTCAGGTAACTATAGTATAGTCAGTAAATGTTCAGGTAACTATAGTATAGTCAGTAAATGTTCAGGTAACTATAGTATAGTCAGTAAATGTTCAGGTAACTATAGTATAGTCAGTAAATGTTCAGGTAACTATAGTATAGTCAGTAAATGTTCAGGTAACTATAGTATAGTCAGTAAATGTTCAGGTAACTATAGTATAGTCAGTAAATGTTCAGGTAACTATAGTATAGTCAGTAAATGTTCAGGTAACTATAGTATAGTCAGTGAATGTTCAGGTAACTATAGTATAGTCAGTAAATGTTCAGGTAACTATAGTATAGTCAGTAAATGTTCAGGTAACTATAGTATAGTCAGTAAATGTTCAGGTAACTATAGTATAGTCAGTAAATGTACAGGTAACTATAGTATAGTCAGTAAATGTACAGGTAACTATAGTATAGTCAGTTAATGCTCAGGTAACTATAGTATAGTCAGTAAATGTTCAGGTAACTATAGTATAGTCAGTAAATGCTCAGGTAACTATAGTATAGTCAGTAAATGCTCGGGTAACTATAGTATAGTCAGTAAATGCTCGGGTAACTATAGTATAGTCAGTAAATGCTCGGGTAACTATAGTATAGTCAGTAAATGTTCAGGTATCTATAGTATAGTCAGTAAATGTTCAGGTAACTATAGTATAGTCAGTAAATGTTCAGGTAACTATAGTATAGTCAGTAAATGTTCAGGTAACTATAGTATAGTCAGTAAATGTTCAGGTAACTATAGTATAGTCAGTAAATGTTCAGGTAACTATAGTATAGTCAGTAAATGTTCAGGTAACTATAGTATAGTCAGTAAATGTTCAGGTAACTATAGTATAGTCAGTAAATGTTCAGGTAACTATAGTATAGTCAGTAAATGTTCAGGTAACTATAGTATAGTCAGTAAATGTTCAGGTAACTATATTTGTAAATCTTCAGGTAACTATATTTGTAAATCTTCAGGTAACTATATTTGTAAATCTTCAGGTAACTATAGTATAGTCAGTAAATGTTCAGGTAACTATAGTATAGTCAGTAAATGTTCAGGTAACTAGCTATAGTATAGTCAGTAAATGTTCAGGTAACTATAGTATAGTCAGTAAATGTTCAGGTAACTATATTTGTAAATCTTCAGGTAACTATATTTGTAAATCTTCAGGTAACTATATTTGTAAATCTTCAGGTAACTATATTTGTAAATCTTCAGGTAACTATATTTGTAAATCTTCAGGTAACTATATTTGTAAATCTTCAGGTAACTATAGTATAGTCAGTAAATGTTCAGGTAACTATAGTATAGTCAGTAAATGCTCAGGTAACTATAGTATAGTCAGTAAATGTTCAGGTAACTATAGTATAGTCAGTAAATGCTCAGCTAACTATAGTATAGTCAGTAAATGTTCAAGTAACTATAGTATAGTCAGTAAATGTTCAGGTAACTATAGTATAGTCAGTAAATATTCAGGTAACTATAGTATAGTCAGTAAATGCTCAGGTAACTATAGTATAGTCAGTAAATGTTCAGGTAACTATAGTATAGTCAGTAAATGCTCAGGTAACTATAGTATAGTCAGTAAATGTTCAAGTAACTATAGTATAGTCAGTAAATGTTCAAGTAACTATAGTATAGTCAGTAAATGTTCAAGTAACTATAGTATAGTCAGTAAATGTTCAGGTAACTATAGTATAGTCAGTAAATGTTCAGGTAACTATAGTATAGTCAGTAAATGTTCAGGTAACTATAGTATAGTCAGTATATGTTCAGGTAACTATAGTATAGTCAGTAAATGTTCAAGTAACTATAGTATAGTCGGTAAATGTTCAGGTAACTATAGTATAGTCAGTAAATGTTCAGGTAACTATAGTATAGTCGGTAAATGTTCAGGTAACTATAGTATAGTCAGTAAATGTTCAGGTAACTATAGTATAGTCAGTAAATGTTCAGGTAACTATAGTATGGTAGCCGGTAAATTGCTCGAAAACAATTGCTCGAAAGACAATTGCTCGAAAGAACAATTGCTCGAAAGACAATTGCTCGAAAAACAATTGCTCGAACGAACAATTGCTCGAATGAACAATTGCTCGAATTATCAAATTGCTCGAATGAACAAAATTGCTCGAATTATAAAATTGCACAGTTTTCGATTTTATAAAAGTTTAGACCGTTTGTATCATCTCGTATGTAACATGTGAATTGGAATCATGTGGTGAATCACTGCTATTCATGTTTTTTATTTATCATAAAACCCGAATACTTATTTATTACATAGTAAACAGAATAGTATAGTACCTCAGTTACATGTATTATTCAAATTTATTCTGGGTAGGCTGTGACGTCATGTATGTAAACAAGAGGTCACGTCATAGTAAACAGAATTGCTGTGGGTCACGTGGAATAGAGAATTAAGATGGCGGCCAACGCGACCGATCTGACTAATGATCTAATTATCTTGAATAAATCGTCTTCTTCAAGACTAAAAATTTGTTACTATTTTGGGTGTAAAAAGACCAGTAGCAATTTCATCAACAGTCATTTTTTAATTTTCGTCCGTATGACTACAAAGATTGGATAATAGCATGCGGTAATGTGGAATTAAAAAAAATACCACCGTAAACGTTATTTAACAAAAGTTGGGTGTGTTGCAGCCATCTTTTGTGTTTGTACTGTACGTACAAACGTACGCACCATTGTTGACATGTGACGTCACAGCCTACCGGGACACGCGTAATATCCCCCTATAGCTCTGGGATACTATATATTCTCTGTACTGTGTTTATTACTAGCCTATCTGCATGTGGCACCTCAATAGGTGAAATAACTCAAAGTTATAGCAGAGTTTAAATAAATCTAAAAAAATAAGGATTGGTAGGTGCAGGTCCACTTTATGAATAACTGACTTTTATAAAATCGAAAACTGTGCAATTTTATAATTCGAGCAATTTTGTTCATTCGAGCAATTTGATAATTCGAGCAATTGTTCATTCGAGCAATTGTTCGTTCGAGCAATTGTTTTTCGAGCAATTGTCTTTCGAGCAATTGTTCTTTCGAGCAATTGTTCTTTCGAGCAATTGTTTTTCGAGCAATTGTTTTCGAGCAATTTACCTAGAACCCTATAGTATAGTCAGTAAATGTTCAAGTAACTATAGTATAGTCAGTAAATGTTCAGGTAACTATAGTATAGTCAGTAAATGTTCAGGTAACTATAGTATAGTCAGTAAATGTTCAGGTAACTATAGTATAGTCAGTAAATGTTCAGGTAACTATAGTATAGTCAGTAAATGTTCAGGTAACTATAGTATAGTCAGTAAATGTTCAGGTAACTATATTTAACAGACACCTTATTGTGGGGTTATAGAAGATTAAAGGGTGACATTACCGTACCATAACTCATTTGCTACGATATAACCTAGACCAGTGGTTCTCAAACTCTATAGTTTAAAGAGCATTTACAGTATTTTAAATAGTTACAGGCTAGCGATATCAAATATGACTAATACATCATGATTAAGTTAATTAGCTATAGAAGAAATATAGCATAAAAGCAAAATTATTGTTTTGTTTGAAAAGATATTATTTTCCCATTAAAAACAAGATTAACATAGCTACCAAACTTTATTCATTTAACGTGTGAACAACTTACAAAATAATGATTAGCTGTAATGAAAAGGAGCTTATAACTACCAAAATATTAGTGGAACGAGAATATGAATCTTGCAAAAAATAGAATAACATAGTTAGCTATTTTGTGTACATTTGCTTCTCGTATTTAGCGGATGTTTCATGAATTCTACCAAGCGCCTCTGCAAAACAGTTTGAGGATCACTGTCCTAGATTATGGTTGAATGATTAAAATTACAACCTCTTTTCATAATTATTAAATTTTTGCATAAAATAGAATCATGATGGTGTATTTGAAATAAATAAATTCTGACTTTTTAATAGTCAAAACTTGTTTGAAGTTTCCAAAAAATATCAGTAAAATGTTTTAATTACTCATGCTAAAATGTTTTCTCCACAGAAAGGCAATCAATGACGCTTTCATTCGTACGTATGACAAGTACGGACCGAGGATAGTATAAGGTGTTGTGCATTTATTTGCACAACAGATTTTATGCTCATGGATGCACAAAAGCTACAACGTGAATAAGTAATGTGACGAACATTCTAGATGGAGCGCTAGGCTGTGAAACTGTACCAAACAAATATTCTAGCCAGTTTCGATGGATATAACTAGGGATGTGACAATATGCTTTCAAAATCCTAGATCTTATAAGAATATCATGAACGAAATGGTATCGGAACACTGTATACCGCTGATGTAGAATGATTCAATTCTTTCTAATTCTTCCGTATAGTTAATAGATATCTATAACATTTTCAGGATCTATGCAAAGCACATTGTCACAACCCTTTTATAACTCATCTGACCAAACACCATAAACTGGTTTAGATCTTTTCATTAATTCAGTAAAAACAGCAGTGTTCCATCTAGCTAAGTTATATATCTGTGTGTGTAATCTTATGGTAGGTTTTTAATAACCTTCAGGACTTGACATCAAGAGTGTCCGAAAAGAATAATAATGTAATTCTGTAAAATTGTAGTACTTAGCTACACTTTAATTCGTTCGCAGATAATGAATTTTTAATTATTACCTTTTTTAGACGGTAAAATAGGAAAGTTTTAAGTAGGGTAAATGATTTCATTTATATTTAAGTAGTTAATTTTATTTGCCCAGCTATTAATTTTATTTGATTTTAACAATAGGATAATATTAGGCAATTCTGCTTGAATGACTACTTGATTTTCAGGAAATATAATTGCAAGGTGCTCAAATTAGTACAATTATTTAAGTAACGTTAGAAAAGTCAAATTGAACCAAGTTGGCTATGTGTAATTTAAAGTTGCCATTTTTGTGTTTGTTTTGCCTGATAATATTTACGGTTTTAGTTCCTTTAGGTGTTTTATTATTAGTAATATTTATGGGAGAATTAGTTTGAAATAATAATTTTTTATTTAATTAGAACTAAAGTGAGGGTTAATAAAATCAGATACAATTTATTTATAAATATATGTAACAATGTAAATAATAAATCTTATAAATTCAATGCCTAGCTCACTCAACTTATTTCGTGTAGAATGACAATTGTGTGTATTTATACGACAATGTAACCTACTTGTTATGTCAGCTACTGTAGAAGTCTGTCTTATAAATATGCTATCAAAAGAATGCCACCAAACTTATCTAATTACTTATAGTCAAGTTAGGCGCCCAGAGAGAGAGTTATGGTGGGGCCATAGAAGATTAAGAGAGACCCCCTTTCAACTCTTGCAACATCCAGAAAATATAAAGTACAAATAATGTGTTCTGCTAATTGTCATCCTTCAGCTAATAAAAAAAATGGATTTAACAACCTATAGCTAACTCTATTTTATTAGGGAATGTTTAACGTCTGCTTCTGAACCAAAGGTCATATCTTTAATGTCAAGAAGAAATGAAATACAAGGGACTAGAAGGAGTAGTCAGAAATGAAAGTGGCGCAATACAATAACACCTACCACCAATCTATGAAGAAGCTCATGGATGCAGAAAAGCTATGTGTAAAATTACTTTTTTATGGCCTCTTAATCTTCTACGGCCCCATCTTAACTACCTCCCTGGGTATCAGCCATATATACTTAAAATTACATACTACATGTGCAAGTAGACTTGTTAATATGTTTATAAAATCTTTCAAAATAACAGCACGTAGTTATCAAAAATTGTATATTTATTTATGAAAAGCAATATATAAAAGTTAATAATGTCGACATAATAAAATCACTATACCCATAATCTCTTACATTTAAATTGTCTGTAGTTTTAATATGCGAGTTAATTTTACCCTCAAGAAGTAAGTAAATGCATGCATTTTATGACTAAAAAGTAAACTTTACGACAAAATATTAGAGACGCATTTTGAATGTGAAGATTTGCCTACACTTCACTAGCTAAATATGAACTAGGGTAACTTCCTAGTTATCAAAAGATTACACATTTTAGATAATAGAAGTTTCATTTAATTGGTATTAAACCTGTTTAAAAATAAGAAATAAATATTAGATAGCTACTTTCTTTTTACATGATAACTCGTAACACTTACTTCATATACAAAGAGATTTAGTTAGCTATTCATATTTTTTTAATATTTTATTCTTTTAGTTTTGAACTGAATTTTTATAATTTTAGAGTAATAAAAAGGCATAATTAGAATGGACTATCACAAAATCACAACCCTTTCAAAATCAGTTTCATTAAAACAGAGCAGACTTTGAATTTTTGAAAATAAAACAAAAGGAATTAAACCTACACTTTACCAATGGATGCATAAAAGCTACTCCGCGTTTTATGTTTTCATAGTGAGAAGTTTCCATTTTGTTACTGAGTGAAGTGATCACAAATTTCACTCAAAAAATAAACTTTAAGTTTTTATCACAAATATTGCACTAAGCTAATGAAAGATTTTAAAATTTAAACATTGCAATAAATCATTTTACATTCCATTGATTATTTAAATGGTAATATAGGTTGAGGAAATCATGCAGTACTGTGACACTCACAGTAACCGGAAAATGGGTTTCAATTTATCCGACCTTTAGGAAATTTAAGATAAACACCAACCCGGGTACTGAGTGCCTAAGTAATGGTCAGAGTACAGCAACATAACCCTTATATGATAATAGTAACTCATATTCACCCTAATATGATTAGAGTAACTCATATTCACCCTAATATGATCATAGTAACTCATATTCACCCTAATATGATCATAGTAATTCATATTCACCCTAATATGATCATAGTAACTCATATTCACCCTAATATGATCATATTAGTCTTATTTATTCTAATATGATCATACTACATAATATTCAAATAGTCACTATATAGTTTTGGCTGTCATGAAGCGAGAGTAGAAAAATACTAATAACAAATCCAAACCACAGTTTGTAAAGTCTACGTAAATAACCAACATAGAGGTGCGTTAGATTTGTTCTTTGGAATAACTCAAAATGCAGGCAAACCGTACTTACTTTGCAATTTTTGTAATTCTTCATTTACTAACATATCCTGAAAAAGTAAAAACAACATCAATGAGCAAGAAAAAAAAACATTAGCAAGATAAGGATCTAAATACCCTGGTTACCACACCGGATACTCCGTAGCTAAGCGAGTATTCTCACCAGTGATTAACAAAATAGAGACTTGGAAAAACAGAAAATAATTAGCTAACTTAGAAAAGTTAAATAGACATTAGACATATTCTTTTCAGATTACTTCATACATTGTGAAGACATTTGTAGAAAATAGTCATTGAGCAGTTTTCATCAAAATAATATCAATAGAAACAACAATCACTAAGCATTAGTAGAGCAGTTATAAAAGCTACACAGCGAGTTTAAAACATATTAAAATAAGTCTAAAATTAAAATAAAGCCTATATTAGACCAAATTTTCATTTCACTTACATCAGCTGTTTTCACCACCAAGTCCATTCCCTTCTGTATCCACAGAGGCACCTTATCCATTTGGTTTAACTTGACAAGGCACTTGACAATGAAAAGTCTGTTCTCCTTCCAGCCAGACTCGTGCAGCCTCTCCGCAGTCTCAAAGTGATCCAAAGACTCTTCGTAACTTCCACTCGGGACTTCTCCAAACAGAGCAGCTGCAGCCTTTCTCTCCAACCAAGACAAGTCTGAGGCAATATATATTAAATATAAATAAATTCTAATCAATTGTGAGAAAATTAACACTGTAAGGTAAGGTCCGAGTTATCTGACATTATCTTACTTTCGATTAGCTATAGCTATAAGAAAATATATAATTATCAAATCAACTAGAGAAATAATAATTATCATACAGTTAGTTTTTAATATGATTAAAAATGTGATAACTTTCGATAATCCGAAAGCAAATAGATTAAAAGTAGTTTTAATTTATTGGTTTAAATTTTCCAATATTAGCTAGATGTAGTTAAATACTTTGTATAAAAGCCTGTACCTGCAACTTCAAAGCAGAATCTGCCTAGCAAGTGATGCAAGGTAGAGTCGTTAGGACTGTAGCTGAGGGCACAGTCAATGTGCTTCTTGAACAGCTGTCCACTGGCTATCCTGTCCTTGGTGCTAAGGTACTCTCCTCTCGCTCCACAGAAAATGGCAAACCATTTGTGAGTGTCCGGACTGCTACTATTGGCCTGTAGGGCTCTCTCTGCGTAATTGTAACCTGAAAAAAAAGAGATTCTATAAATCCAATCTAAAAATATAGCTAGTTCCGATTCATCAAATGGTTTCATTTTTTACATCATAAAGCTAGCTATGAAAAAATTATTCAGTCATCATTTCGCTATTCAAATTCACATATATAATCTAAAAATATAGTTCAGAGTTATTGGACAGTTTCACTTATTAGATAAAATATGAAAAAATGAATTCATTGAGCTACTAGTTACAGGTTCTGCAAATTTCAATGAAAAGAATTTTATGGGATAGCTTGCCAACAGTAAAAATGAATTATTTAAAAGATTAAAATGATGACTTATATAAACATTTAGCTAGCTAGCCAGTAACTAATTTATGAACATTTTTGCATGAATTATAACTAGCTAAATTATATATATTAAGGAATATTAGAAGCTAGCCTATAGCTTCTAAAGCTAATTCAACCAACGCACCATCAAATATGTATTTCTTCTTGAGTTCTGCATTTCCCTGCTTATCCTCAACATTGGACATATTTCTGCAGCTCTTAGCCATTCTCCAGAGAACCTCAGAGTTGTCACTGTAGCTAATGAGTTTCTCCAGCAGATTCCTATGGGCTGAGTCAATGTCTTCTACATTGCCAGTGGAAAATAATCTGTCTGTCTGTTGCAGAAGAATATTCAGTTCAGAAACATCATTGGCAGTGTAACTAGCATTTAAACTGAAACAGAAAAAAGGCAGAGTGAAGATAAGTGGAAACCAGTTGGGTACACACTCGGCACCCCCAGGGAAACATGAAACATGGGTACATGTTTTATTGAAATTATTCTCAAACTCCCGACATGTAGATCAATTAAAGTATTGACAGTTAGGGAAAAAGCAACAATTATCAGATGCAAATTGAAAACCATATGAAAATCATTCATCCACTCTTCAATTAGCATCTGGTGATTGAAACTTTATTTTGTAGGCAGATATTTTTTTAGGGGTTTAAAATCTGGTTTCACAAATGAGAAACCTATTGCTAGAATTAAAAATATGATGAAAAGGGGAAAAAATGCCCTTCATTAACTAAATTACAACAGTTCAAGGCGCAAGGGAGTGGTTAATGTAAAGCTAGCTATGGTTTTGACAAAAACAGAAAATATGCATGCCAATAGACGATTATTGTGTACTAACTCTTCTCTTATTCTTTGGTAGTAACTAATAATAATTTCAAACATTTCAATACAATATTAATAAATTTTTTTAACTCACTCACTAACTGTAGGTTCAACAAAATCTTCATTTTCAAAGCTACTGACATCGAAAAACTCGTCATCTTCATCCTGAGAGAAGTACTCCGATTCACAACCGCTGGAGATTTCATTGGCGGTGCAGAAACTGTCAGCACTTGAACCAACACCCGTGTAGAAACTCTCACCACTGGAACTTTGCCCTCTTGTACTGTGGGGAGAAGAGTGAAGTCATCAGACAGGTTGCTGCCTAACTTAAAAGATGATTTGAACAAAGATGTTTCTACATTTTTAACTCTTTCATCCAGGAGTATATTTAATTTTCAAATCAGAAAGTGTAGATAATTAACAATCTCAGTGGTAAGATCTCCCAAAATTTAGGTACTACAACTTTTTAAGAGTATGTAAAACTTGAGTTAAATTCGTGGTTTCAGTAGTTGGGAGTAGCTTGGCTGTTCAGTTCAGAACTTAAAGATAGTTCTCAAGATAGATTCAGGTAAATTTTGAGCTAGCCCCACCTCAGGCAAGGCACTCTCTATCCCATTTGGTATCTATTAGCTATGTATTGTATACTAAAGTTTAGAAAAAGTGAAATAACACCTGATCACAGTGATCAACTTCAGTCCCCCCAATGTAATCAAGAAAAGTTAGGTCACTTAGATGTGTACCTACCATCCGGAATGAAAGAGTAAGGTATTAAATTATTTTGGTTTGATGTCAATAGGCTCTACAAAAATCAATACAACTGTACTTATTTATTATGGAACAACTAAATAAGTAAGGCAAGTTTCGAATTATCAGACAGTTCTATATCATGGGCCGTAGGAAAAAAATGTATATCTAGCTACTAAATAATAATAATTATTTAACTTTTATACCATTTTTATATGACCGAAGATTTAGAACCTTGATAATTCTGCACATAGCTACCGAAACTAGACTCGGAAATTTCAACTCACCCATTTTCAGATGTGGATTGGCTGAAGGACACAGTTTTCTTTCTATTTTTTCGTGAACTGACGGAAGAAGATCCGTTTCTAGGAGCTTGCATTATACTCTGTGGTTGGAGTTGGTTTATTCTTTCTAATTCTGAAAAAAAAACAGAAGTTACTTTAACTGCACCAGTATGTACCTAACTAGGTATTAAATTTCAGATGAACCGAATTACAAAAACAGGCAACTAGCTAATAAATTAATGTAGTTACTAGTTAGGCAAGTCTTATTCTCAAAGAAAATATTTTGTTGTAAAAAGACAAGTTGCAATACCAATTAGGACACTGTTAGCAATATAATGAAAAAGAAAGTACCCAATTAGGGCATAAAAAGTACATGAATTATGACACACTTAGCATTAGAAATAAAAGTGTACATGAATTAGGATACAATTAGCATTAGCTATAAGGAAATTAGCTACCTACCCAAATGAGAAAATCATTGAAAAATAGTAATAGAAAAAGTTTCACCACTCACCTAATTTTCAACATCAATAGAACATCTTTTAAATATTTAAAAAAATAACAGATGGCTACCTAGTTACTTCGAAAGTAGATGTCCAGCATATTTCAATTAAACTATAGCTAGCTACTGTATACAGCTACATTTCTTTTATACACTTAAAATAAATTCAAATGATAATATTCAAAAACACCTATGAGTAACCATGCCTTTTTTATTTTGAGGGTTTATAAAATATTTGAATTGGGTGTATTATTTGATGGATAATCACCTCGCTCCATCGCAGCCATGTTCCTCTTCATAGCAACTATATTGTCGTGAAGTTGTGCCACCTCCTGCGTCATTCTGCTTTTGTGTACCAGACGTGTACTGAGGTAAGCAACAGCAGAACCTACCAGTGCACCAACTCCTACAGCAGCCACTCCTACTATCACCTGATGGGGAATGAGGTAATTAGCGAGAAGAAAACATGCATTTCATCATAGTCATTATTCAATATTATGAATTGCTATAATTGATTCTATTTCATATAGCCAGCTATAGCTCAAGGTAATCAAAATGTATAGAAAATAGCTAATAGAGATAGCAATTTAATACTTACCGAATTAGGCACTTTATTAGAAGACATCTTGATCACATATAATAGCTATTTACCTAGTGTGGAAACTGAAAAACAAAAATAATATTAGAAATAGAAAGTAGAATTGCTGTATCCCATCACCTTTTTTGTATCAACAGTGACCAGTTTAAACTGTCCGAGTACCGTTTACTTAATTTGTCAGATGCTTGTAGCCATTCCTAAAGGCAACTTCACACGATCAATATTATTGACAATATTTGCTAATTGTATCAATATATTGATACAATTAGCAAATATTAATCGTGTGAAGTTGCCTTAATATAGGATTTTCAGATTTGTCTCAAGATTGTTGTTAAACTTTTCAAAAAAAAAATCCAAATTTTCAGTAGAGGCTGAAAATAAAAAAATTATAATCTAATCTACCACTGGACCCCACCAAAGAGATTAATTGTGATGTAGGAATAACTACTATCTAAATCATCTTCTCAATTCTTGATTTTGATGTATATCTAAATCATAAATATAATTACAAAGATATAATATTCCAGTGTGCATGTGAAAGCTGCCAAAATTTTTAATTTCTCTTCATTTGGAACATGTTCCTGAGCTCCTCCAACAATTTTTCTAATTTCCTTCCTAGACCTAAAGTATCTTATTAGAACTATCTATTAACCCTTTCCATCATCATGGTTAGTAGAACTAACTTATTAAACAATGTGCTATAGCTCACAGTCACAGTTGGCTAAAGATCTAACCAATTAATAGAATGATGCAATAGGGTACAAATAAAGGGCCTAATTAGCAATCACCTTTCAGATGAACACAGAGTGTCAGTGAGGGAGGTTGAAATATTTCTTCAGAGGTGAAAGTCAAGTTATGTCATGGTGGTTAGTCTGACTGACCACCTCATATAAAGAATACAGAGTCAGCAAATGTTACAATTTTTTGCGGTGGTTAGTCTGACTAACCACTATTTTGCAGCTACCTCGTATACAAAAATCTGAATCAACAAATGTTCTTTTTTGTGTTTATAGTCTATTTACAACAAAAGTAACTATTTCAACTATAGAAACTTAAAAAAAAAGGATAGAAGTTAAAGCTTGCCTGAAAGGGTTAAGAAGCTATATACTCACTAGTCTCATCGTTATAAAATAAATCCGTATTTAGACTTTTTAAAGTTTAAACAGACAAATGTCTTATTAGTAGCTATAGTATAACTATTATAGAACTAATAAAATTACTATTGTAGAGGCATGAGTCAATGTCATGACCTGTAATCATTTAGATATGTAACCTGATTTAGATATGTAACCTGATTTAAATATGTAACCTGATTTAAATATGTAAACTGATTTAGATATGTAACCTGATTTAGATATGTAACCTGATTTAGATATGTGACCTGATTTAAATATGTAACCTGATTTAAATATGTAACCTGATTTAAATATGTAGCTAACCTGATTTAGATATGTAACCTGATTTAGATATGTGACCTGATTTAGATATGTGACCTGATTTAGATATGTGACCTGATTTAGATATGTGACCTGATTTAGATATGTGACCTGATTTAGATATGTAACCTGATTTAGATATGTAACCTGATTTAGATATGTAACCTGATTTAGATATGTAACCTGATTTAGATATGTAACCTGATTTAGATATGTAACCTGATTTAGATATGTAACCTGATTTAGATATGTAACCTGATTTAGATATATGACCTGATTTAAATATGTAACCCGATTTAAATATGTAACCCGATTTAAATATGTAACCTGATTTAAATATGTAACCTGATTTAGATATGTAACCTGATTTAGATATGTAACCTACTCCAACCTGCTTGTTGGAGTCGGTGAAATTCTCTATACTGGAGCAAGAGTCAATAAATTAAAAATAAAGAGTTGGGAGTCGATTAATTCAAAATAGCTACAAGTGAAATTAACATTGTAGCATACTAAGCAATAAGCATAGGAGAAAATGGATATTTCTCTCCATTATTACCAGTCTGCCAAATGTGTCAAATCTGTCTCGAAGATTTTCAAATTTTTGAATGGGTTTTTCAAAATTTCGACTTTTTCATGAAAAAAAAATATATTATGTAAAAAAATATTTCTACAACAAATTTGAGAATCAAAAATAGTATAGCATCATGTTGTAGGTAATTTTATGGAGAATTGAATGCAAAAAACTGCAAAGCCGTAGCTTCAACCAAAAAAACATAAGCTTTTGAATTACATGATTTGTAGATCTCTGAAGTAAGATAAAATCCCCATTCAAAATATGATAATCTGACTGTGACACGCAGCATACGCCTCCCGTGGAGGTCTGCGAGTAACTGAGGAATATTTCTTTGCAAACCTTAGTGGGCGTGATATTAGTGGTAGGTTAGATATCAGATATAGCGATATAATTAATTATTACGAATTATAATTGGCTGAGAGATGGTTTTTAATTTTTAGAGTACATATTGACTCCCAGGGTCCCAGAGAGGTAGAGTAACATGAGAACTCTGATATTTTGCACACACTATTAGAAGGTTATAAAGCAACTACCTATTTACACAACAAAAAAATGAGAAAATATTATGATGTTTCCGCCTTCCGGGAATGGTCTTAAACTAACATACTCTCCTAGTTTCAGAAAATGTTCATGGAGTCGCCAATATATCTTTTTTTTCAAAAATTAGTAATGCAGTCGCCAGTCGTCAAAATTTAATTCCAATTTTGAAAGTAGACAGTCGTCAATACCTATATTATTTACCAGTCTGCAGAACATGGAACATTTTTAACATTTTCTGTGCAAACAATCCTTAATTTCCTCCTATTTTCACCAGATTGTATTTGGTGGTAAATTCCAATGATATGTCGGGAGATATTTAATTTCTCTAATAAAAAAATTCTTGCAATGTCGGAGGATATTTAGCTATTAATTCCTATATTACCATTAATTTTTGGAGGAGAAACTGGAAAAATGTTAAGAGGACTAGACAAATTGATAAAAAATGTTGGCAGCTATTTCTCAGATTTTTGAAAAGGTCAGAGGAGTTCAATGCACCAAATACAAACTGGTATTTACATGTATTTCACTGAGAACAGAAGCTAAAATAGAGCATTTCTTGGAGAACACTTTACCAGTTCCTGCAGTCTGGTATCATTATACCTACCTAATTATCAAAAGTAAACATAGGGTCACGCAGGTAAATTGCGGCCCTTTAATTTTTAATTGTGGCTCTCAGTCTCACAAGTGATTCTCTAAAACATTCTGAACCAAAATTACATTAAAATGTTGCATAGCTATCAAAATAAGCACAGTGCATGCTACAATTTATTACTTCATGATTTTAATGAGTGTTTTGAAGCTATGACGTTTCTGTTGTTAGAGGCCGCATTTAGTTAGTGAGCTGCAATTACCTGCTTGACCCTACCTTAATATATAATTGAGAATTTGAGAGCATATCAGCCAATCAGAGAGAGGCGCCGCCGCCAAGCGCCAATCACAGAGGGGCATAGCTACCCAGTTAGCAGAATGTGTCTCTTCTCCCGCAGAGATTTTAATTTGAGAGACAGTTACTCTCTGACTCACAGTAGGAGATTCAGAATCTCCATTCTCCCGCAGCTAAATTAATGGTAACATAGGAATAAATTCAAAATCTCCCGCAGCTTAATTAATGGTAACATAGGAATTAATTCAAGATCTCCCGCAGAGATCTCAAATTTCTGAAAATTCAATCAAAAACTTCCGCAGAGAGTCTTGGAAAAATGTTCCATATACTGAAGACTGGACAGCTACCTACTTTCTTCCCAGTTTGCAGAATATGGGACATTTTTAACATTTTCAGATTTTCTGTGCGAACAATCCCTAATTTCCTCCTATATTATGTATATATATTTACTTGTATTTTACTGAGAACAGAAGTCAAAATAGAGGATTCCTTGGAGAACACTTTACCAGTTCCTGCAGTCTGGCAGTTTGCCGGGTCCTACGAATAACCCAAATGAAGTCCTACGAATAACCCAAATGAAGACCTACGAATAACCCAAATGAAACCAAATGAAACCCAATGAACCCAAATAAAACCCAATGAACCCAAATGAACCCAAATGAACCAAAAATGAAACCCAATGAACCCAAATGAACCCAAATGAAACCCAATGAACCCAAATGAAACCCAATGAACCCAAATGAAACCCAATGAACCCAAATGAAACCCAATGAACCCAAATGAACCCAAATGAAACCAAATGAACCCAAATGAAACCAAATGAACCCAAATGAAACCCAATGAACCCAAATGAAACCCAATGAACCCAAATGAAACCCAATGAACCCAAATGAAACCAAATGAACCCAAATGAAACCAAATGAACCCAAATGAAACCAAATGAACCCAAATGAAACCCAAATGAACCCAAATGAAACCAAATGAACCCAAATGAAACCAAATGAACCCAAATGAAACCAAAATGAAACCAAATGAACCCAAATGAAACCCAATGAACCCAAATGAACCCAAATGAAACCCAATGAACCCAAATGAAACCAAAATGAAACCAAATGAAACCCAAATGAAACCCAATGAACCCAAATGAAACCAAATGAACCCAAATGAAACCAAATGAAACCAAATGAAACCCAATGAACCCAAATGAAACCAAATGAAACCCAATGAACCCAAATGAAACCCAATGAACCCAAATGAAACCAAATGAACCCAAATGAACCCAAATGAAACCCAATGAACCCAAATGAAACCAAATGAACCCAAATGAAACCAAATGAACCCAAATGAAACCAAATGAACCCAAATGAAACCCAATGAACCCAAATGAAACCCAATGAACCCAAATGAAACCAAATGAACCCAAATGAAACCAAATGAACCCAAATGAAACCCAAATGAAGTCCTACGAATAACCCAAATGAACATAAAAATGAACATCCCAAAGAAACAGAAACAACCCAAATGAAGCAGAAACAACCCAAATGAAGCAGAAACAACCCAAATGAAGCAGAAACAACCCAAATGAAGCAGAAACAACCCAAATGAAGCAGAAACAATCCAATTGATGCTAAAAACGAATAACCCATATGAAGCTAAAAACGAATAACCCAAATGAAGCAGAAACAACCCAAATGAAGCTAGAAACGAATTCAAATGAAGTAGAAACAATTCAAACATTTAGTATTCAATTGGTCTTTATTCGATTTTCATTTGATTTTCATTTTATATTCTTTTTAAATTCATTTTAGGGTAAGAACCGAATTATCGGACGAATCGAAATATCGGACAAATCCAGTTCAACAGCCCAAATATCCTATATATTAAACTTAATGTGACCAAGTGAAGGATAAATCGTCTGCTATATATACCATGTACAATGCATTTCAATTTCGTGAAGATCATTGACTATGCAGAGAAATAACAGACAATTAGATATTTTGAATCCCTTTCATATCACTTTTAAACACACGATGTTATAAAAGTGACGTAAATTGCAACAAACGTAACTTACGACCTAACTGCTCTAGACCGCTTGGACAAGTGTTAGCTAATGTTTACATTAGGAGTCCTGCTACATTTGGCGATAAACTTTTTATCATCATCTTAACTCAAGCTTCTGAAAAATATTGTCTGATGAATCGATTCCAAATACATGAACATTCACTATTTCGGACAACTGTCCGACGAATCGATTATTTATCAAACGAAAATTCGATTCTTCAGACAGGTTTGTCTGGAGAATCGAATTTGTCATAAATATACGATTCATAATTATACAGTTGTTTTATCATATCACTAATGCCTTAAATAGTTGTTATTACTATTCAATATATAATTTTTGATTTATCCTGCCATGGATTAAAAGATGTTAAAGGTCCCTCCAAGCAAATTTTTTTATTGCTTAGATCAACAAGCCTAATGTTTCTTATCATTTTACTGCAAATCCCATAAAATTTGATAGCATATTTTTAATTTTATATGCTTTCAAAGATTTTTGTAATCCAAACTCTACAAAACCTACTTTACTCCCGACTTTCTAATTTTCAGTCTTAAGAAAAAGAATGTACACCATTTGTTTTGATTGTCAACTAGGTATTTGGTATAATAAATCTATTTATTATTCGTTTAATGGTTTAAATTTGGATAAACTTATTATAGAAACGTTTACATACTTTTAGAAACAATTAATATCTTAAAGAAGGCCAAAAACGCATTGTTTGTTTAAAAATCTAAATTTGAAATCAAAACAAAGAGTGTACAATCTTCTTTCTCATCGTTAGGTTGGAGATTCGCTCAATTGTTGCTCACAGAGTATTAAAAAACTTTAAAAGCAAATAATAAAATATATACTGAACCGAATTGCATGCGGTTTGCGGAATAATGATCGTAGACCTTAGTTCTTTAATATTATGTAATAAACTCATTTTTTTCCCGGAGCCTGTAGAGGACCTTTAAAAGCAAATGATAAAATATATACTGAACCGAATTGTATGCGGTTTTTGCAATAATGATCGTAGACCTTAGTTCTATAATATATGTAATAAACTCATTTTTTCCCGGAGCCTGGAGAGGACCTTTAACCATTAGGTTCAGTTTGAAGACTTGTAGCGCAAGGTTCTATATAACGATCGCTCTGATAAAATAGTAAAAAATACTACCTAGTTTAATTTCTTAGTGTTGTCACTGTTGTAATATAGTATATTAATTAAATTTGGTGTCATCGACCTGATTCAAAATTGCATAAATATATCAAAATTGCAGCAACATGGCTGCTAAGAAGAAAATTCAACAATACAAAAGTTTAGATACCTATGACAACTGCAGTTGCTGAAATTCGGGATAAAATGATATCTATTCGAGAAGCAGCAGTTAAGTATAATATCCCTGTTTCTACCCTTGGAGATCGTGTACCGGGTCGTTATACTAGTGGACTGATGAAGCCAGGTTCGTAAAATGGAATCTAATGTAGGCTACAATAAAAAGTTAGCAATAATAGAGTATGCATTTTAATTGTTTCCATCCTGTTTATTACAGGAAGAAAGTGTAAGCTTTCAGCGTCACAAGAAGAGCAGCTAGTTAATTTCTTAATATACCGGTCTAAAATTGGCAATGGAGCAAGTAGAGAAGACGTAATAAAAATAATTAAAGATGTGCTACAAAAAGAGGAAGAGGATGCAGCTAAAGCTGGAAATGTTATTGTTGAAGAAGATAGGCTTTTTATAAACAATGAGCCATCCAAGAGTTGGGTGCAGCGCTTCATATCCCGCCATCCAAATATATCAGATAGAATGCCGGAACACATTGGTCACATGCGACAAAGAGTGACCAAGGAATCACTGGAAGAATGGTTTGATACGTTCGAAAATTATCTTTCTTCTGAACATGGAATTGATGCTGAAAGATTTCTTTCATCTGAAAACGCAAACCGTGTATTTAATTTAGATGAGTCATGGTTTCCTTTAGGAGGCTCTAATAAACTGAGGGTACTTTCGGAGAAAGGATGCAAGAATGTGTACAATGTATCTACTGAAAATAGAGAACAGATAACTGCTCTAGGGTGTGTATCTGCTAATGGACATTTTCAGAACCTTTTGTTCTTTCCCCATGAGTTCGGCCAATATATAATTTCAAGAACGTGAATCCAAGTAACTTTGACGTTGGAGTGACAAAAAATGGCTGGATGGATTCAGAAAAGTTTTTTGTGTGTTTTTCTTCCAAGTTCATTCCAGCTGTCAAGGATAGGGGAATTCAATTCCCAATAATTGTACTGTTTGACAGACATTCATCTCGCATCAACCTTTCTAATGGTGAATTCTGCAAGAAAAATGACGTGATTCTTTACTGCTTCCCAGCTCATGCGACTCATATTATGCAACCCATGGACGTGATCGTATATGGACCACTAAAACTCTTTGGGAATAAAGCCTTGTCGCCTTGACTAATTTCAAATTGAAGAACAATCTCCCTATGAATAGATCACACTTCTTCACTATGTTCGATGAAGCATGGAAGATCGCTGAGTCAAGACCTAACAATGTAATCTCCGGATTCAGAAAGACAGGTATACTACCTTTCAATCCAAATGCAATTGACTGTACAAAATTGATTAATCCGAGTGATGCTGCAATTGCGGCTCGGACCACCAATAGTATATCTTTCGAGCAGCAAGTTGGTGAAGCACGTTCGTTTCTAAGAATCACGGGAACTATTCAAACGTCGGTTCTCTGAAGGGTATGATATTATAAATGAAAGCTATGAAAATCAGCTATACCAGGTCTACAAAAATCTTCGACTAATGGCTAATGCAGGTAACCAATCAATCGGATTATCTTCAACAAATAGAGTTGTTGGAGATTATCATGGCAATGAAAGAAGAGAAGAAAATATCATTGAATTTCCAAGCTCTATTGAAAATGCAACCCATGATGGGTTGCATCCCAAAATGCCAAACCATCACCATCGGTGAACCCAATCCACGAGCTTCTTCCCCAGTTGCAGGTCCTTCTGGTTTACAATCTGTGGAAAACAGATATAGTCAAATTATTGCTGAGCTGTCAGCAGTTGAAAACAGGTTGGAAATGTCTCCACCAAAATATTATACTGCATGGGAGAAAGAATCACCCTTTGGAAAACATTTAAGAATGTCTGAAAATCTGATTATAACTAAAAAGATTGTTAAAAAAACGAAAATACCACCAGCAATTAGTGGTGTTGAGTACATTGCCTTCATGGAGAGAAAACAAAAGGATAAAGAGTACAAAGAAAATCAAAAGAAATCAAGACAAGAGGAACGTGAACGTAAAAGACATAGAAAAGATGAAGTCATTGAAAAGAAATCTTAATTCAGATTTAAGTCTTTTTTTCAGATGAAAGTATTCAATATGATGATGAGGAAGATATCATAATAGATTTGGACGAAAAAGCGTGTGGTGCTTGTGGAGGAGATAATAGACAGAATGAACCAGCAGCTTGGATTGGTTGCCATAGGTGGTTCCATATAGGAGTGTCAGATCTCTGTATATTTCAGTTCAATGGACGATGAGGAGCTGAATGCATTGGATTTCCAGTGCAAAGTGTGTCTAAAACATAAGATGTCTAAAAATATCACTAATAAATCTAAGATGTTTTAGCATTTTCCACTGATAATGCTCCTTAGGATTTATTTTCTATGGGATATTTAATTATTTTAATAGAATAGATAATGTGTATTTTTTTATTCTTATCATTTGAATGAAACAGAAAGTTTTTTTTGTACCTTATTAAGATAGTTTCTACTTCTTACATATTATTACAATAGTAGGTATACCGTATTCTATATTTTTTTTTCTCTCTATGAACCGGACGGGATGTATTTTTTTAATTATAAAATCATAACTTTATGCTATTCATAATTTGTGTTATTTTCAAACCTAAAATAATTTACAAATGGATTTATTAGTCAATAGTCATATAGATTTAGCATGTTAGCATATTTTTAATAATACTCTGAAACATGAAAATAAAATATAGCTACTCTTATGAATTTTATCCTTCTTGTTTTTAATGAAAAAATATTGTCTTTTTAAACAAAAAAAAACTCTTATGAATTATGATCCACATATATATAATCAGTCAGAAAAATATGTCATTTTATAGAACATCTGTTATTACCTTCGCAAATATGCGTAAGGTCATATTTTTGTTTTCCTAAAATCATAATTACAAATCATAATTGTGATTATGATTAGTTCTCATTACATTTATTTAAAATGAATTATAACGTGTCCGAAAATTTGAATTCAATTCGATTCTTGTCCGAAAATTTGATTTTCTTCTCCTATTATTGAAATCATTTAAAAATGATCATATTCCCAATGCATGATGAAATTTGATTTTTATGAAGCATTTCATCATACAGAAAAATTCGAATTGTTTACATTGCAACTATCAGAGTGCAATTAGACGTATGGTGCTCACGTGTGAATATCATATTCTTGAGGCCTGTCGAAAATGTCCGATAATGCGGTTCTTACCCTATATTAATTTAGTTTTCATTTGGAATTTATCTGGTATTCATTCACAGTGAAGTGTTAAAACAACCATCATTTGGTGCTAGGACGAAACGGTGCTAGGACGAAACGGTGCTAGGACGTTTCGTACCCGGACATTTCGTTGACGGACGTTTCGTTAAAGGACGTTTCGTTAACGGACGTTTCGTTACAAGGACGTTTCGTTACTAGGACGTTTCGTTACTAGGACGATAATTTGTTACCAGATTTTTCGTTCCAAATCGCTACTAACAATTTTTATAATTCGAAATGAGTTATAGGCTGAAAAATATACCAATCACATAAATTATAAATATATAGCTATTGAATATTTTCCCCTATGTGAACCAATTACTGGAAGTTTTCAAACATTTTAGAAAATAGTATATAAGAATAAGAATAAAAAAGAGTTGAAATGTTAAATTATGTAGTCTTTTCTTATATGATTGAAAATAATTATTACTTTCGCAAAATTGCGGAAGGTTATGTTTCTTTTCATTAAGTTATTTTCATTCGGCAACTTGTAACATCTGGTAATTGGAATTTTACACTAACGTTAAAACATTTTCCAAAATATGAAAAAAAGATTTTCCCAATGTAGGTATTATCTCCGAGTTCTCTGACTGAACCACATTTTCAATAGTATGAGGACAAAAAAAATAGATTTTTTGTTATTTAACTTGTATATCGATTGCAATCCATGGTATTTTCACTTCCAGCTTTTCTAATCAAAGAAATTAAGTAATGATTATTAATTTTAATACATCTGATTAAAATCAATGTATAACCAAACGAATAAAAAATATAATGTTTAAAAAGTAGACGCTATTTTTGAAGTAGTAAAAATTGTAATACATGGGATTGGTATAAAATTGTAGTCTAAAATAAAATTGTCTAATAAAAAATAGTTTCCAATTCATAAAAAAATAAACTGGTAACGAATAGTCCTAGTAACGAAACGTCATATAGAAACGAAACGTCCTAGTAACGAACCATCCGTTAACGAAACGTCCGGTCACCATTATTAATATTCACAGTGATAGGTGAAACTATCAAGTTCACCAAATTACTCAATATGTTTTATAACAATAAAACATCTGTCACTGATGTGTTCTAACACCCCCGTCTGCACATGAAGGGGTACACTCCCTGTTATGAAATATGATTTAAAATAAAAATAACTGTATATATTTCAATAACTCTGAAATAACATTATCTCTTTCTCAAGAATATCGAATTATTTTAATAACTTATTTCCCCTTTCTTGGGGAAAAAAAAGGATATATTTTTCTTGCTTTTAAAAAAGAAGAAAAAGAAAGTATGGAAAAAGAAGGTATGGAAAAAGAAGGTACGGAAAAAGAAGGTACGGAAAAAGAAGACACGGAAGAAGAAAGGTACGGAAAAAGAGGGCAAGATAAAGAGAGGGCAAGATAAAGAGAGGGCAAGATAAAAAGAGGGCAAGATAAAAAGAGGGCAAAATAAAAAGAGGGCAAGATAAAAGGAGGGCAAGATAAAAGGAGGGCAAGATAAAAGGAGGGCAAGATAAAAGGAGGGTAAGATAAAGAGAGGGCAAGATAAAGAGAGGGCAAGATAAAAAGAGGGCAAGATAAAAAGAGGGCAAAATAAAAAGAGGGCAAGATAAAAAGAGGGCAAGATAAAAAGAGGGCAAGATAAAAAGAGGGCAAGATAAAAAGAGGGCAAGATAAAAAGAGGGCAAGATAAAAAGAGGGTAAGATAAAAAGAAGGTAAGATAAAAAGAGGGTAAGATTCATTTGAATTTTTTTTCTCTTTCTACTTCATTTTAATTAGTTTTAATCTTCATTTAGGTTGTTTGTGCTTCATTTGGGTTGTTTGTTTTTATCTTCATTTGGGTTGTTTCTGCTTCATTTGGGTTATTCGTAGGACTTCATTTGGGTTCATTCCAGTCTGGAAAACTGCTTACGCTAACAGATGAACTCTATATGCTAAATGCTGCGGATTATACAATTTTTAGCAATTTACCATTAATTTTTGAAATCTTTAAAACTCCAACAGAGTAATTAGTTCATCAGAAAGTACCTATTTTTCCAGACTGGGGTTCATTTGGTTTCATTTGGGTTCATTCGGTTTCATTTGGGTTATTCGTAGGACTTCATTCGGTTTCATTTGGGTTATTCGTAGGACTTCATTTGGTTTCAATTTCATTTGGGTTTCATTTGGGTTATTCGTAGGACTTCATTTGGTTTCATTTGGGTTATTCGTAGGACTTCGTTTGGTTTCATTTGGGTTTCATTTGGGTTCATTTGGTTTCATTTGGGTTATTCGTAGGACTTCATTTGGGTTTCATTTAGTTTCATTTGGTTTCATTTGGGTTCATTTGGTTTCATTTGGGTTATTCGTAGGACTTCATTTGGGTCCAGACTGGAAAACATAAATTCTAACAGAGTTACTCCTAACTTCATGCATTCCCATTAGTGATGTTTATCATCACAACAAGCCCAATTGTGAAGCTTAAATGACTTATTTTACATCAGTTTTCACTGCGGAGTTTAAATTTATAAAATAATTTACTGATTTCTGCATTTTTTAGGGTTAAAATAAGTAATTTTTGTTCATTCTAAATTCCTAACAGAGTTACTAGTCAATCTGAAATGAGTTATTAGGTATTCCACTCTGGATTTGGGTTTCATTTGGGTTATTCGTAGGACTTCATTTGGGTTCATTGGTTTCATTTGGGTTATTCGTAGGACTTCATTTGGGTTTCATTTGATTTCATTTGGGTTTCATTTGATTTCATTTGGTTTCATTTGGGTTATTCATAGAACTTCATTTGGGTTTCATTTGGGTTCATTTAGTTTCATTTGGGTTATTCGTAGGACTTCATTTGGGTTTCATTTGGCCTTGGGTTTCATTTGGGTTATTCGTACTTTCGTAGGACCACAGTTTGCCAGTTCCTTTCATAGTTAATTAGTTATTCATTTTTTTTTTCCGATAATTAGTCAGAGAGCATCGAATTAAAATGACAGTCATGAGTCATTCAGCAACATCATTCATAACAAAAGATTGCAATCTTTCACAGAAAACTGATATACATAATACATCGCGCCCAGTCTGCAAAGCATGCACAGTCAGTATCCAGATATTTAATTTTTGGGGCAATTTCTCTCCAAAGATTTTCAAATTTCTCTTCAAATTGGCCAAAAATCTCAAAATACTCTCCAATAATTACATGTAAACATAGGAATTAATTAGAAAATTGTCGCCGGATAGTTCGGAAGACTCAGACTGGATTATGGATTAACTTCACAACTTCATGCATCTTTTGCAGACTGGGTCAGGAGATACATTATGCAGAGTAGCAAGCAACTAGCAAGGACATGCTTTATTACCTGAGTAAAGACTGTAAAGTTTTCCCCTATCTCTCCAAAATAACATTGTAGGCTTGTAGCAACTCAAAATACTGTCACAAACTCGCCATTAAAATGGCGAGTCTGCTGAGTTTCGACTGCTTTATTAAATTATTACTTGGAACTCATTACCTAACTTATTTAGATAGGGCTGGACAACCTGTCAACCTCCACACCTTAGAGCTCCAAAGCTATCTATAGTCAGCATTATCAGCTGATTGCTGTCAAATATTTAGGATTCTGTAATTAGTTATTGGTATTTTAGTTTTCAGTATTTTAGATTTCTGTATTTAAGTTTTCCGTATTTCAGTTTTCCGTATTTTAGTTTTCCCATTTTTAGTTTTCGATATTTAGTTTTCCGAAATTCAGTTTCCGTATTACAGTTTTCCGTAGTAATTCAACGAGAAAATGACACCACATCCTCAATAGACTGTCACAGGTACATTTGGTCTCTATCTTATTTATTTTAGCAATTATGAAATTTGAACTTGCATGTTTTTTGAACTACACCAATACCTACCTATAATACCCAGTGAAAATATCGTCAAATAATTGATAATTGAATTAATAATAAGCAAAATGAAACTTAGCCAAATGATGTAGACATGTGACACCGAACTGGTGTCACACACATTTGAAGTTAGTTTCTAATATAATATCAAATATATATGGGGTTCATTTGGATTCGTTTGGGTTCATTTGGGTTTCATTTGGGTTCGTTTGGGTTTATTTGGAGTTTACTTGGGTTTCATTTGGGTTCGTCTGGGTTCATTTGGGTTCATTTGGGGTTAATTTGGGTTTCATTTAAGTTTGTCTGGGTTCATATGGGTTTATTTGGGTTCGTTTGGATTCGTCTGGGTTCATTTGGGTTTATTTGGGTTCGTCTGCGTCAATTTGGGTTCGTTTGAGTTTCATTTGGGTTCGTTTGGGTTTCATTTGGGTTCGTTTGGTCCATTTGGGTTCATTTGCGTTCATTTGGGTTTCGTTTGGGTTCATTTGAGTTCATTTGGGTTGCATTTGGCTTCGTCTAGGTTCATTTGGGTTCGTTTGTGTTCATTTAGGTTCATTTGGGTTTCATTTGAGTTCATTTTGGGTTTCATTTGGGTTCGTCTGGGTTCATTTGGGTTTCCTTTGGGTTCATTTGGGGCTCATTTTGGTTTCATTTGAGTTCATTAAGGTTCATTTTGGTTCATTTGGGTTTGTCTGGGTTCATTTGGGTTCGTTTGGGTTCATTTGAGTATCATTTAGGTTCATTTGGGTTTCATTTGGGTTCATTTGGGTTCGTTTGGGTTCATGTGAGTTTCATTTGGGTTCCTTCGGGGTTCATTTGAGTTCATTTGGGTTCATTTGGGTTTCATTTGGGTTCATTTGAGTTTCATTTGGGTTCATTTGCTCAGTAAACATTACAATGTTGGGCCAACGTTTGCTCAATTCAGAACGAAACTCTGTGCCAACGTTGTAATGCCGGTCTTGGTGTATTGGGCTAGCAGCCTAGCAAAGGCCCGACGTTGGCCCACCTCACGGATTTCCACCGGTACAGAACAGTATAACCACGTATAAACGACCTATTGGTACCGGCAATACTTAACGTTGCCGATGTCATGCATGTCTGCGGCCAGTACTATTTTCATATAACAGGTGTATTACCTAATTAAATTACGCTATACAGAACAAGTGAAGACAACATTTACTTCTAACAATATACTAACTGTCCTACAAATACATTTTACAGATCCAAATCAAGTGAAAAATTAGAAAAGTTGCCAATTCAAACTCAAATCTATAATATTTTACCCACACAATTTTAACCAAATATTAATACTTTTATTTAAAATGGAATAGAAAGTATAATTTTCAATGTGATTAATTATTTCAAACAAAAAAATAACTTTTCATACTAAATAAATGAATTAACTAGTGTCCAAGCTTATTTTTCTGAAGGAAATAAGTAAAGTGTTCAATCAATAATTGAAGGGATAACAGGCCTATTTATACTAAATTTCAAGAAACGGCTACGATTCCAAATATATACTTAATTGAGGATATTATATTGGCTATTTGGTGTGATTAAAGTTTGGAGATATCGTTTACACCTAACCTCTCTGATTACCTGTCGATAACTGCCAAATAGATCCGGTAGACTAGAAATATCGAAAATCACTGGATTGGTTAACCAATGTTTCCATTCATTGGGCCAGTGAGGTTTGTCAACTATTGACCCAGTGCCGTATACCATACATTGGCCCAGTGTGTAATAGCATTGGCGTGCCAATGCTCGATCGTGCCTTTACTTTGCCAACGCTTACCGACGTTGACACGTTAGTGCAATGTTATCAGGAAAGAATGAGCTTCATAAAATCCGGCACCCATTCTGAGAGCCATGTCTACCCACAGGATCAAGCTGTGGACCTAATGACGGTATGATAATTGGATTCAACCACACTCCAGTTTCAATACGATATGCAGATAACAGTCGTACTCTTGCCCCTGATCAGCTATAGCCAACAGTCTCTCCATTAATGAATGAGCCCGAGGTGAATCCTGTTTTAATTGACTGGGAACATATCGTAGCTTCGGAATGGAGAAAATATTTCTAAACAAAAAGCAGGCTTGATGATTATCAACCACCCCCAACCATAAGATCCAGATTTTCTTTCCATCTTAAAATCTCTGCAGTAATATATGCCCTTTAAATGCGCTCTCAACTAAGAGAAACTGTTCCTATTAACCACCCATACATTAGGAAGCACTTCATAGAAGAACAATTCTGTCTAACCCGATACAGTATCATCGAGGATGGTCGGCTCTCATTTTGTGATATTAACTTCAAGTACATGGTTTGCATTAACAATTAGTCAATCATATACAAGGTATGCTAAGCCTTGATACAAATTTTAGACTCTTCTGTGCATAAACTAATACGGACATACGAACACACGGCCTTGTGCCCCTGCATTGCATACAATGTTAAATACAGCGACTTAATTTACAGCCAGTTTAGCCAACAAACAAACTAAGTTAAAGCATATTATTCTAAAAAAAAAATATCTTGGGTCACACCTGCCAACGTCTTTCACAACAAAACTGCTGTGATATGAGCCTGCGCAATACTCTACCTTTTAAGTTTCTATACCTTGATCATATAAATGGTAATTTTAATTTAAAAGTGACGTCATAGACTACTGTAAAACGCATTACTTTATAAAATTTATTATGACAAAATAATTCACAGAATTACAATATTCTTTATTAATTAGTTTAGGAAACAAATTGATTTTAAAATTCCTATATATAATGGTTATAATAAGCAGAGCTGGGCGCGCGAACCTTTTTTTAGGTTCCGAATCCGAACCCGAATCTTCGTCGATTTTGGGTTCCGAACCTCCGTATAGCGAACCCAATTTGGAAAAGTTGGTCCGAACATTTGTTCCGAACCAAACATTTAGTCCGAACCTCTGATTTTTAGGCAATTAGGGCAACCTATATAAAAAAACAGTTTTTTCAACAAGATACTAACTATTTGTCAGAAACAAGTTACAACGAGAAGGTTTCACTCTATGTTAAAAAAACACATGTCTTAACCTGATTTTTAGGCAATTAGGGCAACCTATATAAAAAAAGTTTTTTCAACAAGATACTAACTATTTGTCAGAAACAAGTTACAACGAGAAGGTTTCACTCTATGTTAAAAAAACACATGTCTTAACCTGATTTTTAGGCAATTAGGGCAACCTATATAAAAAAAAGTTTTTTCAACAAGATACTAACTATTTGTCAGAAACAAGTTACAACGAGAAGGTTTCACTCTATGTTAAAAAAAAACACATGTCTTATTTATAAACCTACGTTACTGTATTTTTACAAGTTGTCAGTTTTTGTACTAAACTAATGTGTACCAAATTTCAAGTAAAAATATTGAATATATAAGGAGAAATAAATACATGGGTATATAAGAGATTGGCAACTGGGTTTATTGGATGGAGTGTGAACCAATCATAGCTCGCGCATTTGTCTCTACTACATAAAACGTGGACACATTCTTGCGTATTGCGTAACCAATCTGTTTTTCTACGTTGCCACACGTTACTAAGGTACAATTAATTCCATAATTTACTCTGATTTACGTCGATACGTAAATATTTCACTTTTGAATTAAAAAATATAGTTGGTATTTATGTAGGAACAAAGTCAAGAAAGGCCAGTAAATTTAAAAAATGTCATGAAATATATAAAGTAATTTAAAAAAGATATGCCTATAAAACATACGTCAAATTCATTAGGGTTAATATAATAAATTTATAATAATAATTATACTGTGACTTCATATGACTACATTATAGAGGATTTGCACTGGTAAAACTGCTATTTCATGAAATACAACAAATTTAGAGAATATACTAAATAGGAATAAGAGATTCATAGAAAACTTACGAATATTTGTGTAGACTAACCTAAATATGTTCACTATAGAGGTAAGTTCGCTATACTTATACCGGATTTTACTATTCAGCGTGATTCACTATACAGGAGTTCACTATAAGGGAGTTCCACTGTACTTACTATACTTAATAAGTTAGTATCATTGAATATGACTGAATGAGCATTAAGTATATTTAAAGTTCCCCTCCAGTCTCCACTCCAATACGCAGTTTAAGTTGTTATTTTGAATTTTCTTCTGACCTCCGAATTTCATGCAAAGAAAAATTAAGACCAACTCTGTCGTCATAACAATGCAAGACAATGTATCCATTTTGAAGTATCCAATTATCTAATTAAATAATTTTTAAGTTTTTACTATTAGTTTTCAAATTTTCATTTATATTACAACATTTTTGATTAATCCGATCTAGAAAACTGATGATATAAAACGTTTTTGCATTTTGTTTGAATATGAAAGTACTATAGATACAATACGTTATACGGTATTCCAATACTCTATTTACTTAACTTTTTCTTTTATTCAATATATTAGAAAGGTCAAACAGTGAAGATTATTGTGAATATTTCTCTAAGTTATATTAAAACTTATATACATATAATATTATAATACCTATATATGAATTATAATCAATTCAATTTTAAAGCGAATAGCCGAATACTTGATCTTAAATTATCTGTTCAGCCAACCTACTTACCTGTCAAAAATTTTCTTATTTGAGTCATTTCAATATATTCTCTTTTAAAAACCTTCATTTGATATTTACTTATACATTATTACATTAGTAAAAGCAAAAGAAAAAATTATCATTCAAAATAAAAGTAACAAGCTAAGACAAGAAACAAATATTTATAAGATGTTATTGTACGAAGCTTGGTGTGCGCAATTATTCTCGCACATATTTGATCTCGCTAAGCCGCTATAAGAGTTACAGTTAACTGATTATAATGAAATATTCACCCTTAATTATGTACTGAAAAGCACTCTTGCATCTAATGCCTGGAAAGATCTCTGATATATTCCTAATATTATTATATATTTGAATTAATGCTCATAATATGAGTATATTACCATTTATCACCTTCGTTTTTGTCTAATCGTATGTATTTATGCGAAAAATTAAACGATTGAAAAGACAGCTTAAAAATCGGTCTTGAATTTAAGTTATTATTATTTTTCCATGAGGACTGGTTAGCCAACGGCTAAGGTACTAGGATAGGGTGTTATGTAATGTTACCTAATATATACGTTTATAACCTTACCTATAGTTCTACATGTTTCAAGCAATTTTAATTGAGATTTGAGGGAACATAATCCGTTATTAAAGAATTAACTTGTTAAGATTATTATAAAACTTACCGCTATTCAAGAAAGGATGAATAACGTAATGGAAGAAGAGCGGAGAAAGACGCATGTTCTTCGCTTCAGTGTTAAGCAGAAACCTAGGTATATAATAGTAGCCGAGAGGTACGGTACATGTTCAGAACGTAAAATAATCATGTGAACAAGTCAGTTTTCCCCGGGAACGGAGGTTCGGACTTGCGAAAAAGACGTTCCGAACACTGAAGTCCGAACCGTTTTTGAAGAGGTTCCGAATCCGAATGTCCGAACCCATTTTCCAGTCCGAACCGGTTCGCGAATAAAGGTTCGCGAACATTCTTACGGAACGCCCAGCTCTGATAATAAGTGAATAAATAGAGGGTAGAATACGATCATATCTCAATAGGATAAGTTCCGAGTTACCGGACGGTTCTACGTCCGATAACTTGTAACTTACCCCACTATTTGAAATGAAAAATAATAATTAGTGTTCTATTTACAAGATAACCAGATATGAGAATTTCTAAATCTTTAGCTAAAAATTTCTTATGAAAGGATCTTTTAAAAATCATTAAAATATGAATTTTTGTTTTCCAAATGTTCTTTTCCAGGAACCAAATTAGGTATGTTTACAGGTAGAAGAAACATATAATGCATACATATATAGTATAAATATCCCTACAGATATACTGATAGACTAACAATTTTATTCATAACTCAAACCATAGAGCTCTGAGTTATTTGAATTAAAGAAATAATAACATTTAAATATTACTTAATTCATTGACAATTTTTATATATATTTCTTGATATCCATAAAGTTACTACTTTTATAATATGTACATTTTGCATCTAAAACTTTTATTACATAAATATAGAAAAATATATATACTTTAATTAAAAAATGATGCAGTGATGATTTAAAATATAAAATTAATCACAATACCTATTTATACGATACTGTTTACAAAAGTTTCTTAAATCAGACATATGTTCTTTTACAAATTGCATATATTTTAAAATCAAAAGCCTAATGAGCATTCATAAATATTCTTTAAAAAAACATTATTAAATGTTACAAAAAAACATTTTCGAATATTTTCAAACAACATTCATAATTTCTCTTTCAAAAATATTCATTATTATTTTTTCAAATGACATTCGTAAATTTTCTTTTAAACATTCGTAAATGTTCAATTCAAACATTCGTCTCAATAGCTTTTGATGGGTCTGTAGTGGGTGTTTCTCCACCCCCCGAACCCCCACTACTACCCTGTGAAGAGTTTACCGCCGCTACAATGATTATGATAACTATCACCCCCACCACCACTCCTATCACTATCATCATCTTGATGTTCTTCCACCACATTTTCCTCTTCAGCCGAGTACTGGTTTGCTGGAACTGGTTGGCATTCGTCTGGTGGAATCAATTGAATAAGTAAGTAAATCTATATTGAAAACACAAATGCTAAGACGGAATATTAATATCATTTATCGAATTATTCTCTATGTGACTGACTATTTAATGCACATGTGAATAACTTCAAGCGACTGTGCATTAAATTAACTCACACTCAGATTATCAGCTTTGGCCTGCAGTTGGTCCAGATTTTCGCCCCTTTGCACCACTTTCTCCACATTTTTCCCCATGATGTTAGTGACCTGATCCACCTCCTTCTGAATGTCCTGCAGTCTGTTCTGACTGTACTGGTGAGTGTACTAATGGGGGAAGAGAAAATATTAGGAAATTTAGGGCATTTGGGAGAGAGCATTAAGATAATCACAAGGAGTAACAAGAATATAGGGACCATCAAAAGGCACAGTATTCCCATCTAAAGAAGGTCCCTGTGCACAGTCAGCTGAGCATGGACTCTCTCACACACTCTCCACTTGTATCCTATCCATTATAAACTGTATTCCCAAACCTAACATAGGAAGAACCTCTGCCAGTTGTAGGAATACAGTTTGGGCACAATCGTGGGCTCCAAGATTTATCATGGACTTGGTAAGTCAAATCCTCCAATCTCATTGAGATCAGAGTGATTGACACTCTCATCTCAATTCCGAGGTCAAACTCAATAAGGAAGCTTATTGAGTATCCATTCAAGACGCCTTTTGAATGTGTCAACAGTAAGGTTGCTGAAAACATCTGCTGGCAATTTGTTACCGACATTACAGATTTTTTCCAGCATGAAGTTCTCCAGCTGAGCAGTGGTGAACTTAGGCGGAACCACCTTCCACCCGTGCTTGCGGGTGAGGTTCACGCTCAGTGAAAAGTAGTCTTCGGGATCAATACGACTTATCCTTTGAAAGATCTGAAAAGTCTCAACTTGTTTACCACGTTCAAACGTCGCTGCACAAGCGTGAAGAGGTCCAAGTCCCTTGGATCTGATTTCAGGTACAAGACACCCCCGGTAGCACCCCTTCCAACCGCTGAATATCCGTTCGCAACGTTGGAGACCATAACTGGACCGCAAACTCCCAAAGAGGTCTTACCAGAGAGCTGTTCTTGGAGAGGACTGCTCTCTGTTTCTATATCAGAATTGCCTTTTCTGTACCCGAGGATCTTGTTTACTCTCCTCTTAGCTTCACCCTCTCCTCCAGACCCTGTCGAGAGAATTTGAGATCCATGGTGATCATCACTTCAAGATTTTTCTGAACATCTGTGGTCTTATAGGGCTCCAAGTAGAGTGTAGACAGCTTCAGGTTTCCAAGACCAGAATGAAGTACTCTACACAATTCCACGTTGAAAGGCATGTGTTAATTCTCCCACCATTCTCCGATCTTGAAAAGATCACGTTGTAGTTGCCCGATGGCCTCTGGACTTGCAGTGTAGATGCCAATATCTGTGTTGTCCGCAAACTTAGATAACCTTCTGACGAGTCCCACGTCAAGGTTATTTATGAAAAAATAGTAAAGAGCAGAGGACCAACGACTGAGCCCTGGTGAACCCCGCTGGTTAAGGATCTCCATGCAGAGGAGGCTACGCCATTGACCAACACTATTCGTCACCTGTTATTTAGCCATGAGCATTAGGGCATTTTATATAAGGATAGAGCATTAGAGAATTGGTAAGAGGTATTAGGAAGAGAGCGTTTAGGAGAGAGCATTTGGGCATCAGGGAGCGGGCATTAGGACGAGAGTATTATGGCATAAGGTAGACAACATTAGAGCATTAGGGAGTTATTGTAAATTGTATATATGATATCTACAGGTAACATGCAAGTAAATAGGTTAAGATTTCATGGTCAGGATTACCTAAAGGTATCGTGGATACCATTTAAAATGTTAGTTAAAATATTCTAATCACAATGAATTTATCATTAATTGATGTTTTTAATTTAATAATAACGTTTTGAAATTTTAATCGAGTATATTCACATTTAGTAATTGCAACTTTACCAAACTAATCACCACTCACATCGGGTGTTGATGAACTGGCTGCTGGTGGGCCGAAGCCATAGTCATCGGGGCCTGTGCTCCTTGGGGGCTCCATCTTGGTTTGTGTTCCTCCTTTAATTTACGTTAGGTAATGTATTGTAAAACTTGAGAAACTAATTCTAATTCTAAAATGATAAGATGTATAATTATCTTCAATATGAATGTCAAGCAAATATCAAAATAAAAATTTAATAATAATTATCATATTATTAGGAATTTATTATGGTGGAGCCATGGAAAATTAAGTAGGGCCCACTTATTCTTATATGGCCTCACCATAACTTTCTCTTCGGTAATAAACTATAGGTAAAGCTCGTACAACGGACGTTCTAAGAACCATGCAACTCCTACGACGACTTCTTTAAATTATACGGTTTAATAAATAGTATATTCGTCTACCAAGTAACAAGTCAAATATTGATTATATCTAAAGGTATTACAATTAACAAGCAACACTCAATGTACTGTTTTTCATATTTTCACTAATTTGATTTTGTTGCCACATTCTCTTTGATTAGAAAATTTCGATAGAAATAAAAAATAAAATGAGGTATAACTATACTAATTATATCCTTTATTTGATTATACCAAACACAAATATACGAACCAGGAAATGAAATAATTTATTTTTATATTGTGTTCAGTTAATTAACTATTATTAATTATGTTACGTATATTAGTTTGCATGTACATAGATATCTATGCAAGTGAAATTTTTCCTTTAATACTAATGTGAGATTAGTTTCTTATTTCAGCGTTTTGTTGAAATGATGTTAGAGAAAACTTACAGTATTTATATCCTCAACTGAACTAATTTTCTGTCAGTATAGCGACCACTAGATTCGTATAGCGACCTCTTATACTAGTCCGTTATACTAGTTTTACCTGTACTCTCTCCTTTCAATCATAGAAGGTATTTCGATGGCAAATTAAACGTAACGCCATGATATTTACACTGATGATTATAGATGGTAAATCGGCAATGATCTTAGATTATTTTGTGGACAATTTCCAATAAATTTTCATCTATAAATGTTAAACCTTATGACTTTTTTTCTCAGTAGAAACAGTGTTGGGAAGGTATGTAAGGTATGACCATTTGCCACTAATGTTCTGCGATAACTAACTACTTATCTTATCTCAATGGGGAGTTGCCAGAGGGGGAAGGGGGTGTGGGGGTAACAGCTGATATCGAAACATTGTGACGCATCACGTAAAATAGTTATTTAACATATATGTATATGCTATTTTACGCAAGTTAAAGATTCTATTGAATTTATTGACTGAAGTTGAATATATGTACAGACAGAAATTTGATATTCGGATAGAATTTTATTTGCATGAATATGTGAATATGCTATAAATCAACCTCTGTATACCGAATAAATGGCTAGGTTTTCATCACTGTATTACCTTCAAGAGCTATCTCTTTTAAAAGAATTCAAAACCAAATAATTATTTGGACTGTGAGAGTTTGCAAACTGTACAATAGTGTGGACAGTGTTTGTGTTCTTTAGTGTTTGTCATTCATGAGCTACGAACTAAAGATTGATAGTGTGGACAGTGTTTGTGTTCTTTAGTGTTTGTCATTCATGAGCTACGAACTAAAGATTGATAGTGTGGACAGTGTTTGTATACTTCAGTGTTTGTCATTCATGAGCTACGAACTAAAGATTGATAGTGTGGACAGTGTTTGTATACTTCAGTGTTTGTCGTTCATGAGCTATGAACTAAAGATTGATAGTGTGGACAGTGTTTTTGTTCTTTAGTGTTTGTCATTCATGAGCTACGAACTAAAGATTGATAGTGTGGACAGTGTTTGCATACTTTAGTGTTTGTCGTTCATGAGCTACGAACTAAAGATTGATAGTGTGGACAGTGTTTGTATACTTCAGTGTTTGTCGTTCATGAGCTACGAACTAAAGATTGATAGTGTGGACAGTGTTTGTATACTTCAGTGTTTGTCGTTCATGAGCTATGAACTAAAGATTGATAGTGTGGACAGTGTTTGTGTTCTTTAGTGTTTGTCATTCATTAGCTACGAACTGAAGATTGATAGTGTGGACAGTGTTTGCATACTTTAGTGTTTGTCATTCATGAGCTACGAACTAAAGATTGATAGTTTGGACAGTGTTTGTATACTTTAGTGTTTGTCATTCATGAGCTATGAACTAAAGATTGATAGTGTGGACAGTGTTTGTATACTTTAGTGTTTGTCATTCATGAGCTACGAACTAAAGATTGATAGTGTGGACAGTGTTTGTATTCTTTAGTGTTTGTCATTCATGAGCTACGAACAAAAGATTGGTAGTGTGGACAGTGTTTGTCATTCATGAGCTACGAACTAAAGACTGATAGTGTGGACAGTGTTTGCATACTTTAGTGTTTCCCAGTTGGTAAATTATAATTGCTGATTGTCAGATTTCAATTGACGATTATAATCGATGATAAAAAGATTATCTATTAACGACGATAAATTATTCAACGAGAATCCAATCGTAATTTACCTAAATTAATAACCACGTATAGACAAAAGTTGCTCTATTAAAGAGCTTAATAATTCGATTACAAAAAATTATAATTACGTATATTCAATGCACACAAAATACAAAAAAAATGTGCATTGACATCAAGTCTAACCACATGTGCATAATGACAGACAACAACCATCAGTTGCAAGATATCTATTTTCTAACCGGTCTATGATTAATGAGTTACGAAGTAGGAAAGTGTGACAGTGTGGACAGAGATAAAAAAGAAAGAATCGGGGCATTCTTTCAAAGGATTCTGGACCAGAGTATATCCATGCTGAAGCATTTACAATAGACTGATAATTTATAAAGGTAAGTTACGAGTTATCGGACAGTTCCACATTTCCGATCATATAAGAAAAAAAAATAGGATTTGACATTTAAACTGATTACTTAAAATTATTCTATAAAAAATAATATTTTCCCATTAAATACCAGATTTGTTATGTTATCTTTATGATAAGATATCAAAAGTTCAGACATTATCGTCAGAATTTTTTGTTTTGAATCTCCAACGTAAAGGCGGCAGACTATAAATTACGCGACGATATGTTGGCAAATCATTTAATTTTCTTACCATCGATTAATTGCCGATTGGAAACTGATGATACTAATTGTAGTGCGTAGAGATAATAGGTGTCTAGGATTACTTCCCCTCTCAGTCGCGATAAGAAGGTGCTGTGAGGGGGAGTGTGCTGGTCTGTCTCTCCTCATCTACAACACATGTCTGAGACTCTTAGGACCTAGGCACCGGTCCGAACTTTCCAGGAACATTTACGTGTTACTTTGTGAAAAATGGTTAGGAAGATAATAAACTAATGTTGAAATTGTGAGTATTACGAAATAAGAAATTCAAATAGGAAAATAATATATCTGAATATTATAGTTATTGCTCATTAAGAATAACGTGTTATCAATATTTGTAACTAGTGTATTTGCCCGTTAAGAATGGTATCCGGTAAATTCATCGCATTGTACATTATAAAATTAAATTGATAAACTTGAATAAACTCTTTGCAAATAATTGCACCGACCTTACTTTATTTTTCGCTGGATTAGGGTAACTTGTTTGTACGAATATGTGCTGTTGGTTAAAAGTCATTGATAACAATTTATCTTTTTATTAGTAATTTAGATATACTTTTGTGCAGTTGTAACGATAGAACATAATTTTTAATATTAACGGTTTGCTTTAGCAACATATTCATATATTATTTGTAACGTTACAATGTCTTTTAAATAAATCTTCATCTATAATTTATCTCTCAATTATTTGTATTATCTACCTTCCTGTTATACGTCACCGATGATGTACTATGCGATGAATTTACCATGCGATGAATTTACCATGCGATGAATTTACCATGCGATGAATTTACCATGCGATGAATTTACCCGCGATGAATTTACACTGATCCGTTAAGAATATCATCTTCTCAATAGTATAAACTTTTGTAACTAGTGTACTTGCCCATTAAGAATATCATCTTCTCAATAGTATAAACTTTTGTAACTAGTGTACTTTTCCATTAAAAATAACGTGTTCTCAATAGTATCAATATTTGTAACTAGTGTACTTGCCCGTTAAGAATAACGTGTTCTCAATAGTATCAATATTTGTAACTAGTGTACTTGCCCGTTAAGAATAACGTGTTATCAATAGTATCCATATTTGTAACTAGTGTACTTGCCCGTTAAGAATAACGTGTTCTCAATAGTATCAATATTTGTAACTAGTGTACTTGCCTGTTAAGAATAAAGTGTTCTCAATAGTATCAATACTTGTAACTAGTGTACTTGCCCGTTAAGAATAGCGTGTTCTCAATATTATCAATATTTGTAACTAGTGTACTTGCCCGTTAAGAATAACGTGTTCTTAATAGTATCAATATTTGTAACTAGTGTACTTGCCCGTTAAGAATAAAGTGTTCTCAATAGTATCAATAATTGTAACTAGTGTACTTGCCCGTTAAGAATAACGTGTTTTCAATAGTATCAATTTTTTTAACTAGTGTACTGGCCCGTTAAGAATAACGTGTTCTCAATAGTATCAATATTAGTAACTAGTGTACTTTCTCGTTAAGAATAACGTGTTCTTAATAGTATTAATATTTGTAACTAATGTACTTTCTCGTTAAGAATAACATGTTCTTAATAGTATTAATATTTGTAACTAGTGTACTTGCCCGTTAAGAATAACGTGTTTTCAATAGTATCAATATTTGTAACTAGTGTACTTGTCCGTTAAGAATAACGTGTTCTCATTAGTATCATTATTTGTAACTAGTGTACTTGTCCGTTAAGAATAACGTGTTCTCAATAGTATCAATATTTGTAACTAGTGTACTTGTCCGTTAAGAATAACGTGTTCTCAATAGTATCATTATTTGTAACCAGTGTACTTGCCCGTTAAGAATAACGTGTTCTCAATAGTATCAATATTTGTAACTAGTGTACTTGCCCGTTAAGAACAACGTGTTCTCAATAGTATCATTATTTGTAACCAGTGTACTTGCCCGTTAAGAATAACGTGTTCTCAATAGTATCAATATTTGTAACTAGTGTACTTGCCCGTTAAGAATAACGTGTTCTCAATGGTATCAATATTTGTTACTAGTGTACTTGTCCGTTAAGAATAACGTGTTATCAATGGTATCAATATTAGTAACTAGTGTACTTGTCCGTTAAGAATAACGTTTTCTCAATGGTATCAATATTTGTTACTAGTGTACTTGTCCGTTAAGAATAACGTGTTTTCAATAGTATCAATATTTGTAACTAGTGTACTTGTCCGTTAAGAATAACGTGTTATCAATGGTATCAATATTAGTAACTAGTGTACTTGTCCGTTAAGAATAACGTGTTTTCAAAAGTATCAATATTAGTAACTAGTGTACTTGTCCGTTAAGAATAACGTGTTTTCAATAGTATCAATATTTGTTACTAGTGTACTTGTCCGTTAAGAATAACGTGTTATCAATGGTATCAATATTAGTAACTAGTGTACTTGTCCGTTAAGAATAACGTGTTTTCAATAGTATCAATATTTGTTTCTAGTGTACTTGTCCGTTAAGAATAACGTGTTTTCAATAGTATCAATATTTGTTACTAGTGTACTTGTCCGTTAAGAATAACGTGTTATCAATGGTATCAATATTAGTAACTAGTGTACTTGTCCGTTAAGAATAACGTGTTTTCAATGGTATCAATATTAGTAACTAGTGTACTTGTCCGTTAAGAATAACGTGTTCTCAATAGTATCAATATTTGTAACTAGTTTACTTGCCCGTTAATAATAACATGTTCTCAATGGTATCAATATTTGTTACTAGTGTACTTGTCCGTTAAGAATAACGTGTTATCAATGGTATCAATATTAGTAACTAGTGTACTTGTCCGTTAAGAATAACGTTTTCTCAATGGTATCAATATTTGTTACTAGTGTACTTGTCCGTTAAGAATAACGTGTTTTCAATAGTATCAATATTAGTAACTAGTGTACTTGTCCGTTAAGAATAACGTGTTTTCAATAGTATCAATATTTGTAACTAGTGTACTTGTCCGTTAAGAATAACGTGTTCTCAATGGTATCAATATTTGTTACTAGTGTACTTGTCCGTTAAGAATAACGTGTTTTCAATAGTATCAATATTAGTAACTAGTGTACTTGTCCGTTAAGAATAACGTGTTTTCAATAGTATCAATATTTGTAACTAGTGTACTTGTCCGTTAAGAATAACGTGTTTTCAATAGTATCAATATTTGTTACTAGTGTACTTGTCCGTTAAGAATAACGTGTTTTCAATAGTATCAATATTTGTTACTAGTGTACTTGTCCGTTAAGAATAACGTGTTATCAATGGTATCAATATTAGTAACTAGTGTACTTGTCCGTTAAGAATAACGTGTTTTCAATGGTATCAATATTAGTAACTAGTGTACTTGTCCGTTAAGAATAACGTGTTCTCAATAGTATCAATATTTGTAACTAGTGTACTTGCCCTTTAAGAATAACGTGTTCTCAATGGTATCAATATTTGTTACTAGTGTACTTGTCCGTTAAGAATAACGTGTTATCAATGGTATCAATATTAGTAACTAGTGTACTTGTCCGTTAAGAATAACGTTTTCTCAATGGTATCAATATTTGTTACTAGTGTACTTGTCCGTTAAGAATAACGTGTTTTCAATAGTATCAATATTAGTAACTAGTGTACTTGTCCGTTAAGAATAACGTGTTTTCAATAGTATCAATATTTGTAACTAGTGTACTTGTCCGTTAAGAATAACGTGTTCTCAATGGTATCAATATTTGTTACTAGTGTACTTGTCCGTTAAGAATAACGTGTTTTCAATAGTATCAATATTAGTAACTAGTCTACTTGTCCGTTAAGAATAACGTGTTCTCAATAGTATCATTATTTGTAACCAGTGTACTTGCCCGTTAAGAATAACCTGTTCTCAATAGTATCAATATTTGTTACTAGTGTACTTGTCCGTTAAGAATAACGTGTTATCAATGGTATCAATATTAGTAACTAGTGTACTTGTCCGTTAAGAATAACGTTTTCTCAATGGTATCAATATTTGTTACTAGTGTACTTGTCCGTTAAGAATAACGTGTTTTCAATAGTATCAATATTAGTAACTAGTGTACTTGTCCGTTAAGAATAACGTGTTTTCAATAGTATCAATATTTGTAACTAGTGTACTTGTCCGTTAAGAATAACGTGTTTTCAATAGTATCAATATTTGTTACTAGTGTACTTGTCCGTTAAGAATAACGTGTTATCAATGGTATCAATATTAGTAACTAGTGTACTTGTCCGTTAAGAATAACGTGTTTTCAATGGTATCAATATTAGTAACTAGTGTACTTGTCCGTTAAGAATAACGTGTTATCAATGGTATCAATATTAGTAACTAGTGTACTTGTCCGTTAAGAATAACGTGTTTTCAATAGTATCAATATTTGTAACTAGTGTACTTGTCCGTTAAGAATAACGTGTTCTCAATAGTATCAATATTAGTAACTAGTGTACTTGTCCGTTAAGAATAACGTGTTATCAATGGTATCAACATTAGTAACTAGTGTACTTGTCCGTTAAGAATAACGTGTTTTCAATAGTATCAATATTTGTAACTAGTGTACTTGTCCGTTAAGAATAACGTGTTTTCAATAGTATCAATATTTGTTACTAGTGTACTTGTCCGTTAAGAATAACGTGTTATCAATGGTATCAATATTAGTAACTAGTGTACTTGTCCGTTAAGAATAACGTGTTCTCAATAGTATCAATATTAGTAACTAGTGTACTTGTCCGTTTAGAATAACGTGTTTTCAATGGTATCAATATTAGTAACTAGTGTACTTGTCCGTTAAGAATAACGTGTTATCAATGGTATCAATATTAGTAACTAGTGTACTTGTCCGTTAAGAATAACGTGTTTTCAATGGTATCAATATTTGTAACTAGTGTACTTGTCCGTTAAGAATAACGTGTTTTCAATAGTATCAATATTTGTTACTAGTGTACTTGTCCGTTAAGAATAACGTGTTATCAATGGTATCAATATTAGTAACTAGTGTACTTGTCCGTTAAGAATAACGTGTTCTCAATAGTATCAATATTAGTAACTAGTGTACTTGTCCGTTAAGAATATCGTGTTTTCAATGGTATCAATATTAGTAACTAGTGTACTTGTCCGTTAAGAATAACGTGTTATCAATGGTATCAATATTAGTAACTAGTGTACTTGTCCGTTAAGAATAACGTGTTATCAATGGTATCAATATTAGTAACTAGTGTACTTGTCCGTTAAGAATAACGTGTTTTCAATAGTATCAATATTAGTAACTAGTGTACTTGTCCGTTAAGAATAACGTGTTTTCAATAGTATCAATATTTGTAACTAGTGTACTTGTCCGTTAAGAATAACGTGTTCTCCATAGTATCAATATTTGTTACTAGTGTACTTGTCCGTTAAGAATAACGTGTTCTCAATAGTATCATTATTTGTAACTAGTGTACTTGTCCGTTAAGAATAACGTGTTCTCCATAGTATCAATATTTGTAACTAGTGTATTAAACTAATATAAAACACAGTTACAATACTAATTATTTATGCCCTTTAAATTTAGGTATAAGTACATCCAACGTCAAACTACAACGGGGGTAAGTTACGGCTTATTGGACAACTCAACGTTTTCGATCATATCAAAATAAAGTAAATATTATATAACTCTACACTCAGAGAAAGGATTAGTTGAATCAAATCAAATTTGATTTGTTTTGACTCATAAGAATGGGTTATTTTTGCCCCTACCTACGTGATGAGTTGCAGGTACTACTTAAAAGTAGTTAAATTGACGTTGGTTAAAACAAAACAGTCGTTTTGACTCACTCCTAAACTTAAAAAGAGTAACACCAACTCGCATATTAAGTTAATTTGTACACTAGATACATTGGATTAACAGTCGTTGTGAGTTCCTACAATACACTCTGTCATAGTTGTTTCAACATACTTTAAAATTCTCAAAAAAGTAACTTTTAACTCTCATAGTAAGTTGATTCAATCTATAAAATGAATCGAATTAACTATGTTTGATGACACACCACATCATAGTTGTTTTAACACACATGAAAACATGAATATAGTTCAACCAACTCACGTAATAAATTGATTCAAAGCATAAATTGTTGACCCATTAAATATGAGTAAACTTTTTTCTCTGTGTAGTTATGATAATTTTTTCTTATGGTTGATAATGCAGTACTGTTCAATAAATCGGAACTTGCCCCATATTCATATTACCTCTTTTCTTCGCATCTCAAATAGTCTACATAAACTTTACTGATGTTACTAACTATACTCTGAGATATACTTTGAACCTTGAAATTGAAGCAGCCTCTGATATATAAAATGTAAGAGGTAATTGAAGTAACTGTAAGAGGTAATTGAAGTGACTGTATGAAGTAATTATAGTGACTGTATGAGGTAATTGAAGTGACTGTATGAGGTAATTGTAGTGACTGTATGAGGTAATTGAAGTGACTGTATGAGGTAATTGTAGTGACTGTAAGAGGTAATTGTAGTGACTGTATGAGGTAATTGTAGTGACTGTATGAGGTAATTGTAGTGACTGTATGAGGTAATTGTAGTGACTGTATGAGGTAATTGAAGTGACTGTATGAGGTAATTGTAGTGACTGTAAGAGGTAATTGTAGTGACTGTATGAGGTAATTGTAGTGACTGTATGAGGTAATTGTAGTGACTGTAAGAGGTAATTGTAGTGACTGTATGAGGTAATTGTAGTGACTGTAAGAGGTAATTGTAGTGACTGTATGAGGTAATTATAGTGACTGTATGAGGTAATTGTAGTGACTGTATGAGGTAATCGTAGTGACTGTATGAGGTAATTGTAGTGACTGTATGAGGTAATTGTAGTGACTGTATGAGGTAATCGTAGTGACTGTATGAGGTAATTGTAGATGTTTTTCTAATAATTAATTAAATTTGACAATTGAAAAATAGCTTTTTTCTGCTAAGCTTCATTATCATCAACAATTTTTCGATATTATTTACATTTTTAAATAATTTGTATTGACTGTAAATAGATATTGTATGAATGTTCTTCACCGTAAGAGTTCATCCCTAGTGGAATATTATTTGTATTGACTGTAAATAGATATTGTATGAATGTTCTTCACCGTAAGAGTTCATCCCTAGTGGAATATTATTTTTATTGACTGTAAATAGATATTGTATGAATGTTCTTCACCGTAAGAGTTCATCCCTAGTGGAATATTATTTGTATTGACTGTAAATAGATATTGTATGAATGTTCTTCACCGTAAGAGTTCATCCCTAGTGGAATATTATTTGTATTGACTGTAAATAGATATTGTATGAATGTTCTTCACCGTAAGAGTTCATCCCTAGTGGAATATAATTTGTATTGACTGTAAATAGATATTGTATGAATGTTCTTCACCGTAAGAGTTCATCCCTAGTGGAATATTATTTGTATTGACTGTAAATAGATATTGTATGGATGTTCTTCACCGTAAGAGTTCATCCCTAGTGGAATATTATTTGTATTGACTGTAAATAGATATTGTATTAATGTTCTTCACCGTAAAAGTTCATCCCTAGTGGAATATTATTTGTATTGACTGTAAATAGATATTGTATGAATGTTCTTCACCGTAAGAGTTCATCCCTAGTGGAATATTATTTGTATTGACTGTAAATAGATATTGTATGAATGTTCTTCACCATAAGAGTTCATCCCTAGTGGAATATTATTTGTATTGACTGTAAATAGATATTGTATGAATGTTCTTCACCGTAAGAGTTCATCCCTAGTGGAATATTATTTGTATCATCTTGAACAGATGAATTATTTTGCTATTCAGGCCTTTTAACAGTCAAAATGTTATTCCTATGAACCTTTTTTAATATCAGAACAATGCAAAAGGCATATTTTCACTGTTGAGAAAACTCATTCAACCGATCAGTTGTAATTACTAAGACTTTTCCAATCAGAAACAAACCTTCCTAACATGAGTCTTTAACAGCATTATTTTATTTCATATATTAAAATATATTAAACAACTGTTTATATTAAGTGCAAGTGAAATTAATAATCCTGACATTGATATTGTATTTACATAATAATGTTTTATTGAAATGTTTGCCGAAAATTTTATGAAAAGTATGAACAATCATTTTATAATAAATTGAGAATTATTTTTCTAGAATTATCCGAATAAATCAATGAAGCTTATATTTAAAAACAGCAAATGAAATTAATTTCATTCCGATTCATTTTTTAGAAATATATCAATCTGAAATTATATTAATGCATTTTGTCTTGGATAAAAGTTAAGGAATGAAGAAGAAAATTAATGTTTTAAAAGAATAAATCTAACTTTTTTAAAGTAAATTAGATAATTTTTATATTCGTGGAACTGTTGATAAGCATTACAATTGAAATGGTGTCACCAACTCGTAAAACTTCCAAGAAAAGAAGTAATTTTGGACTATTACATGGGAAAGAAATCAATTTCAGCAATGTGTTGTTCATCTTGGTATAGTTAAGTATAATAAGAAATAATCTAAAACCATCACCAAATACAGGCAGACTCTCAAAAACGATTACAGGAAAGTTCACCGCTCTTAAATTTACCGCCGGAAAGTTCACCGCACTCAATTTCCGCATGGAAAGTTCACCGCAAGTCAGTCCACTGCAACTCAATTCACCGCATATATGTAAACTTCAATTTAAGTTATGTTTATTAATATTTATTTTTCATTAAGGTTAATAAAAAGTTTGACAACTGGATGCATTTATTGTAATGGATAGAAAAAATATTGAAATAATTTTTACAGCACGTCTTAGAAAACTCTTCATATATTCAATCTATGAGTTGCAGTAAAATGACTACAAATAACAAAAATAAATACTAACAGGAAATAATGCAGTGTAATAATTAAAAATTAATAACTTAAATTATGTGCATTGCCTCTTACATATTCTAGGACATTGAAATTTTCATCGTAGGCCAACACTAGTCTTTGTAAACGAACAGCAGTTTGAGTGTAGACCTTCATTTCCTTGGTAGGCATTTCACCAGCAACTAATTGTTCAATTTTGATTTCGGTTAGTTTTTACACTTGCTTAATGCAGTCCAAAAACTTCCATATATTTGGATGTTCAAATACCAAAGTTATTTGTTCATTAAAAGCCCTATGCCACCTTCCGATATTATTGTTGGTTTTTGGTCTAATTTCTCTAACAAGAATATATACATTCCACATTTCTAAAGAATATTTGGGAGACCTACGATGTCCTCTGCTGTCTGGCCAATTATATCATATATTCAGTAATGATGTATTATTTCAATAATTTCAGTAATAATATATTAGTTCATATTTTCGGTAATATTCATTTAATATTCCCTTGAACAGGTATGTACTTTTAACTTAAATCATGTCTATTTAGTTTCTCATTATTGTTATAATTTTTCATATCATTGTGACATTTTGAATTAAATTGTTTTTACGGTGAATTGAGTTGCGGTGAACTTTCCATGCGGTGAATTGAGTGCGGTGAACTTTCCGGCGGTGAATTGAGGGTGGTGAACTTTCCGCACACCCTCAAAAACAGCCAATCCGTAAGATGGGACTATATTGAGAATTTCTCTTCGTGACCATTTCATGAGTGTATCATCAATTTTCCGTGATTTTAATGAAGACACAGGGAAATCTGTATCTCGAAAATCATATCTTCACAGGTTAAATGGAACAGAATTGCAAGCTAGGGTGCCAATAACGAAACCTCTTATCTCAAAGAAGAACCAAAACGCCAGCTTGAAGTTTGCTTATTAGATGTTGTTTGGATCCGATGAAAAATGCATGTAAAACGTAAAAAAAGCGAACGAATATCTACTAAATACGTTAAAAAGTCGGTTAAGTCCTGAGGAAGAATTGTGATGGTTTAGTGCATGATTACCTCTGAGGGGGTTGTCCTTCTTGTTCGTATGTGCGGCAGAGTTAATGCACAGGCTTTTTGAACAGATCATTCAGCCACATGTCATCCCAACCTTAGCCTTACCCCTAACCAGTACACTATTTTTATGCAAGATGACACTCCATGTCATAAAGTTAAGTAGGTGATTAGTTTCCTTTAAGAACAACTAATTCAAATAATGAATTGAATCCGATAGAAAATGTATGGAAGTTCATTGGAAAGAGGTTACAGAGGAGAAATCCACAAACTTTAAATCATTTGTGGGATTTATTGAATCAAGAATGGGTAAAAAACAAGTGCAACGTTTGCAAGAAACTAATTCAATCTTGTGGACGAAAGTGCAGCGAGGTCATTATAATAGAGGAATGTTCACTAAATATTGAATTACTGCTTCTTTTACTTAAAAAACATCAATTTACTTCTTTCTACCTTCACTTTTGATCGAGACAAAATGCACTAATTTAAAGTCAAATTGATATATTTCTTAATTAAGAATCAGAATGGTTTTAAATGATTTGTTGTTTATAAATATAGGCTTCATTTATATATTTTGAAAATTTCAGAAAAAAAAATTCTCAATTTATTGAAAAATCTTAATTTTTTTTCCGTTGTTTTGGCCGGTACGTAGTTGCTTCATAATTTTTTCATTAGAATTAGCATTTAAAATGACAATATGTATAAGTACATAAAAGCATTTGGCACGAGAAGACTTATTCATATTTATTAAGTTGTGTTTTTAAAATTTATTCATAGTTGATTTTGTGGTTCTGAGCATCATAGGTATTTGTTATTCTTTAGAAATATATTTAAAAAATAATATTATTAAAACATAGAAATTTTCTAAAAATGAATACTTGCATAATATCTTCTGAAGCACTGTAAAGTCTGTTCATCGTCGGAACATTAACCATTAGGTGGTTTTTATGACACCAAGTGATGGGAAAAGATTTTAAAGCTCATTGGGAGTATCACCGGTTTATTTTTACTGGGGATAGAAGAAAAAACTTCCTTACAGCTGTTGCACTGCTGTCACTTGGTAAGTATTATTTTATACAGGTAAATTATAATTTTTTTATAATTTTTTTTTATAATTTTTTCTATAATTTTTTGTAACTCTTGCTAATTTTTAGGTTCCATAAGATTATAGTTCATTTTGAAAGCAATGCTGTACAAATTTTAGAATTTATTTATTATTTTCTTTTTTTTTATTAGATATTTTTTAAATAGATAGAAATATGATATTTTAAATACATATTGAATACTTCAATGAACCATTTTGAGGCCCAGTACGTTTAACTTTTTTCCTACTTTTTTTCAAAAAATTGAAATGGATAAACAATCAGTTGTACCGCTACCACGGCATGAAAGAATTATTCCTTGAATATTAGGGGAATATCCCAGGCACGAAAAATTTATTCCTGGGATATTCCCCTAATATCACAGGAATAAATCTTTGTTGCCAGGGTGGATGTTGTTGGCATTGATTTTGTCCCAAATATTATAAAACATAAACACACGCACGAAGTATGACGTTGGTGTAACTATGTAATTTAATAAAGCTTTTGGAATTCTCTTTGTATAATATTATTCTATTATTGATATCTTTGAATAAGTTTATTTATATTTCAGTCGAAGAAATTCAGAAAGTGAGTTTTCAAATCAATTTTAGCATTCAAATCCACGGAATTTACTACCAGTATTTGAGTAATTTCAAATTTAGTTCAGCATTCAAATCCACGGACCTTACTCCGTATTTGAGAAACTCATGCGAGTTAATTCTTAAGTTAGTTAATTGTATCTACTGCTCTCACATATTTTATTTGAGCTATTCTAAATATTTCATTACAGCAAGCAAATCTAATATTTGAACAGTGTTAATTTTTCTTCCTTCCACTGTGAGCAGATCTACGATTCAATTATTTATGTATTAAACCGGTAGAAGCAATCATCCATTATTGCATTGAAATATTTAGTATTTTTACAGCATGTTTATTTTTATAGCAACTTTAATTTTGTTGAGCTGAATATAAATGATATTAATGCTCATAAAAATTGAAGTACTAGAAAACATATTTATTTTATTATACGTCATGATATATATTCTATTTTTCATTGCTATTCTTTACGAGGTTTTCGCTTTAAATAGTGCAATTTATCTCCTCTTGCACACATCCACACTGCAATGATAGCCTGGCATTAACAAAGCTAATTAACAGTTTAAAAGTGATTCCGGCAGTTAAGCCTAAATATATATTAGGTCTGATAGCTCCAACACAAACAGTAAAAGATGGCGTGAGAATAAATGATGTTGTGCATTAAATAAAGCATTAGAATTATATTAACGTACATGTTGTTGAAGCATTTCTCTGAAAAACAACTAATGTTTAGAAAAAAGAAAAGGAAATTTATGAAGTAAATTGTGAGTATCTTATGCTCTTTGTATCTTACAAGCTATTAAAGCTACACAGTATCAGACAGTAAACTTAATCTTTGTATCTTACAAGCTATTAAAGCTACACAGTATCAGTCAGTAAACTTAATCTTTGTATCTTACAAGCTATTAGAGCTACACAGTATCAGTCAGTAAACTTAATCTTTGTATCTTACAAGCTATTAAAGCTACACAGTATCAGTCAGTAAACTTAATCTTTGTATCTTACAAGCTATTAAAGCTACACAGTATCAGTCAGTAAACTTAATCTTTGTATCTTACAAGCTATTAGAGCTACACAGTATCAGTCAGTAAACTTTATCTTTGTATCTTACAAGCTATTAAAGCTACACAGTATCAGACAGTAAACTTAATCTTTGTATCTTACAAGCTATTAGAGCTACACAGTATCAGACAGTAAACTTTATCTTTGTATCTTACAAGCTATTAAAGCTACACAGTATCAGACAGTAAACTTAATCTTTGTATCTTACAAGCTATTAGAGCTACACAGTATCAGTCAGTAAACTTAATCTTTGTATCTTACAAGCTATTAAAGCTACACAGTATCAGCAAGTAAACTTAATCTTTATAGCTTATAAGCTACACGTAATCCAATAAATATAATCTTTATATGATAAAACTAATAATTCTCAAAGTTATTTCAGTCGATTACTCTCTCCCCCCCCCCCCCCATACAACTTAGAGAAACTGTCTGAAGTACTCCTCCTATTATTCCTGTTACTCTCATTACTCCTGTTACTTTCATTACTCCTGTTGCTCTCATTACTCCTGTTGCTCTTATTACTCCCATTACTCTTGTTGCTCCTGTTACTCCTGTTACTCCCATTACTCCTGTTACTCCCATTACTCCTGTTGCTTCTGTTACTCCCATTACTCCTGTTACTCCCATTACTCCTGTTGCTTCTGTTACTCCCATTACTCCTGTTGCTCCCATTACTCCTGTTACTCCCATTACTCCTGTTACTCCCATTACTCCTGTTGCTTCTGTTACTCCCATTACTCCTGTTGCTCCCATTACTCCTGTTACTCCCATTACTCCTGTTGCTCCTGTTACTCCCATTACTCCCATTACTACCACTACTCCCATTACTCCTGTTGCTCCTGTTACTCCCATTACTCCCGTTACTCCCAATACTCCCATTACTCCCGTTACTCCCCTACTCCTCTCCATAGAGATAAGGGCTCACCATCTACCACACACCAACACATGACTTACGGAGACGATAAAGAGAAGGAAACTCAGTCCTCATCTCAGGATATCACCTAATAAATTCACATTTTCGGCCACTGACCGAAGATGAAAATATCCGAAATAGCAACAGAAATAACTAATATGGATGCAATGGTTGTGAGTGAGGATACGATCTTGGATAATTTTGAAAACTAAATTAAAAGTTTAAAGAAATGGATGGTATCATTTAACTTAATAGGCTTTTTTTTTTTTTTTTTTTTTTTTTTTTTTTTTTTTTTTTTATTGAAGAAAAGTATAAAAAAAAAATCTACAATTCAACAAGCCCCTATATAATTTCTAGAAAAGAAATTTTCGGGCAAAATTAAAAGAAAATGATTAAAATATTTAAACAGCATGGCGGTAAAAAATGGTTCCTATTTACTATAATACAATAATTAAGCTATGAATTATAGCGACAAGAAAAAAATATATATTTATCGAACTGATGAAAAAGTTAAAAAGTAATTACACAACTACACTAGCATATTTATCTACATAATATTTTTTTAATGTTGTTTTGAAGATACTGTACGAGTTTATAGATTTTATATGCGGAGGCAGAGAACGCCACAGTTTTACTGCCGAGTAGTGTACACTGTGCTCAGTTAGAGTCAATCTATGGGAACTAATTGAAGGATCATTGGCATGTCTAGTTTCATATCTCAAGTTGGAAGAGACAAATTTGCTTCTATTCTTAAACATATACAACAACAATAGAAAGTCATGGAGATCATTCAACTTCAAAATAGCAGTGCTAGAAAAAAGAGGCCCAGTATGAGCTAAATAAGTGCTACCTGTAATAATTCTCAATGCTCTCTTTTGCAGCATCTCAACTGTATGAAGGTGAGCATTATAAGTTCCACACCATAAAATATTACCATAAATCAAGTATGGATAGAACAAGCTATAATATAAATTTGTTAAAGATTTCACAGACAAGTATTCTCTTACCCTATACATGATGCCAACCACCCTAGAAAGTTTACCACACACAGCATTAATATGGTCACCGAACTTTAGTTTGCTATCAATAGTGACACCCAAAAACAGAACACGGTCAAGGAAATTCACTCTAGCACCCCCCAAACTTATCCCGCATTCTGGATCAACATCATGGAGTCTATTAGAAAAGAGAACAGCGCCAGTTTTATCAGCATTCAGAGCCAATCTATTTGATATGGACCATGAATTGATAGCTTCAATTTCAGTGTTTAAGGAATTACACAGTTGTCGATAATTTGGTCCAGCTGCTGACACAGTAGTATCATCTGCGAATAAAATAGTTTTGAGGTTTGGAGAGATGTAGGCTAGTTCATTTACATACAAGATAAATAAAATAGGTCCCAAAACACTCCCTTGAGGAACACCAATCGAGACAGAACTGAAACATGAATAGCAGTCACCAATCTTAACGCACTGTCTACGGCCATCCAGATAGCTCCTGAACCAATCCAAAGTCACACCTCGAACACCATAGGACTCAAGTTTGGACAGCAGGATGCCATGATTAACAGTGTCAAAGGCCTTAGAGTAGTCAATAAATAGACCTATGACATGATTCCGTTCTTCCATGTTTTTACAGATGTATTCAGAATAGTCGACAACCGCATCAGTAGTAGACAATCCCTTCCTAAAACCAAACTGATTAGCACAGATAATAGAAAAACGATTCATGAAAGAAACCAAGCGCCTAGAAACACATTTCTCAAAAATTTTGCTAAACAAAGGTAATATTGATATAGGTCGATAGTTTTTGACCTCAGACTTGTCTCCTTTTTTATATATAGGGACTACACAAGCATCCTTGAAAACATCCGGAAAAACACCGCCCGCTAGAGACTTATTTATCAATAGTGACAAAGGACGATTCAAAACTGGGCTACAGAGTTTTATCATTTTCACCGATATAGTATCAAGTTTAGACTTAGTATTCTTCAATGACATGATAACTTCAGTTACTTCATTATTCGATACTGGATCAAAAAACAAAGAGTGACTATTGCGTCGAATATAGGAAAGGGGGTCAGAAGGAGACACAGGTAAAGAATCATCAATCGCAGATGCAGCAGAGCAGAAATAATCATTAAAACAACGAGCAACATCACTAGGATTGGAAATAGCAACACCATCAACAATCACTTCATCAATACTCTGTTTCTTAGCACCTAACGAAACAAGTTTACGCAAATAATACCATGTTTTCTTCATATCACCCATGCAACCTTCAAATCTACTTCTGTGATAATGCACCTTCGCTCTATGAACCGTACCATTTACATAATTACGCACCCTTCTATTCTCAGCCTCAGATATTAGCCCTAACTTACATTTCTTGAAACAAATAGATTTATACTTAACATGTTTTAATAATTCAGAAGTCAGCCAGGGTTTACTGAGACGTTTCCGACTAACTCTTTTCAGCTTCAAAGGAAAACAATTACAATAGATATCATTAACAGTTTCCAAGAAATAAGCAGTAGCGATATTTATATCAGTAAAATTAGCTAATACATCCCAGTTAATAGTCGAGATAATAACCCTAAATTTCTCAATATTTGCATCATTCACAAGACGAAATCTGATCTCAACCAGATCACCAGACCTATCACTCATTAAAATAGCCTTAGTTAAGGTTAAAAATGTAGTGCAGTGGTCTGTAATATTGTCCAAAAGAACACCAGCACAGTTGCTGTAGTCTGAGGAAAAATTTATCCAAATGTGGTCGAGAAGAGAAGCCACTTGGCTCAGGGTTGAAGACGGAAATCTAGTCGGCTTAGTGATGACTGGTACGTAGTTAAAAGCTCTCATCAAAGCAGTAAAATGTGTTACGTCAGCATTATCCACGTCCAGCAAATTTACATTGAGATCTCCCAGTAAGCACACATCATGCTTCAAACAGTTACTAGCTAGCAATGTATGTAAAGCATTACTAAAGTTCATAATACTGTCAGAATGGGGTCTGTAGATAGCAACGACATAAAGACTTAACAGAGCCAGTGATACTTTCACCACACAGGACTCAATTGTATCATTTACAATTGAGAATTCATTCAATTTACAACATGGGAAAGATTCACTTACAAAAACAGATACTCCACCACCTCTCCTGCCACACCTAAATGAGTGGAATGAATTATATCCCTCAACGTTCACGGGCTCACTAAGCCATGTCTCACTTAGGACAATAATATCAGGACTAATATCAGCTGATGACAAAAATGTCGAAAAAGAGTCAAAATTCTTATCAAAGCTCCTAATGTTGAGATTAAGAATAATAATGTCATTATCACTAACTATATTTTTCATATTATTTACCGAATAATAGAGTGAGCTCCCGTCAGTAAGTCCAGGATAAACTACATTTATAAAATTATCATCGGGATCTACATCATTCAAGAAAGGCAAATTATCATTATGAGAGACTACCATGAGCGAAATAGAGTGATAGTATCAATGACATACTCCGAAAACAAATTACGCATGCATATAAAGAAAATAACATTTAATAGTAAAATATTCAAAATTAATACGCATGTAAGTAATACACAGCTAAGCTCTGAAATGAAACAGCTACAGAAAAGCAGACAACAATGAAAAAGTTTACACATACACACACAAACACCTAAATGAATTAGCCAACACACAAAACACATAAATATCACACACACACACCCACACAGGTGTAAGTCACCAACGGCAAGTAGGCACACTAAGCAGGTGTGCAGAGAAACTTCATTGTGAAAACGCACATCATCAAAAACACACACAGAAACCGAGAGAGTCACAAGACAGCACACAAACCAAAACTGACTATCATGAACGTTTTTGGTTCTAACAACAAAAAGATAAAAACACAGACACGAGAAATAATTTGCTCCTACACACAACATGTCCAGACAAATCAAAGTGTATACCATGGTATACACTTGTTTGTAATAGACAAGCCTTAAAAGATTGTAAAAGACAGTACGGTATACATTTCTAAACAATGTATAAGACTGCTCAAAACCATAATTAATTGTAAAGATTCTGAATCTCATATGATAACAAAACCACACACAGCAAAGTAAGTCGCATGCAAATAGTAGTTCATCATTGTGCACATCAAATAAAACTAGTAACTCTCTACAAATAGATACAGCACAAAACAAAAAAATCACATTAAGATCCATAATTTGAATAATCTTTGCTAATAACAGGTCATAAGAGAGTCAATTTCTTGAATTGTTCACTAGAAGCTCATCCGATGATATGTTAAGCTCACTGTTGCAGAATTCATCCAGTTTCCGAAGATTGTTGATGAACATCTTTTGGTCACGGCCCGATTGATTTGGTGGTTTTAAATAGACAAAAATCTTGCCATCTCGAGAACCACATCCGGATATTTTACCAGGGAATTTCTTCTTAGCCTGTCTCAATCTAAATAGTATTGAGGATTTCATTGGAGTGAGGTCGTCGTTAGCGAATAGATCATGTGGTTTAACACTGCGACAAGATGACATTATATCGTTTTTCACATCACCGTTAACCAGTTTCACCATAACATTTCTGGTGTCATGAGCCTGAGACTTAGATTTAACACCCAAGCGATACACCGATATGAGATTCACCTGTGGCAACACGTAGTTCAAGTTACGTTTAAGCATATCAACAACAGGGAGCTTAAGATCCACATTTGCTGGTAACTTGGATAGTTCCTTCCCCGAGAGTATGAGGTTGTAGCGCCTACCAGATGATTCAAGAGTTTCTATGCGATCTTCCAGGCTGCAGATAGTACGCTTCAGTTCAGTATTTTCACGTTCATAATAGGTAAATCTTGATTCCATAGCATTTAATCTCTGAGCAATACCATCCAGTTTCTCCGCTAGAATAGATAAAGTAATTTTACTTTCCTTAGGCAGAGATAGAGAAGCACTATCCTCACTGGTCGACAGAGATCTCAACACAGCTTTTGCAGAATTAGCCTGATTGACAGGAGGTAGTTCAGCCTTGATAGGAGAAGAGTTTTTTCTTGCTTTCGGTGGCATGGTAGTATTTAGACAATATTACTAAAATAACACCAGCTCACACAGAGAAACAAGAGAGGTTCAGCTTATCACAAATATACACACTGATAACAATTTCAGTAGACGTTAAGCAGGAGCTACTGACACATGACAACCTCACAGTACGACGATTGTAGGAACAGTATTGATATACAAAGAAATTTTTCTTTAGTAGTTATATGAATTATATATAAGGAAGAATTCAACACGAATGTATACCAAAATATTAAAACACTTACCAACAAAGCTACCATTCTTTTAAATTGCATTCATCAGTTTTTTAATCCTCAAATGAGGTCAATCACTAGAGGAAACTCTATGGCACTAACATCTTCTACAATTTTCTGCCAGAGGACATATTATGATGTAAATTGTTGTCCTCTTTCACAAGCATTTCTTTTCAAAATTGACCGAGGCTGCTCAATGGGGTATAAGTCGGAAGAACAAGGCAGCCAAGGTATGAGAGTCTCTCTCTTGATGCCTAGATATAGGAGGAAGGAAGTTGTAGCCCTTGATGCATGAAATGGAGCCTTGTGATGCATGGAAATCATCTTATATCTACGAGATAATGGCAAGCTATCCAGCCAAGGGAACAAGTGCACAGCTAAAAAGAATGTCTTGGCTTGTTCGTTTGACATCTGGTACTCGAAAAGGTCCAATTAACGTGTCACCTATGATGCCCGCCACCTATGATGCCCGTCACCTATGATGCCCAATATTACATCACCGCCTCTTTGTTGGCGGCGTATCCGTTGGAGAGTAACAGCTCAAGTAGGTTCCAAACCTTTACCCGTCTATCCGGACCCTCAATTAAGAGTAACTCTACCCTCATCTGTGAAAAGAACCTGTTGAAAGTTATTTTTCATGCACATACTTCTGTGCCAAAAAAAAAACACATTTCCTTATTAAAAAAAGTAAGTGTGAACAAAATTTAAGAAGATTTTTTATTTCGCGGCATTAAAAAACGCAAGCGTGAGGCGGGCATATGGGCTTTGTTTATTGGAGACTTGGAAACGGGCTTCCCGGTCCCAGCCATTTCATTTAAGACACTGCATCGGGTCAGTTGGTTGCCAATACCAGCTTTGGCAAAAGGGAGGCAGCCTTGTCATTTAGTTGCCTTATGACTTGCCTTCGTATTTTTCGCATATTCGAGAGGAAAATGCTTCTTTTACCCGCATCTCTTCTTGTGTAGGTGACGGAATTCTCCACCAAAGAAACTAAAGTTCTCTTATCCCTCTCCAGTTCCTTGGCTAAATCTTTGAGGGTCTTTCTTTCTTCAAGACATGCTAAGACCACTCGCCTCTGGGTAGTGGTCACTTGTCAATTTTTATACATTTTCAAAGAGATGCAATAAACTGATTGACAGTTAAATTGACTTCAAAATACATACACGCTCATAATTTTCTAAATTTCACATAGATTCAGTGATCCAAGTTTCACCTGTACGATCAATATCATTTTAATTATCGACAATATGGTGATCTGAAAGAAAGCAATTAAAATAATTTATCCATTAATGATACCTGTAAGTATCACGGATACGATTTAAAATATAGGTTGAATTTGTTTCTATAGTTTTCTCTTACATGATCGAAAATTTAAAACAGCTCAATAATTTGAAACTTATCCTATACTACAAAATAAAATGTTATGCTATTTTGAATCTACATATTGGAACTGGCATGGACGTACTAAATGACTCGGTCGCACTAGGCGGCATATTTTGTCTACCTAACTATTTCAATAAGTTCAAGACTAGGCAATTATTCAGTCACAAGGTTGGCTACAAAATAATTAAACTGATTTATTAACTTTGAAAATATTTTCCAAGCTTTTAATTTAATTTAATTGAAAAACTTTCAAGCTCAAGAGAATGAAAAGACGAGAAAACATTGATTGTAAAATTATATTCTCAAGTGTTTTTTATTAAAGTACTTTATTCTTTAAAATTAAGTACTATGAAATGAATTTCCAAAGAAACCTTTTAAAAATTACCTATATTCATACAATTTAAAGAACATCAATCTGTGTTCTAATGTATCAAAGTCAATTTACGTCAGTACAACTGAATTGTAGTTTATTATTGAAATGAATGACTTAAACGACTGACATATTTTAAAGGTGATGTGAAGGCTGCGGAACAGCTTTACAATTTTATTTTATTCATAATAAACGTCGTGAATTGTTAAGTAATTCTTCTGTGCAAGAAGATACTAATAATATTCCACAAAAGAAGAACTCTTACGGTGAAGAACATTCATACAATATCTATTTACAGTCAATACAAATAATATTCCACAAGGGATGAACTCTTACGGTGAAGAACATTCATACAATATCTATTTACAGTCAATACAAATAATATTACACTAGGGATGAACTCTTACGGTGAAGAACATTCATACAATATCTATTTACAGTCAATACAAATAATATTCCACAAAAGAAGAACTCTTACGGTGAAGAACATTCATACAATATCTATTTACAGTCAATACAAATAATATTCCACAAGGGATGAACTCTTACGGTGAAGAACATTCATACAATATCTATTTACAGTCAATACAAATAATATTCCACAAAAGAAGAACTCTTACGGTGAAGAACATTCATACAATATCTATTTACAGTCAATACAAATAATATTCCACAAGGGATGAACTCTTACGGTGAAGAACATTCATACAATATCTATTTACAGTCAATACAAATAATATTACACTAGGGATGAACTCTTACGGTGAAGAGCATTCATACAATCTCTATTTACAGTCAATACAAATAATATTCCACTAGGGATGAACTCTTACGGTGAAGAGCATTCATACAATCTCTATTTACAGTCAATACAAATAATATTCCACTAGGAATGAACTCTTACAGTGAAGAACATTCATACAATATCTATTTACAGTCAATACAAATAATATTACACTAGGGATGAACTCTTACAGTGAAGAACATTTATACAATATCTATTTACAGTCAATACAAATAATATTCCACTAGGGATGAACTCTTACAGTGAAGAACATTCATACAATATCTATTTACAGTCAATACAAATAATATTACACTAGGGATGAACTCTTACAGTGAAGAACATTTATACAATATCTATTTACAGTCAATACAAATAATATTCCACTAGGGATGAACTCTTACGGTGAAGAACATTCATACAATATCTATTTACAGTCAATACAAATAATATTCCACTAGGGATGAACTCTTACAGTGAAGAACATTCATACAATATCTATTTACAGTCAATACAAATAATATTCCACTAGGGATGAACTCTTACAGTGAAGAACATTCATACAATATCTATTTACAGTCAATACAAATAATATTCCACTAGGGATGAACTCTTACAGTGAAGAACATTCATACAATATCTATTTACAGTCAATACAAATAATATTCCACTAGGGATGAACTCTTACGGTGAAGAACATTCATACAATATCTATTTACAGTCAATACAAATAATATTCCACTAGGGATGAACTCTTACGGTGAAGAACATTCATACAATATCTATTTACAGTCAATACAAATAATATTCCACTAGGGATGAACTCTTACGGTGAAGAACATTCATACAATATCTATTTACAGTCAATACAAATAATATTCCACTAGGGATGAACTCTTACGGTGAAGAACATTCATACGATATCTATTTACAGTCCATAAGATTTATCAAAGTGTGTAAATGATATTAATAATGAGGTGCTGATTTGGCACAGAGTTCTCCTGATGGTTAATGAGTTCAGATGTGTCTGACATCAGACAAACTAATGAAGAACATGAACCTTGTTAAGAATTAGTTAGACTGCTATTGTAAATGAACTCACTTACACACGAGTGGGGAATGTTCTGAGTTATCGAATGGCTCTATATTTTCGATCATTTTAGAAAGAAAAAATTCTACCGTTGTTATTTTTTAAAATTATATATTCAAACTGTTTATGGTCGAAAATTTGGAACCGACCGATAATGTAGAACTTATGTTATTTCTATCTAATGACGATAGTCAATTTAATTTTGAGGATGAAAATGTAGTAAAACAATTATTATTTTAAAATCAGACTAGGTTTTATATATTTAATTTATTAACATTAAAAAAAGTCAGTTCGGTATTGAGTAACAAATATAATTTCATCCGAATGGACTTTAAATATTTAGTTTATTTCCAATAATATATTCATATTGCATCAGAAAAGGAAATTAACATTAGATAATATTTAAATTTTCAAAGGAGCCTCAATCCTTGAATAATTAATTAGACACAAAACATAAAATACTAATAAACTTGATTTACAGTAGAAAAATTAAAGTTAAATAGTAATGTAGTTAAATTAAAATAAAATTGAGTCAGTAGCTTACAATTTACATATCTTCTTTAAAAAATTATTAGCAATGTAAGCAAATAGTCCTCGATTTTAATTTTAGATATATATTTTATTTTAATATGTTGCTCATTTAGGGCCCCCGCACACGAGCATTCCTTCGCCGCAACGTCAAATGAACGCAGCCGCATGTCCAGGGCACACGAGCGTGTGCCGCAATGGAAAATTAATCCAGATGCATAGAGAGTGACATGTAGCATGTACCAGTCACACTATACCTAACTAGTTACACTGTAGGCTATCTAACTAGTCACACTATACCTAAACGGATCAAAATTGTAAAGTAATTGTTATTGGTACGTATATCGGTTACCAATACGTATCGGTACATATTCATTCAAAAAGTATATATTAACTTCATCAGGTTTTGATCGATAAAGAAATTACTGAATTAACTCTGTTTTCTCGTTTTATTATTTCTTTGTAATAACTCAAAGACTGATGAAATGTAGGGACAAAATTTATTTCTTATATGTTCAATGAATATGTCTATCTCTACTATTTAATTACAATTACCATTGAAAGATGCGGCAACAAACCGTCCGTGTGCGCACCCACACGTAGATTAAATAGAATTGACTGGTAATGCGGCAGTCACCAGACGTCAAGGGAACGCATTAACCTGCGTTCATAATTGTCCGTCTCTGCCGGACGGCAAATAACGCTCGTGTGCCCATATACCCGAGAGTTAATGCTTTTTTAGGGTCATGCGCCAATTGCATCAGATATGTGTATTGAACATGTGTATATGATCAATTTTTATTTTATTTTATTGGTATATAGAATACTCGTCAGCTCTATATAATTTGTCACAGCATCAGTATATACTTTGTCACAGCATCAGTATATACTTTGTCACAGCATCAGTATATACTTTGTCACAGCATCAGTATATACTTTGTCACAGCATCAGTATATACTTTGTCACAGCATCAGTATATACTTTGTCACAGCATCAGTATATACTTTGTCACAGCATCAGTATATACTTTGTCACAGTATCAGTATATACTTTGTCACAGCATCAGTATATACTTTGTCACAGATTGTAAATTTTATTCTTTTAAAGTAAACTTGAGTTCATTGGAGAAAAGTTTTGTTCTTTCCTTTCGATGGCAGCTTCAAATGAAATGGGAAAAAAGTAAAGAATCTATCTAACATTTTGGAAATTTCCCTCAGTTATATCAGGAAAAGGATCTTTCTACCAATCACCCCCTTTGCTCTCACAAATGTTAACTTGACTGGAATATTTGGATTGATTATTTTGAAAGTAATACAAATTTACATATTGTGGATTCGTTCATTTTCATTAATTGAACAATCATTTATATATTATTTCAACGAAACTTGTTCTATTCATTTTAGTCATCAAAATATCTAATATTAAAACTCTGTTTAATTTTATTTAGATTGTCGCACAATTAATAAAAAAATGTCAGAAAAAAATACTTGAAAGAGTTGAATTATTTACGAATGGATACGAAATAATTTCCGTTGCTGCAATCAGTGAGTGATTTTAGTGGAATTTTACTAACTCTAGTTATAAATATACAGGGTGGGCCATAAGTAACTTACCATTTTATTTTCGAAGACAATTTCATTTTTAACTAAACATGCGTATCATGAATTCTGAATTAGCGATACTTTAAATACCAATTTTAATATACTTTTCACCGTCAAATTAGTTTAACTTAAAATTGCTTTAAACTCCATATTACTTTAAACACACTTTACTTTTGTCTCACCATGCACAGTGTGATAGAATGGAGTATCTTAAGCAAAACATCAACTTTGATGGAAAGTTTAGCAAGATCACTTCAAATCACAGGAGTTTCAAGCCCCTCTTGTAAGCCTATGGAACACGCTATTAGTTTTGGCTCTTAAGTGAAAGGAAAACAAAGATAAATACGCTACATGTTATCATGCAAAGTAATGTATATGGATTTTATCTATCTATAATTATTAATTGTAAGAGTATGTGAACTGCAAGGAATACCAGATAGTGGAATTCACATTATGAGTTTGTGTCAAAAACGGTGCTAGGAAAATACGTCGCTGGACAATTCGTCGCCGGACAATTTGTCGCCGATTGAAAATAAGAGATATAATTTATAATATAATTATATCTTTTTGAAAATTACAAATAAAACTAGTAAAAACATATTCTTTTAATATAATATAGTTTTTACTGGGCTGGTTATTTTTGCAAATAAAAAAATTCAAATTTTAACAAAAAGATGATATTTTTAATGCACAACAAACTATTAACTAACATTGTTATATTATAGCAAAGAAAATGTTAAAATTAATGTACAAAATCACTGAAACAAGACTAAACTGTAACTCAATGTTAACTGTTACTCTTTGTTGGCAGTACAAACAATTGATTCATTATTGCCATGTCCATTAAAAAAAAAAAAAAGTAACAAATTATGTTAAAAATTTGCAAACTGTAGGCAACAAAATTTTAGATGTGAGATATGAAAATTAACGAAATTAAGTCTTTTACCACTTTGATGATGCAGTTGAAATTTAGCAATAGCTTGATTAACTTTTCTATTGTAATTCAAAGCATCAAAGAAAACCCACAAATTTGGATGAATTAAACTTAGCGAACCATTCAATGACAATTAGAATGAGAGTACTATCCTTTTCAATAAAACATTATAATGAAAATATTATTATACATATATGTGTTAATCCTAATTGTGATTATCAATATATTATGAGGTAAAAGTGCATTATACCAACCACTTATTTTGTTGAAATGTTTTAGTTCTCTTTAAATGAATGCACTTCCACCAATTATAATAATAGTATAAATTATAACTATTTTATTTTCAAACGGCGACGAATTGTCCGGACTAAACTATTAGGGTATATTACGTTATTCAGGCCGTTACTCAATTTCGTACATTAAATAGACCAATATATTACTATAGTAACAGTATGCTAAAACGTGTCACAGTGGGTGTTTAAATCAATCGTTTTAACACTTATGGTAGAGAAAAAGTTATTATGACGAATTAACCCGTGAATCTGGTGAACAGGATTCGCAACTGTACGGTAATACGTAACTAAACAGGAATGCGTAACTGTACGAGAATGCGTAACACTACGGGAATACGTAACTGTACGGGAATACGTAACTGTACGAGAATGCGTAACTGTACGAGAATGCGTAACTGTACGGGAATACGTAACACTACGGGAATACGTAACTGGACGAGAATGCGTAACTGTACGGGAATACGTAACTGTACGAGAATACGTAACTGGACGAGAATGCGTAACTGTACGGGAATACGTAACTGTACGAGAATACGTAACTGTACGGAATGCGTAACTGTACGGGAATACCTAACTGTACGGGAATACGTAACTAAACGGGAATAAGTAACTGTACGAGAATACGTAACTGTACGAGAATGCGTAACTGTACGGGAATACGTAACTGTACGGGAATAAGTAACTAAACGAGAATATGTAACTGTAAGGGAATACGTAACTGTACGGGAATACGTAACTGTACGGAATGCGTAACTGTACGGGAATACGTAACTAAACGGGAATAAGTAACTGTACGAGAATATGTAACTGTAGGGGAATACGTAACTGTACGAGAATATGTAACTGTAGGGGAATAAGTAACTGTACGAGAATATGTAACTGTAGGGGAATACGTAACTGTACGAGAATGCGTAACTGTACGGGAATACGTAACTAAAAGGGAATAAGTAACTGTACGAGAATATGTAACTGTAGGGGAATAAGTAACTGTACGAGAATATGTAACTGTAGGGGAATACGTAACTAAACGGGAATAAATAACTGTACGAGAATATGTAACTGTACGGGAATACGTAACTGTACGGAATGCGTAACTGTACGGGAATGCATAACTGTACGGGAATACGTAACTGTACGGAATGCGTAACTGTACGGGAATGCATAACTGTACGGGAATGCATAACTGTACGGGAATACGTAACTGTACGGGAATGCGTAACTGTACGGGAATGCGTAACTGTACGGAAATACATAATCATACGAGAATAGTTAACTATAGGGGTATACTACGTTACATGCCATTTTGTTTATCACATTATAAACATTCTCACTTCTTTTAACCGTTTTAAAGGTTCAGGTGTAAAAGTTTCGGATTTTCTGAAACGAAATAAAGAGATCAGAAAAAAACTTGTTAGAAGAAGATTTTTCGGTCCTCTTAAAAATAAAGAACAGGTTCATCTAAATGAGGAAAATACTTATCTTATAATATCTATTTATAGTCCAGACGAATTTGTAAATGGTGTAAATTGTATAGATATCGAGGAGACGAATTCGTCCGCCACATCCATTGAGGGTTTATTTGTCCGTCTTCGTTTCGGTCCAAAATAGTAGCAATAATATATTAAATTTTATTCATGAAATTTATATTCACACGAGGAATAATATTTTCTTTTTCAGCTAAATTATTGACCTCATTTTAATTGAATAACACTGCTAGTTTGTAGATGTGAATATCAATAAGTAGCTAATACTGATTGTGGAGCTAAAGAAAAGTCTCTAAGAATATTGGTGTACAGTCAAAGAAAAGCGTATCACTAATAACTTTGACAGTTTAATAATTTCATATTTCTAAGATACACTTTACTAATTGTAATACTAGTAGTAGATATTTTTTAATTGATCTGAGTACTGGGTGAAAGTTGGAGTCATGTCACATTGGTGTTTTTGTACGGCGTTTTCACAGCGCTTTTGACGCCGAGGAAACTATTGTTCAAAGCATTTCAAATGTATCCATGTTAATAGCGAGAGGGTATCACACGTGGTCTTTTACGTCGTTTTCAGGGCGCTTTCAATGCCAGTGCGACTATGATACAATTCATCAAGCTTGCTAAAGCTGGTACTATTATAACAGATCTGGTACTTTAATTCTCACGCATGGAATGATACAACTTTATTGAAATATGAGATGTTTAACAAATTATGAATACATGGAATACTCTTTTCAGGGTATCAAAATACTTCAAAGTCCAGCAGCAACTGGAAGAATCTTAATTGTAACTATTGACAAAACGTTTAACTGCTATAATAGTAATAAAATATTCCAAATGTAGCTATGGGCCGCGCATCCGCAATTAGGCAGCGCGCTGGGCAAATATGAGCAGGCGTTCAGAGTAGTCCTGCGCAGTTACGCCGGAGTAGAATATTAGCCACCAAAGTGGTCAGTTTGGCTCCCAGGCTGTGCTCTCGCTGCTCCCTGGTTGCCCTGGTGACTATACCGATAAGCTTAATCGCTGCCTCGAACCTGCTCCTATATTCACTTGGGTACCCTTCTCCTACATGATCGAAAGTGTGGAACAGTCTGTTAACTTGGAACAAGCTCATTTCTGCAATAGAGAAACTACTCTACATCTTCTAATAACTCTATCGAATATTACTGTATGTAGATACATCTTCTTGTAACTCTATCGGACATTACTGTATGTAGATACATCTACTAGTAACTCTATCGGACATTACTGTATGTAGATACATCTACTAGTAAGTCTATCGGACATTACTGTATGTAGATACATCTTCTTGTAACTCTATCAGACATTACTGTATGTAGATACATCTTCTAGTAAGTCAATCGGACATTACTGTATGTAGATACATCTTCTGGTAACTCTATCAGACATTACTGTATGTAGATACATCTTCTAGTAACTCTATCGGACATTACTGTATGTAGATACATCTTCTAGGAACTCTATCGGACATTACTGTATGTAGATACATCTTCTAGTAACTTTATCGGACATTACTGTATGTAGATACATCTTCTAGTAACTCTATCGGACATTACTGTATGTAGATACATTTCTAGTAACTCTATCGAACATTACTGTATGTAGATACATCTTCTAGTATCGGACATTACTGTATGTAGATACATCTTCTAGTAACTCTATCGGACATTACTGTATGTAGATACATCTTCTAGTAACTCTATCGGACATTACTATATGTAGATACATCTTCTAGTAACTCTATCGGACATTACTGTATGTAGATACATCTTCTAGTAACTCTATCGGACATTACTGTATGTTGATACATCTTCTAGTAACTCTATCGGACATTACTGTATGTAGATACATCTTCTAGTAACTCTATCGGACATTACTGTATGTAGATACATCTTCTAGTAACTCTATCGGACATTACTGTATGTAGATACATCTTCTAGTAACTCTATCGGACATTACTGTATGTAGATACATCTTCTAGTAACTCTATCGGACATTACTGTATGTAGATACATCTTCTAGTAACTCTATCGGACATTACTGTATGTAGATACATCTTCTAGTAACTCTATCTGACATTACTGTATGTAGATACATCTTCTAGTAACTCTATCGGACATCACTGTATGTAGATACATCTTCTAGTAACTCTATCGGACATTACTGTATGTAGATACATCTTCTAGTAACTCTATCGGACATTAATGTATGTAGATACATCTTCTAGTAACTCTATCGGACATTACTGTATGTAGATACATCTTCTAGTAACTCTATCTGACATTACTGTATGTAGATACATCTTCTAGTAACTCTATCGGATATCACTGTATGTAGATACATCTTCTAGTAACTCTATCGGACATTACTGTATGTAGATACATCTTCTAGTAACTCTATCTCGTAAGGTTGAGATTAAAGATCCTTACATCGCGAAAAGACTTCGACACTTTCGATCATCAATCACCTTGACTCTACTCTTAGTCTGTGAAGAGGAATCTTACTCTTATTACGTGAAGAGCAACCTCACTCTTATTGCGTGAAGAGGAATCTCACTCTTATTGCGTGAAGAAGAATCTCACTCTTATTACGTGAAGAAGATTCTCACTCTTATTGCGTGAAGAGCAATCTCACTCGTATTACACTCTCTTTTATCTCTCCTACTTTTATTACACTAAAAGCACTCTCTATTATCCTTCTTCGCTCTTATTACACTAAGAGCACTCTCTATTATCCTTCTTCACTCTTATTACACTAAGAGCACTCTCTATTATCTCTCTTCACTCTTATTACACTAAGAGCACTCTCTATTATCTCTCTTCACTCTTATAACACTAAGAGCACTCTCTATTATCTCTCTTCACTCTTATTACACTAAGAGCACTCTCTATTATCTCTCTTCACTCTTATTACACTAAGAGTACTCTCTCTCTCTCTTCATTTTTCAGGTGATGGAGGAATTGTGTCTTCGCGTTAAAGAATTCAATTAATGGATGCATCTTTTGTTTGTTATTCTCAAGGAAACTCAAAATTTTTCATTCAAGTCATCATTAATGATGAAGACAGGGAGTGAGATGCAGTGAGTGAGAGTGAGTGAGTGGCTGTGAGTGAGAGTAACTAAGAAGGAGAGTGAGAGAGTGAGAAAGTGAGAGTGAGATGTTAGAGTATGAAAAAGGATGAATGAAAAACTTTCTTTAATTAATGAGTTTAACGAATGAAAATAAGATTAAATTATTTTATAGCATATACGTACATAGTTTGATAGTCTTCAACAATATAGTTTTATAAATAAACAGCTCCTTATTATAATTTTTAGTTTAGATAGGATGTTCTTCCTTATAATAAAAGGATAGGCTTGAGTGATTTCAATTATCGATAAGACATTAAGTAACACATTACGTATTGATTTGATTTTAATCTTATGTTAACGTTTTCAATGTTTTCAATTATTTATTAAATTATCTTTGGGATAATTTAGGAACTACTTCCCTTTCTGTTCTCCTTTCTTTAAAATCCAATCACTTACTTCATTTGCTCGAATAGAACTCAAATAAACGAATTTGAACATTTCTTATTCAGCATCCAAATTCTTGCCATTGGTTCACATTTTCCCCGCCACAAAATAAAAGGTATTTGCCTCGTATCTAATTTGCACTCTATATGCGCCAGAGCCTCTCCATTCGTCCTGTATGCTCTTGTCAAAATTTAATGAGTAGATCTACTTTAAACGCCGAGAAGCTTTTGTCACTCTATGCATCAAGAACTTTAACAGTGTCTTTAAAAGAATTAATTAAAGATTCGATATACTGTCTATTCGGTATGGAGTTTAAGAGACAAATCACGATGAATTTGCTCTCATTAATGCATTGAAAGATTGTCTTGGAAAAACCTGATGTAATTATCAACAAAGTCGAAAGAATAAATGTAATACATATTTATTAGAAAAACAGGAAATCAAGATCAAAAATTAAAAAATTGTACAATGCTTATCAGAAGTATTGGAACATTTATGTACATACAATATTTGATATATGTGCATACAATATTTATTGTTTCCTTTCTATTTGTTTCGCAGTTACTAATTTATTTACTAACATTTATTGGATATAATCCACAGGTTTCATAATTCTTATTAATTACAGATGTTTTATCCATGATAGTAGTAGGTATCATAGATACCAATTAAAATATCGTGATAAATAATAGTTAGGTATAACATGCATTTTTCTTATATGAACGAAGATGTGGAACAATTCAATAATTCAGACCTTACCTTAATTCTCATTCAGATCATAGGTCACAAATTATATCCATGCCTCTACATTTCGCCCAAACCATCTCAAGAGAATGAAGCTAGAGAGAATGAAGCTAGAGAGAATGAAGTCAGAGAGAATGAAGCTAGAGGGAATGAAGCTAGAGAGAATGAAGCCAGAGAGAATGAAGCCAGAGAGAATGAAGTCATAGAGAATGAAGTCAGAGAGAATGAAGTCAGAGAGAATGAAGTCAGAGAGAATGAAGTCAGAGAGAATGAAGTCAGAGGGAATGAAGTCAGAGAGAATGAAGTCAGAGAGAATGAAGCTAGAGAGAATGAAGCCAGAGAGAATGAAGTCATAGAGAATGAAGTCAGAGAGAATGAAGTCATAGAGAATGAAGTCAGAGAGAATGAAGTCAGAGAGAATGAAGTCAGAGGGAATGAAGTCAGAGAGAATGAAGTCAGAGGGAATGAAGCTAGAGAGAATGAAGCCAGAGAGAATGAAGTCATAGAGAATGAAGTCAGAGAGAATGAAGTCAGAGAGAATGAAGTCAGAGGGAATGAAGTCAGAGAGAATGAAGTCAGAGAGAATGAAGCCAGAGAGAATGAAGTCATAGAGAATGAAGTCAGAGGGAATGAATTCAGAGAGAATGAAGTCATAGAGAATGAAGTCAGAGGGAATGAAGTCAGAGAGAATGAAGCCAAAAAGAATGAATTCAGAGAGAATGAAGTCCGAGAGAATGAAGCCAGAGAGAATGAAGTCAGAGAGAATGAAGCCAAAAAGAATGAAGCCAGAGAAAATGAAGTCCGAGAGAATGAAGCGATAGAGAATGAAGCCAGAGAGAATGAAGCCGGAGAGAATGAAGTCAGAGAGAATGAAGCCAGAGAGAATGAAGTCAGAGAGAATGAAGCCAGAGAGAATGAAGCCAGAGAGAATAATGCCAGAGAAAATGAAGTCCGAGAGAATGAAGCGATAGAGAATGTAGTCAGAGAGAATGAAGTCAGAGAGAATGAAACCAGAGAGAATGAAGCCAGAGAGAATGAAGTCAGAGAGAAATAACTTGAGTATGACAATGGAGTGTGTGCTCTCATTCTCACTCAATTGCTTCAATACAAAGCAGATGGAGTCTCTTTGAGCATCTTATGCAGATTCCTTCCTTCTCACTCTAATTGTCTGGCCCTGAATTGTGAGGGTTAAATGAAAGGTATTAGATGCTCTGACAAACGAGAGAAACACATTTAAAATCACTTTGAAATATAATATCGTGCCATGGTAGAAATGGTATCGCTACAATAGAAGAGAATATAATTATAATTCAAAGAGAGATCTTATAGGGCAAAGTTACAATTACAATGTGTGAATGTAATACCTGATGAAATTAGTTCGTATTTGGTAATTGCAATTTACCATAAGACTTTTCCAGAACCATACAGTTCTAAACAAACCCCTTCATAAATTCCAACCATAAAAGCTGGATCTTCTCGGCAGAGATACCGAATAATGGTTTCAATTATATTTTATTTGATACGTAAATGTACTTTATAATTTAAAGCAGAACTCCATGGAATCTAATCTCCAAATCTTACATTGCATTTCCGAAGTGTTTTCTAGCGAATTAAAAGCTCTACTCAGATGAACACCAGTGAAATCATTAATATCAACGATCTGCAATCACAATCGTCTGTAATAACAATTATAAAAATATTTAGTAGACCCCAATTTCAAGACTGTGACATTATAATGCTTTTTAGTTAATTAAATTTCTGACGCTTTGTAATAATTAGTTAAGATTATGACCTGAAGTAGAATTGAGGAAGTGAATATTGAAAACGATAAAATCTACGGAAAATGAGAACATTATTTAATATCTTTTTCAGTTTTGAAATTAAAACAAATTTTAAGATTTAAATTATTTAAAAAGCAAATAGCGTGAAGAGTACTTCTAAAATATTGAGAAAAGTCTTAAGTCATATCTGAAATAAAAGGTAAAGGATCTATCTAGCACTTAAAAACTTTCATCTCACAAATATTAGATAGTTGCTTTTCCATATAGTAGAATATAGACTGTCATTAATTTAATATTGCAAAAATATTAACATTGAATAAAAAATTATTAGCGTATAAATTTGAAATTAAAATCGTCAGTTCACAAATTATTTTTATTTCATTCAGATGGAATAAACAAATCCAATTAAAGTATGTTCTTTATCAAAAGAAAACATTTAGAACACAAACTTTATATTCTTTATATTCTTTATATTCTTTAGCGACTCATCAATAACTCCATTAATATGAAGATAGTCTTCCTAAGGTCTAATTAGTGTGACAGTTCCATTCTTCCTTTAGGCCATTACTGAGGGAAATAACTACCATGATATTGATAGGGAATAATAGCATCATAATATACTGGCGGAGATATCCCTCTATTTAATTGACTTCCTTTTCTGTATTTATTGGAGAATAAATACTGAAAATCTACGGAATATTTCACAGGTGAGGATGATTATATGCTATGCATAGTAATAAATATTTGTATGCAATAACTATAAGCAATGATAAAATGCAATAATTATATGTTATGGATAAAATAGTAAATTTTGGTGGTTGTTTTAACTCTTCACTGTGTATTTTAAAATTAAAAATATGTAAAAAAAATTTTCACTAGTTAATAACTATTTCATTCAAAATGATATGATATTAGAATATAAATGATATTATATTTTATTTTAATTGGTATCCATGATACCTACTGTTATCATCGATACAAATTAGAATATTGGCTTAATAACAATGAAGGTGTTTTTTTATGATATAAAATGTTGATATGTCCGATAACTAGAAATTTGCCCTATATCAGTATCGAATTAAATTTTATTGATCAATTTATGGAAAATTCCAAATATGAGTGAAAGTTTTTGAAGATATTTTTACATATTAATATAATGTAGTTATTGTTTCTGGAAGGTGATGTATTAGTGTTATTACTCTTCATTTAGCGTCTTCTATTAATTCTATTTATGACGCAAAGAAAATATCTTTTGTCGTAAATCAACAGCATGCTGTGGGAACAAAAAAATATCTTAGAGAGATATTAGATATGAGGGAATGAATAATGATATTTGTAGATATATTGAAGATAAAGATATTAAAGAATACTGATATAGATAGATATTGTAGCAACATATTATCAATCTTAAGAATATATAATATTTTTCCTGTTAAGTCAAATTATTAAGTAAAATCATTATTTTAGAAAAATAATGATGATTATATGTAACCATAATTCCGATTAGTTTATTTCATGAAATTTTTTATACTTTATTGTTTCTAAATAATCTTTTTTTTATTCGTCACTTCGAATTGATTATTGAAATTTAATCTTAAACGATATAAGTCACAGCTTCAGCAACTAATAATGTATTGAATATATAGACATAGTATAGTTATAGTATATTATTAAAGGTCCACATTTTGATTATCTTATACATAGTACTAGGGTTACTAGTTATAAATCTACAAATCATTTCAAATTTGGTTCCTTGTTTATATTATAATATGTAATATAAGTTATTCATGTGATTTTTCTTCTTCCCTCTGAATTTGAAGTAGAGAAAAAGTAGGATACATTACAAACACATTCAAAACAATAACAAAGGTATTGGACATAATAAAAATGGTTACCTATATACCATTACCATAAAAACCACTAGGTAACTAAAAGTGTAGCTAAATTACTAATTACCATCAATTTTACGATAATACTTGATAAAGTCTGTATATACGACTTTTTCTTCTATTCAATCTTGGAATGTCGGACAGTGAAGGTTGAGTGCGAATATTTCTTATATAATTAATTACGAGACATATACTTGATAGCTCTACAAATATTTGATGAACATTAGTTCTACAAATTTAAAGCATTTCTAGAAAAATTTCAATTTAGAGTGGAGGGGACCTTTAATGATTTTGAAACTGTGTAATTATGCATTTTATAACAATTTTTAAAATCATTTATAGCTATCATTAATTTTGCATTATAAAACCTTTTTTATATTACATCTCGTCTCTTTGACTCTGTATACGTGTTAAATTATGTAAAGGCTATTATATTAATAAATTATATAGAAATTCAACCTTATGGAAAATAAAATAGGAAATAACTCCAGTAGAATAAAAAACTACATATCTGTCACATTAATAATATTGTAAATAATTAATATTTAATTGAATATTGTCATTCATTATGAAAATAAAGCTACTTACATCAATTGAAAATGTATTATTAAAATATAGATAATAAGATTGGTAACAATTATACTATCAATTATCTTCAATTATAGGTTTGCAAGATATAAAGGTGCATAATGTATTTAATTAATAATTTAATTGCAATGGTAGTAAATAAACTAAAACTATCAATCATATTTAGTTAATTAAGTTCAATCATAACTCGAGAGTATTTAATTGTTATATTATAATTATATATTCCTTTACATGCAAAGCTAATTATCATTAAGTCGATATATAATATGAATGCATATGGTGTAAAGTACTTTTCATTTATATAGTTTATTATCATATTTTCAATCATTGTGTTATTATTTTATTTCTGTTTAATTTTGTTAATACTTTTTTCAAACAGGAATTGTAAAAAAAGGGGCGGTAAGTTTTTTAATCAGTTTTTTTTTTAAATTATCATTATGAAATTAGGAGCCTAGTGTATGTTATACAGGACAAAAATTCACTTTAAAGGTCCCCTCCACTTTATTTTTTATTTCTCTATGCATTAGAACTAATGTTACTGATTAAAAAACTGCAAACCATTTCAAATTTGGTTCTACAGTTTTATTACAATATACAATTTAAGATTTGTTTCCGTTCTTTCTACTACCCCTTTGAGTTTCAAGCAAAGAAAAAGTCTCCATGTCCGAAAGGCGAACTAGAAGAGACAAATTCAAACCAATAACAAAGCTAATTCCAAGATAATGGAACCAAATTAAGAATTCAAGTACCTAATTAAGTATTTCTTACTAATAGTTTTCATATATCATAACTTTTTCCTATCTAGAGAACTGTTCATTTTAATACACTCTATTTGAATAGGTATGTACTATGTATATACGAACGAACAAACCTATTAAGAATGCGGGTTTTTCTTCTAATGAATCTCAGAATGAAAAAAAGCGAAATGTGAATATTTCTAATATAATTAATTGTGTACAGAATACTTGATCGATTTAAATTCTGTTTACTGTTATATGTTATATAACCTTAGCTCTACAAATTTAAAGCAATACCAGAATTTTTCTAATTTAGAGTGGAGAGGACCTTTAAGAAGAGTAATTCAAATATTATTAGCAAAATCTGTTGACTTAAATGCAATTTCCATCAAATTCTAAATTTTCAAGCTATTGTTTTCTCATCACATCGACTACTAAATGTTCATAAGAAGATAAAACAGTGACCTTACCTACTTCTACTAGCGACTCTGTTGTCAAAATGACACATGTAGTACACTCATTTCATTGAATTGCATTTGAAAATACGTCATTTTAGTTAAAAAGAACATGTTTATTGTCAGGATCTATAACTATAACTATAGTCACTATGACTATAGTCACTATGACTATAGTTACTATAACTATAGTCACTATGACTATAGTTACTATGACTATAGTTACTGTGACTATAGTTACTATGACTATAGTTACTATGACTATAGTTACTGTGACTATAGTTACTATGACTATAGTTACTATGACTATAGTTACAATGACTATAGTTACTATAATACCTAGCAGTCTCTTAGAGGTCTGCCTCTAATACCTAGCAATCTCTTAGAGGTCTATCTCTAATTCCTAGCAGTATTTTAGAGGTCTACCTCTAATACCTAGTAGTCTCTTAGAGGTCTACCTCTAATACCTAACAGTCTCTTAGAGGTCTATTTCTAATACCTAGCAGCATTTTAGAGGTCTACCTCCAATACCTAGCAGTCTCTTAGAGGTCTACCTCTAATACCTAACAGTCTCTTAGAGGTCTATTTCTAATACCTAGCAGTATTTTAGAGGTCTACCTCCAATACCTAGCAGTCTCTTAGAGGTCTGCCTCTAATACCTAGCAGTCTCTTAGAGGTCTACCTCCAATACCTAGCAGTCTCTTAGAGGTCTGCCTCTAATACCTAGCAGTCTCTTAGAGGTCTACCTCTAATACCTAGCAGTCTCTTAGAGGTTTGCCTCTAATACTCTCTTCTAATCGATAGAATGCACACTGTAGCTTCATTAGATGCATACAAAGCTTTATTAACTAGCAATGCAGTCTGTAATTTGGCCCATATGACAAATGCTTAGGAAATGCAACTGCATAATGTGCATTATGTTTGTGACAGGTTAACCCTCTCGTTTCTAATGGGACATATATGTCCCATATAGTCTCCTACCAATTGAAACGAATTGGGTAGGTTAGATTTTTATATTGGTTTCAAATTATAAATTAGCTGTTTCAGAGATATTTTAAAGGGTATGAAGTGTGATAAAAAAATTAAAATTGTTTATTGTGTAAATTTGTTATAAATAAATTGGTTCTGTTTTTTTTAGGGTTTACTTTTCATGAAGAATGAAAGTAAGTTTTACTTAATATAAGAAAATTATATTAATAGATCGTATAATATCTCTATCGTATTTTAAAATAATTTAATGAAATCTGCAGCTCAAACATCTTTAATAAAACTAGACCTTGAATATTCCAATATTTTCCCTTACGTTGCATACATCATTCATTTCATGCATGATGTATGCAATATGAATTCATGAATAGCAATAGCCTAAATTTAGATATACGTATCGGTTACCAATATTAAATATCTAGTTGATAACAATTCATGTATAAAATATATAAAAACTAATTGAAAACATTTTTCGAAAGAATGAACGCTTAGGAGTAATTTGAACGCAAACTTTTATTCCCAGATTATTATTACGACTAGTGTTGTAACCGTCTAAATTTTTAGTTACGTTTAAACTATCGGATTAAAATTTTTCGGATTTTTATGTTATTTGAATTTTTTTGAACTATTCAGATTATTTTTGTGATCCAGAATTTTTTTCTGGTATTTTGATTTTGGTATAAGAATAATTTTGTGAATTTCTTAAATAATAGTTTTCCAGATATTTTAAATAGTTTATTTTTATCTCAGAATATTTAGGTAATTCCGGTCTCTCTTGAAATCTCCTTTTTTGTATTTTTTGGTAATTCCTGTTTTTTGTAATCCCAGATTTTTGTTTTCCGGATTTTGATAATTCGGATTTTATTTGAAATCTTGAATATTTTTGAAATTCTGATTTTTTGGTAATCTCATTTTTTTGTATCACAGATTTTTTGTATCCCGGATAGTTTTGTGTCTCTGTTCTTTTGTATCCCGGACACCCTAATATTTATTTTCTAAAATTATGGGAATAATATCATTATTTTAAATGCACCACAATTTAATGCTGAGACACTAAAGTGCATCACACTGCAATGCTGAGGGTTCTAGGTAAATTGCTCGAAAACAATTGCTCGAAAGACAATTGCTCGAAAACAATTGCTCGAAAAACAATTGCTCGAATGAACAATTGCTCGAAAGAACAATTGCTCGAAAGACAATTGCTCGAAAAACAATTGCTCGAACGAACAATTGCTCGAATGAACAATTGCTCGAATTATCAAATTGCTCGAATGAACAAAATTGCTCGAATTATAAAATTGCACAGTTTTCGATTTTATAACAGTCAGTTATTCATGAAGTGGAGCTGCACCTAACAATCCTTGTTTCTTTTTAGTAACTGATCATTGATCATTCTATAAATGATTTTAATTATTACTCATTCTGCATAATCTTTTTTAGGCCGTTTGTGTCATCTCGTATGTAACATGTGAATTGGAATCATGTGGTGAATCAGTTCTATTCATGTGTTTTTTATCATAAAACCCGAAAAAATTTGTAGATTTATTAAAACTCTGACATAACTTTGAATTATTCCACCTATTGAGGTACCACATACAGATAGGCTAGTAATAAATATGTTTTCGGGTTTTATGATAAAAAAACATGAATAGTGCTGATTCACCACATGATTCCAATTCACATGTTACATACGAGATGACACAAACGGTCTAAAAAAAAGATTATGCAGAATGAGTAATAATTAAAATCATGTATAGAATGATTAATGATCAGTTACTAAAAAGAAACAAGGATTGTTAGGTGCAGCTCCACTTCATGAATAACTGACTTTTATAAAATCGAAAACTGTGCAATTTTATAATTCGAGCAATTTTGTTCATTCGAGCAATTTGATAATTCGAGCAATTGTTCATTCGAGCAATTGTTCGTTCGAGCAATTGTTTTTCGAGCAATTGTCTTTCGAGCAATTGTTCTTTCGAGCAATTGTTCATTCGAGCAATTGTTTTTCGAGCAATTGTTTTCGAGCAATTGTCTTTCGAGCAATTGTTCTCGAGCAATTTACCGGCTACCAATGCTGAGACACTAAAGTGCATCTCACTGCAATGCTGAGACACTAAAGTGCATCACACAGCAATGCTGAGACAGTAAAGTGCATCACACTGCAATGCTGAGACACTAAAGTGCATCACACTGCAATGCTGAGACAGTAAAGTGCATCACACTGCAATGCTGAGACACTAAAGTGCATCACACTGCAATGATGAGACACTAAAGTGCATCTCACTGCAATGCTGAGACACTAAAGTGCATCACACAGCAATGCTGAGACAGTAAAGTGCATCACACTGCAATGCTGAGACACTAAAGTGCATCACACTGCAATGCTGAGACAGTAAAGTGCATCTCACTGCAATGCTGAGACACTAAAGTGCATCACACTGCAATGCTGAGACACTAAAGTGCATCTCATAATATTCATAATTTGTAGCATATTTTTTTCTAATTTTCACTAATAGTGTCGTTCGGCGAAATTCCCCTTCAACGAATTTTCTTTCGGCCAAATTTCCGAACACTCTTAAGTATATCAAAATCATAGCTGATGTACTGAAGCATTTCGCTAAGAACAGAACTTCGTGGATAAAAATGTAACACCTGAGTGTCTCAAATTGAATTTTGAGTTTACCATTCAAAATAGTTACCATTGTTTGGCAATTAAGATATTTCTAGTAATGAATTTTTATCAATTCTTTAAATGTGGATTGTTTGACGGTCTCTTCAAACTAATATCAGACAGAATATTGTAACATAGAAAATTCAATCGAAAGAATTCAATATTAAATCCATCGGTGTTACTTCAATTTGAAAACATACCCAAGGTAAAATGTTGAATGTTGTGCTTTTTGTTGTTCTATGTTACTTTAATTTGAAAACACACCGACTGCTAAAAAGTTGAATATTTGCATTTTGTTATTAGTTTTTGTGAAGGTCATGGTGTTGACTTCATTGCTGCCCTTCATTTCGTGTATCTGAAGGACTTATAAATCATACTAGCTGATAAATGTCACCATCAAACATAAGGAATTGGACTCTACAAGAAGGAGTGTGAACCTACCGTGTTGCAGATCGTAAAAAGATATTACACTTCTTTATCTTCACTAGCTGCTTGCATTCAAAATATATTGCAATGAAAACAATAGAAATAATAAACTAAAATAACATTTACTGAACGTAAATGTTATTACGTTCAGTTATGTTATGAACCTTTTTATACATTATTATAAAAAGGATATTGCACATAATAATTATCATTTAACTTTTTTTTACTAATATTAATCACATCTTTTCTTCTCACATGATCGTAAAGGTGGAACTGTCCGCTAACTGTGAACTAACCCATATTCATTGAAGTGGTTGCTACGAAGAATACAATCAATATGTGTTCTTATTTCAAGGGGTGTTAATTATGTATTAAGTATCGCAGTGAATTAATTATTACATAATTAGAGCAATCATAGCGCTAAATATAGAGCTAAGAAAGAAAACACTTTACATACAGAGCTATTTAAGCTCTTTATATACAGAGTACCTAATATACAGAGCACTAGGACGGGTGCTCGTAAAGTGTATACCTTCGCCGTCACTTTAATCGATTTTGACTTTTTCGTGATCTTGACATTCGACTCTATCGCTCTCAAAATTTAAACAAATTGTTTCAGGATAATGACCAAACGTCCCACCGAATTCCAGGCAATTTTTTCAAACACTTTTCGAGTTATGCAAATAAAAAAGTTACAAATAAAGAGATAAATGCTTATCAAAAACATAACCTACCGCAATTTTTGCGAAGATAATCATATGAAATTAATTAAAAACAGATATATTCAAAAGTAAATTAATTGCAGACTAATTTTGTGTTCCTCGAATTTCAGTTGCATTCTGAATAGGAAATATTATATATATTAGAACTATATCATGTCATCAATTTTAAAATTCACTCGACATCTAAAACTGATATAAAAGTAGACATAGAAAGTGAAAATCTACGAGGCTTAACTTAAAAGTTTGCTACTTTTAGAAGCTTACACAAACTTCACCAGAAGTCAATTCCGTACATAGAGTTTATATGCTATGAACATTTTTGGTGATTTGTTTCATATTTATATGTTAGCTGTTGTTAACCTGTACTTGCTGTTCACCTCAACCTGTTGTTCACCTCTACCTGTTGTTCACCTTTACCTGTTGTTAATCTCTACCTGTTGTTAATCTCTACCTGTTGTTCACCTCTACCTGTTGTTCACCTTTACCTGTTGTTCACCTTTACCTGTTGTTAATCTCTACCTGTTGTTAATCTTTACCTGTTGTTAATCTCTACCTGTTGTTCACCTGTACCTGTTGTTAATCTCTACCTGTTGTTAATCTCTACCTGTTGTTCACCTGTACCTGTTGTTGATCTCTACCTGTTGTTCACCTCTACCTGTTGTTCACCATTACCTGTTGTTTATCTCTACCTGTTGTTAATCTCTACCTGTTGTTCACTTCTACCTGTTATTCACCTCTACCTGTTGTTCACCTTAACCTGTTGTTAATCTCTACCTGTTGTTGATCTCTACCTGTTGTTCACCTCTACCTGTTGTTCACCTTTACCTGTTGTTAATCTCTACCTGTTGTTAACCTGTACCTGTTGTTCACCTCTACCTGTTGTTCACCTCTACCTGTTGTTCACCTTTACCTGTTGTTAATCTCTACCTGTTGTTAATCTCTACCTGTTGTTAACCTGTACCTGTTGTTCACCTCTACCTGTTGTTCACCTCTACCTGTTGTTCACCTTTACCTGTTGTTAATCTCTACCTGTTGTTAATCTCTACCTGTTGTTCACATCTACCTGTTGTTCACCTTTACCTGTTGTTAATCTTTACCTGTTGTTAATCTCTACCTGTTGTTAATCTCTACCTGTTGTTCACCTCTACCTGTTGTTCACCTCTACCTGTTGTTCACCTCTACCTGTTGTTAACCTTTACCTGTTGTTCACCTGTACCTGTTGTTAATCTCCCCCTGTTTCCCCCCAGTTACCTGACATTTTCCCCTTTTGCTGCTAATGAAATTCCTGAGTTTCTCTCCATTTCACTCTGAGTTCCAAACATTATTTCACATCAAACAATTTGCTTCAAAAACACAAATGTGAACTCTTGAGATGTGACAAATATTTTACTGATCAGCGAAGATGTGGAGGGATAGGGGGAATCAAATGGGGGGAAATTACATGGGAGAAGGTCTTATAAGAGCTTTTTCTTGTAAAACAACCAAAGATTGTTGTAAGTATTGTACAAGTGAGACGTTTACTTAGTTAATTGTTATATTTTAATTTCAAAATAAATTATATTACAATTTGAGATTCAGAAAATAATAATTGAAGAAATTCAAACTATTAATCAATCTTTTGACAAAGAAATACCTACATCCTCTACTACCGACTAATATCATTTTTACTATTAATAAACTTGAACTTTTACTACTCATTTCAAAGAAAATTGTAACACGATGTTTTCCATAATTATCGTGAAAAAAAAAAAATCGATATATTTCCAAATAGCATTATTTCAACTACAAAAATTTGGATTTCGAGCCTCCCTTAAGTTCGTAAGACGAATGGTTGGGATTCGAACCAGAAAACTGTAGTCATTGAGAAATGCCTTGTCGAAAACTATTAAAGAATTTCATACGAAATATATAACCAGTTATTCATCTTCAAAATAATGCAGGAAAAAAAGAAAGAAAATCTTGCAGAAAAAGTAATGGTTATCCAGGAAAATCAAAATATGTCAAATTATACAAGTGAGTTGAATAAATTAGTGTTGCGGGTCTAACGTCTGCTACAGAACCTAACGCCATATCGCTGGCGTCAAAAGGAAATTAAATACAAGGGACTGGAAGAAAAAAAAGTGGCTCCATGAACCGAATCACCAACCACCAGTCTGTGAAAGTGCTCATTGATGCAGAAAAGCTACTCCGTGATGCAGTCACTTACCAAGGAATGTTACGAAAAAAGCACAAGCATCGGTAGCTTTTACACTCATAGCTCCCAATTTCAATTCCACTTTTCTTTAAATTCAAATCCCGTGTTCTCAATATTCAAGACCCGTGTTCTCAATATGCAAGTCCAGTGTTCTCAACATGCAAGTCCCGTGTTCTCAATATTCAAGTCCCGTGTTCTCAATATTCAAGTCCAGTGTTCTCAACATGCAAGTCCCGTGTTCTCAATATTCAAGTCCCGTGTTCTCAATATGCAAGTCCCGTGTTCTCAATATTCAAGTCCCGTGTTCTCAATATTCAAGCCCGTGTTCTCAATATTCAAGTCCCGTGTTCTCAATATTCAAGCCCGTGTTCTCAATATTCAAGTCCCGTGTTCTCAATATTCAAGCCCGTGTTCTCAATATTCAAATCCCGTGTTCTCAATATTCAAGTCCAGTGTTCTCAACATGCAAGTCCCGTGTTCTCAATATTCAAGTCCCGTGTTCTCAACATGCAAGTCCCGTGTTCTCAATATGCAAGTCCCATGTTCTCAATATTCAAGCCCGTGTTCTCAACATGCAAGTCCCGTGTTCTCAATATGCAAGTCCCGTGTTCTCAATATTCAAGCCCGTGTTCTCAATATTCAAGTCCCGTGTTCTAAACATGCAAGTCCCGTATTCTCATTATTCAAGTCCCGTGTTCTCAATATTCAAGCCCGTGTTCTCAATATTCAAGTCCCGTGTTCTAAACATGCAAGTCCCGTATTCTCATTATTCAAGTCCCGTGTTCTCAATATGCAAGTTCCGTGTTCTAAACATGCAAGTCCCGTATTCTCATTATTCAAGTCCCGTGTTCTCAATATGCAAGTCCCGTGTTCTCAACATGCAAGTCCCGTGTTCTCAATATTCAAGTCCCGTGCTCTCATCATGCAATTCCCGTGTTCTCAACATGCAAGTCCAGTGTTCTCAATATTCAAGTCCCGTGTTCTCAACATGCAAGTCCCGTGTTCTCAATATTCAAGTCCCGTGTTCTCAATATGCAAGTCCCGTGTTCTCAACATGCAAGTCCCGTGTTCTCAATATTCAAGTCCCGTGTTCTCAACATGCAAGTCCCGTGTTCTCAACATGCAAGTCCAGTGTTCTCAATATTCAAGTCCCGTGTTCTCAATATTCAAGTCCCGTATTCTCATTATTCAAGTCCCGTGTTCTCAATATGCAAGTCCCGTGTTCTCAATATTCAAGTCCAGTGTTCTCAACATGCAAGTCCCGTGTTCTCAATATGCAAGTCCCGTGTTCTCAACATGCAAGTCCCGTGTTCTCAATATTCAAGTCCCGTGTTCTCAACATGCAAGTCCCGTGTTCTCAATATGCAAGTCCCGTGTTCTCAATATGCAAGTCCCGTGTTCTCAATATTCAAGCCCGTGTTCTCAATATTCAAGTCCCGTGTTCTAAACATGCAAGTCCCGTATTCTCATTATTCAAGTCCCGTGTTCTCAATATGCAAGTCCCGTGTTCTAAACATGCAAGTCCCGTATTCTCATTATTCAAGTCCCGTGTTCTCAATATACAAGTTCCGTGTTCTAAACATGCAAGTCCTGTGTTCTCAATATGCAAGTCCCGTGTTCTCAACATGCAAGTCCCGTGTTCTCAACATGCAAGTCCCGTGTTCTCAATATTTAAGTCCCGTGTTCTCATCATGCAAGTCCCGTGTTCTCAACATGCAAGTCCAGTGTTCTCAATATTCAAGTCCCGTGTTCTCAACATGCAAGTCCCGTGTTCTCAATATTCAAGTCCCGTATTCTCAATATTCAAGTCCCGTATTCTCAATATTCAAGTCCCGTGTTCTCAACATGCAAGTCCCGTGTTCTCAATATTCAAGTCCCGTGTTCTCAATATGCAAGTCCCGTGTTCTCAATATGCAAGTCCCGTGTTCTCAATATTCAAGTCCCGTGTTCTCAACATGCAAGTCCCGTGTTCTCAACATGCAAGTCCCGTGTTCTCAATATTCAAGTCCCGTGTTCTCAATATTCAAGTCCCGTATTCTCATTATTCAAGTCCCGTGTTCTCAATATGCAAGTCCCGTGTTCTCAATATTCAAGTCCAGTGTTCTCAACATGCAAGTCCCGTGTTCTCAATATGCAAGTCCCGTGTTCTCAATATGCAAGTCCCGTGTTCTCAACATGCAAGTCCTGTGTTCTCAATATTCAAGTCCCGTGTTCTCAACATGCAAGTCCCGTGTTCTCAATATGCAAGTCCCGTGTTCTCAATATTCAAGCCCGTGTTCTCAATATTCAAGTTCCGTGTTCTAAACATGCAAGTCCCGTATTCTTATTATTCAAGTCCCGTGTTCTCAATATGCAAGTCCCGTGTTCTCAACATGCAAGTCCCGTGTTCTCAATATTCAAGTCCCGTGTTCTCAACATGCAAGTCCCGTGTTCTCATTATTCAAGTCCCGTGTTCTCATTATTCAAGTCTCGTGTTCTCAATATGCAAGTCCCGTGTTCTCAATATGCAAGTCCCGTGTTCTCAACATGCAAGTCCCGTGTTCTCAATATTCAAGTCCCATGTTCTCAACATGCAAGTCCCGTGTTCTCAACATGCAAGTCCAGTGTTCTCAATATTCAAGTCCCGTGTTCTCAATATTCAAGTCCCGTATTCTCATTATTCAAGTCCCGTGTTCTCAATATGCAAGTCCCGTGTTCTCAATATGCAAGTCCCGTGTTCTCAACATGCAAGTCCCGTGTTCTCAATATGCAAGTCCCGTGTTCTCAATATTCAAGTCCCGTGTTCTCAACATGCAAGTCTCGTGTTCTCAATATTCAAGTCCCGTGTTCTCAATATGCAAGTCCCGTATTCTCATTATTCAAGTCCCGTGTTCTCAACATGCAAGTCCCGTGTTCTCAACATGCAAGTCCAGTGTTCTCAATATTCAAGTCCCGTGTTCTCAATATTCAAGTCCCGTATTCTCATTATTCAAGTCCCGTGTTCTCAACATGCAAGTCCCGTGTTCTCAACATGCAAGTCCCGTTTTCTCAATATGCAAGTCCCGTGTTCTCAATATTCAAGTCCCGTGTTCTCAACATGCAAGTCCCGTGTTCTCAATATGCAAGTCCCGTGTTCTCAATATTCAAGTCCCGTGTTCTCAATATGCAAGTCCCGTGTTCTCAATATTCAAGTCCCGTTTTCTCAATATTCAAGTCCCGTGTTCTCAATATGCAAGTCCCGTGTTCTCAATATTCAAGTCCCGTTTTCTCAATATTCAAGTCCCGTGTTCTCAATATTCAAGTCCCGTGTTCTCAACATTCTAGTCCCGTGTTCTCAACATGCAAGTCCCGTGTTCTCAATATGCAAGTCCCGTGTTCTCAATATTCAAGTCCCGTGTTCTCAATATGCAAGTCTCGTGTTCTCAATATTCAAGTCCCGTGTTCTCAACATGCAAGTCCCGTGTTCTCAATATGCAAGTCCCGTGTTCTCAATATTCAAGTCCCGTGTTCTCAATATTCAAGTCCCGTTTCATCAATATGCAAGTCCCGTGTTCTCAATATTCAAGTCCCGTTTCATCAATATTCAAGTCCCGTGTTCTCAACATTCTAGTCCCGTGTTCTCAATATTCAAGACCCGTGTTCTCAATATTCAAGACCCGTGTTCTCAATATCCATTTAATGTTTGTGTTGTAGGTTTCATAGCCCGGATGCAACTCTTCAGTATCCAAGTTAGGGGGTACTAAAGAATTTAAGTGTTTGCTAATAACAAGACACTAAGAAATGAGTGAAGATATTTTCTTTGGGGATAAAGGAATAGATAGTTGATGATTTAATTCGATATTTCATAACTGATTAAAAATATGATCTTTTTTATTTTATTGAAAAATGTGCTTTTTTAAAATTGTGAGAAATTGATCGCTAAATATTTTTAACTTTGTGAAGGTTACAGAACAAGATTTCAATTTTAATATTTTCCATCATACATTCCTTTAAAGTGAAAACTGTACTCAGGGATTCATTTTAAAATTTAAATTATATTCACTTCTTAACACCAGAAATATATAAGTACACAAAGCGGTAGAAATAGAATACACTAAATCAAGTGTCCGCTATACAATCAAGAGTTAATTTGTAATTCAAATGGTCTCTCTTTTATAATTCGTCACAGTGAACCATCTCTTATTTCTCTTGCGAAATATAAGCGGCTGAGAAGTTTACGAGTATTTATTCGATCAAACAAGTTGTTGGAAGTTGTCCAAGAAAAAAACTAGTGAAGAGACATGAGTGAAGGACAGTAGAGACAAACTGGTGAAGAGACATGAGTGATGGACAGTAGAGACAAACTGGTGAAGAGACATGCATGAAGGACAGTGAAGACAAACTGGTGAAGAGACATGAGTGAAGGACAGTAGAGACAAACTGGTGAAGAGACATGCATGAAGGACAGTGAAGACAAACTGGTGAAGAGACATGAGTGAAGGACAGTGAAGACAAACTGGTGAAGAGACATGAGTGAAGGACAGTAGAGACAAACTGATGAAGAGACATGCATGAAGGACAGTGAAGACAAACTAGTGAAGAGACATGAGTGAAGGACAGTAGAGACAAACTAGTGAAGAGACATGAGTGAAGGAAAGTGAAGACAAACTAGTGAAGAGACATGAGTGAAGGACAGTAAAGACAAACTAGTGAAGAGACATGAGTGAAGGACAGTGAAGACAAACTAGTGAAGAGACATAAGTGAAGGACAGTAGAGACAAACTCGTGAAGAGACATGAGTGAAAGACAGTAGAGACAAACTGGTGAAGAGACATGAGTGAAGGACATTAGAGACAAACTGGTGAAGAGACATGAGTGAAGGACAGTAGAGACAAACTAGTGAAGAGACATGAGTGAAGGACAGTGGAGACAAACTAGTGAAGAGACATGAGTGAAGGACAGTAGAGTCAAACTGGTGAAGAGACATGAGTGAAGGACAGTAGAGACAAACTGGTGAAGAGACATGCATGAAGGGCAGTAGAGACAAACTGGTGAAGAGACATGAGTGAAGGACAGTAGAGACAAACTGGTGAAGAGACATGCATGAAGGACAGTAGAGACAAACTGGTGAAGAGACATGCATGAAGGACAGTAGGGACAAACTGGTGAAGAGACATGCATGAAGGACAGTAGGGACAAACTGGTGAAGAACATTCGTACAATATCTATTTACAGTCAATACAAATAATGTTCCACTAGGGATGAACTCTTACGGTGAAGAACATTCATACAATATTTATTTACAGTCAATACAAATAATATTCCACTAGGGATGAACTCTTACGGTGAAGAACATTCATATGATATCTATTTACAGTTAATACAAATAATATTCACTAGGGATGAACTCTTACGGTGAAGAACATTCATACGATATCTATTTACAGTCAATACAAATAATATTCCACTAGGGATGAACTCTTACGGTGAAGAACATTTTTACAATATCTATTTACAGTCAATACAAATAATATTCCACTAAAGATGAACTCTTACGGTGAAGACCATGCATACAATATCTATTTACAGACAATACAAATAATATTCCACTAGGGATGAACTCTTACGGTGAAGAACATTCATACAATATCTATTTACAGTCAATACAAATTATATTCCATTAGGGATGAACTCTTACGTTGAAGAACATTCATACAATATCTATTTACAGTTAATACAAATAATATTCCACTAGGTATGAACTCTTACGGTGAAGAACATTCATACAATATCTATTTACAGTCAATACAAATAATATTCCACTAGGAATGAATATCGAAAAAAGGTTATAAATTCATCCTCGTTGTTTGTTAACAATTTTTCATTCTATTTATTTAATTGTTTATTTACAATAGGCAATGAATAAAATTATAACTTTGAAAATAGAGGTAATATTTCATACCAATTTGTTAGAAAAAGTTAGCATCAACTCTGGATAATAGTAACTAGAGAATAAAGAAACTGAAAAAAGGGTAAAGGAAATATCGAATATTGAAACTGAGTTGGAGACTTCTAATCGCCGGTAGTTGGCTTCCTATCGGTGATAAAAAGATTAAAAGATCATCTAGAACAATTTCAATGACTCGACCTACTAAAGGCAAATAATTTAAAAACACTTTAATTTATCGTTTCTCGTAGGGATGTCTCTACTATAAATATACCGACGATAATGTCAGAAAGTAGGATATTTTACGATAAAATTTGATCAATATTTATCGTAATAGGCACCGATAGACGCTTTGCGATTATAATTCTCTCAACTGGGAGTAACGATGGTGCAAATTGTTTTTTTTTTCCAAAAAGAGAAAAATGACTTTATGCTTTCAGAGTCAAAGTTGTTTGAAATAAAGCACAAGTGCATTGACTAGTCACCAAGAAACTACATCTTGCTATTTTATGTACACTATTATTCCACTTACAGTGATTGTTTTGTTGTTCAATATCTAACTAAGCTGTTCATTCCACCTTTCTCCAACTAATAGTTTATTATGAATAACTTAAAATAGAACAGTAAATATTGGATATCAGGGAAAAGATAATCTCTCAATTCGGGTAAACTTTTACTGAAGTTTTTCCTATAATTTTCCATTGTAGAAACATTGATCTTATCGGATAATTCGCCAGAACTGCCATTCGAAAATATTGAAATGAAGATGAGTCTTAAAGTGAGATGAACTGTAGAGTAAACTATCGAGAATATAAAACATAAAAATAAGCTATATAATATTATATAACTTATATCAAATGAATATTCACTATTTATTTGCAATATATACTTTAAAAAATTAAAGCTGAATTTTAATCAGATAACTGTTTATTAATTGAATAAATGATATCTTAAAAATAGATTAAAAATTGTATCAGTAAAAAAGGAATAGAACTAATAATATTGGAAATTAGATATTGATAATTACTATGGAAAATTATCTATGCAGTTATTAGTAAACAAAACTAACATTTTTCAATATTCACTACGTATATTTTTATAATTTAGTAACAATGGAAAAATAATTTTTGTGTAAACAATTTATCGTTATTGTAATTGTATTCCGTCACTTGACCCTGGAACGACCAAAGTGTCCGAGAGGCTTGTTCCGAAAGAATTTTAACTTTTCATTATAAAATATTGACTTGAGCTGCTGGAAAGCCAAATTTTACTGTTTAAGATCTATTCAAACAAAATCATAGGAAATAATGCAACATATTTAGTTTTAATTTAGTTTCCTAACATTTTATTACAATGCATAAATTTAGACCGCATGTGAAATACATGCGCTGTTGCGTCACATTGCAATATACAGCAAAAAAGCTAATATTCTTATAAGTGATGTTACTTGGTTGACGCAAAATGTGACTAAGCAGCGATTGTATTTCATCTGGGGTCCATAGGACCACTTCATCAAAAATGATGTAAGACGACATATAACAAATTCTGTTGCATTATTTTCACTGATAATAATATAATGAATAAGAACGTCATAGAAAATGAAAGTCACAAAGATTCAACAACTCAAGTCAATCAGTTTCTAAATTATGCATCAATATCTGAAACTGGACCGGGCCTCCGAGGGCCGCTGGTCATTCCAGAGTTTTAAACTGAATATGAAAGGTTGTTCTGAAGAACCATTTAAAAAGAGATTTTTTCCAAATTCAAACAAGAAAGTACAAAAACACGAGTAAAGGAAGTTCCAAGTTATAGGTCTGTTCCACATTTTCAATTATATCAGAAAAATATTTAGTAACAATTATTTTTATTTTATTTTGAGAAGAAAAGTTAAATATTACCAATCAATACTTTTTTATATGATCGATAATGCGGGAGAGTCCGATAACTCAGTACTTACCACAGATCTAATTGCTACTCAAAGTAACTCAGTGTGGAGTATATTTGACTGCTAGTTAATTCATATGAACATTAATCATCTGCTCTGAGGATTATTAATTAGTTAGTGTAAGACTGAAGGTAATATTACTCATACGTCAAACTCAGTTATTGCTGTGATGTATTGGAACACAACACCATGTGTATTGTGTGATGTATTGGAACACAACACCATGTGTATTGTGTGATGTATTGGAACACAACACCATGTGTATTATGTGATGTACTGGAACACGACACCATGTGTATTGTGTGATGTATTGGAACACGACACCATGTGTATTATGTGATGTACTGGAACACGACACCATGTGTATTGTGTGATGTATTGGAACACAACACCGTGTGTATTGTGTGATGTATTGGAACACAACACCATGTGTATTGTGTGATGTATTGGAACACAACACCATGTGTATTGTGTGATGTATTGGAACACAACACCGTGTGTATTGTGTGATGTATTGGAACACAACACCATGTGTATTGTGTGATGTATTGGAACACAACACCATGTGTATTGTGTGATGTATTGGAACACAACACCATGTGTATTGTGTGATGTATTGGAACACAACACCATGTGTATTATGTGATGTATTGGAACACAACACCATGTGTATTGTGTGATGTATTGGAACACAACACCATGTGTATTGTGTGATGTATTGGAACACGACACCGTGTGTATTGTGTGATGTATTGGAACACTACACCATGTGTATTGTGTGATGTACTGGAACACAACACCATGTGTATTGTGTGATGTATTGGAACACAACACCGTGTGTATTATGTGATGTACTGGAACACGATACCATGTGTATTGTGTGATGTACTGGAACACTACACCATGTGTATTGTGTGATGTATTGGAACACAACACCATGTGTATTATGTGATGTACTGGAACACGACACCATGTGTATTGTGTGATGTATTGGAACACAACACCATGTGTATTGTGTGATGTACTGGAACAGGACACCATGTGTATTGTGTGATGTATTGGAACACAACACCATGTGTATTGTGTGATGTATTGGAACACAACACCGTGTGTATTGTGTGATGTATTGGAACACAACACCATGTGTATTGTGTGATGTACTGGAACACAACACCATGTGTATTGTGTGATGTATTGGAACACAACACCATGTGTATTGTGTGATGTATTGGAACACAACACCATGTGTATTGTGTGATGTATTGGAACACAACACCATGTGTATTGTGTGATGTATTGGAACACAACACCATGTGTATTATGTGATGTACTGGAACACGACACCACGTGTATTGTGTGATGTATTGGAACACGACACCATGTGTATTATGTGATGTACTGGAACACGACACCATGTGTATTGTGTGATGTATTGGAACACAACACCGTGTGTATTGTGTGATGTATTGGAACACAAAACCATGTGTATTGTGTGATGTATTGGAACACAACACCATGTGTATTGTGTGATGTATTGGAACACAACACCGTGTGTATTGTGTTATGTATTGGAACACAACACCATGTGTATTGTGTGATGTATTGGAACACAACACCATGTGTATTGTGTGATGTATTGGAACACAACACCATGTGTATTGTGTGATGTATTGGAACACGACACCGTGTGTATTGTGTGATGTATTGGAACACAGCACCATGTGTATTGTGTGATGTATTGGAACACAACACCGTGTGTATTGTGTGATGTATTGGAACACAACACCATGTGTATTGTGTGATGTATTGGAACACAACACCATGTGTATTATGTGATGTATTGGAACACAACACCATGTGTATTGTGTGATGTATTGGAACACAACACCGTGTGTATTGTGTGATGTATTGGAACACAACACCATGTGTATTGTGTGATGTATTGGAACACAACACCGTGTGTATTGTGTGATGTATTGGAACAGGACACCATGTGTATTGTGTGATGTATTGGAACACAACACCATGTGTATTGTGTGATGTATTGGAACACAACACCATGTGTATTGTGTGATGTACTGGAACACAACACCATGTGTATTGTGTGATGTATTGGAACACAACACCATGTGTATTGTGTGATGTATTGGAACACAACACCATGTGTATTGTGTGATGTATTGGAACACAACACCATGTGTATTGTGTGATGTACTGGAACACAGCACCATGTGTATTGTGTGATGTATTGGAACACAACACCATGTGTATTGTGTGATGTATTGGAACACAACACCATGTGTATTGTGTGATGTATTGGAACACAACAGCATGTGTATTGTGTGATGTATTGGAACACAACACCATGTGTATTGTGTGATGTACTGGAACAGGACACCATGTGTATTGTGTGATGTATTGGAACACAACACCGTGTGTATTGTGTGATGTACTGAAACAGGACACCATGTGTATTGTGTGATGTATTAGAACACAACACCATGTGTATTGTGTTATGTACTGGAACAGGACACCATGTGTAGTGTGTGATGTACTGGAACAGGACACCATGTGTATTGTGTGATGTATTGGAACACAACACCATGTGTATTGTGTGATGTATTGGTACACAACACCATGTGTATTGTGTGATGTATTGGAACACAGCACCATGTGTATTGTGTGATGTATTGGAACACGACACCATGTGTATTGTGTGATGTATTGGAACACAACACCATGTGTATCGTGTGATGTACTGGAACACAACACCATGTGTATTGTGTGATGTACTGGAGCACAACACCATGTGCATTGTGTATACACAGTAGGTGCACTTTTACACATTAGGTACACTATTACACAGTAGGTACACTATTACACAGTAGGTGCACTTTTACACAGTAGGTACACTATTACACAGTAGGTACACTATTACACAGTAGGTACACCATTACACAGTAGGTACACTATTACACCGTAGGTACACTATTACACAGTAGTTACACTATTACACAATAGGTACACTATTACACAGTAGGTACACTATTACACAGTAGGTACACTATTACACAGTAGGTACACTATTACACAATAGGTACACTATTACACAGTAGGTACACTATTACACAGTAGGTACACTATTACACAGTAGATACACTATTACACAGTAGGTACACTATTACACAGTAGGTACACCATTACACAGTAGGTACACCATTACACAGTAGATACACTATTACACAGTAGGTACACTATTACACAGTAGATACACTATTACACAGTAGGTACACTATTACACAGTAGGTACACCATTACACAGTAGGTACACCATTACACAGTAGGTACACTATTACACAGTAGGTACACTATTACACAGTAGGTACACTATTACACAGTAGGTACACTATTACACAGTAGGTACACTATTACACAGTAGGTACACTATTACACAGTAGGTACACCATTACACAGTAGGTACACTATTACACAGTAGGTACACTATTACACAGTAGGTACACTATTACACAGTAGTTACACTATTACACAATAGGTACACTATTACACAGTAGGTACACTATTACACAGTAGGTACACTATTACACAATAGGTACACTATTACACAGTAGGTACACTATTACACAGTAGGTACACTATTACACAGTAGGTACACTATTACACAGTAGGTACACTATTACACAGTAGGTACACTATTACACAGTAGGTACACTATTACACAGTAGGTACACTATTACACAATAGGTACACTATTACACAGTAGGTACACTATTACACAGTAGGTACACTATTACACAGTAGGTACACTATTACACAGTAGGTACACTATTACACAGTAGGTACACTATTACACAGTAGGTACACTATTACACAGTAGGTACACTATTACACAATAGGTACACTATTACACAGTAGGTACACTATTACACAGTAGGTACACTATTACACAGTAGGTACACTATTACACAGTAGGTACACTATTACACAGTAGGTACACTATTACACAGTAGGTACACTATTACACAGTAGGTACACTATTACACAGTAGGTACACTATTACACAGTAGGTACACTATTACACAGTAGGTACACTATTACACAGTAGGTACACTATTACACAGTAGGTACACTATTACACAGTAGGTACACTATTACACAGTAGGTACACTATTACACAGTAGGTACACTATTACACAGTAGGTACACTATTACACAGTAGGTACACTATTACACAGTAGGTACACTATTACACAGTAGGTACACTATTACACAGTAGGTACACCATTACACAGTAGGTACACTATTACACAGTAGGTACACTATTACACAGTAGGTACACTATTACACAGTAGGTACATTATTACACAGTAGTTACACTATTACACAGTAGGTACACCATTACACAGTAGGTACACTATTACACAGTAGGTACACTATTACACAGTAGGTACACTATTACACAGTAGGTACACTATTACACAGTAGGTACACTATTACACAGTAGGTACATTATTACACAGTAGGTACACTATTACACAGTAGGTACACTCTTATTTTTCCTTATCTTTTAAGACAGGTTTGTCTCTTTAAAAAGAACTCTCGGAACTTTCTTTATCCCATGTTAACTTTTTTCCTGTTTGTTCTCTCTCTTGAAGTTTGTTTCGTTTTAATCCTTTAAAGGGGTAACTAGTTGAAATAAAGTGTGCGAGAAATAACTACTTTGAACATTTAAAAAAGAGGGTAACTGTGATGATGTCCATTTAAAAATCACAGTTTTGTAATAAAAAACTAGTTTTAAAATTTTAATATGAGTTAAAAAATGAACGTTCCTGTCGTAACATATGTTATAATTTGAAGAGACGCTATATTATCTGGGAATGAACATATTTAAATGGGTTAGAATTATCATATTTAATTGAGATATAAATAGATATATAACGTTAACTGAGATATAATTAATGGAAAAGGAAGAATATTTTCAAAGAAACACAATCTTTTTATACGTTTTTGTTAATTGAATTTTTTTAAATTGAGTTAATATATAATAAAAAATTTATTATTGATTAATATGCTAACTCATATGCAATATTTCTAACTTATTATAGATTTTAATATTTAATCTTTGTCATAAAGATAAATTCACAGAAATAAAACAAATGAGAGAAACTCTTCTATTTTCTAAAATAACTTTTAAGATTATTAACAAAATACCTAAATAATCCTCCGGTAATAATTTTGATGAAGGGATTAAAACTAAGAAATGAAGATTATTCAGTTTAACTCCATTCGAATAAACTGAACTTTAATCACATAGTTTGAGACTGAAGTTGGGAGAGAGTTTCCCCGTGGACTTTTGATTAAGAACATAAACGACTGGAATTTCTATGATAGAAATAACTCTGTTTGATTTATCTTAACAGTTCCTGGGTTTTTGAGTCGTGGGGATTCTATTGTCATCCTTTCTGAAGATTCTTCTGAGGAGAAATAAATAAGGAAAATGAATATTTATTTAAAACGTATTTCACAAGTTGTGAAGATCTGAAATATTTCATTGTCATGGAAATAGTTCTATATTGATATCCATCAAAGGATTCGAATATGAAAATAAATAAAAAAAGAGGGAAAAGTTCCATTATTAAAATTATAAAGTATCAGAGAGTTCTATCGCTCAATAGAAATCGTTTTTAAAATTGAAGCTTAACGAAAATATAAATACCTTGTCAACTCATTTCTACAGAGTAGTTAAATAAAATTGTATGAATTTAATAAACTTATGTGTATAGAAAATTTTAAGGCGTAGGTTGCAGACCTTTGACAAATTATATATGTAGTACGTAGTGGTTTAAAAATACATACATGTACCACGCAGTACAAGTCTACCTATATCCCATATTCTTTCATCTGTAATGATGTAATTGCAACACTAATTCAATACATGGTGTGTACCATTAGTGGCATTTAAACGTCAGAGATTGGAAATAATATTGATGAAATTCAGAATTTTGAGAAGAACTTTATATAAGTGTACGAACTTTGAAAAATAGTATTTTAATTACTTTTTGTGATATGCTGTTAGTGATTAAGGTAGACAACCAAAATATTTATTTAAAAAATTGATCAAATAAAGGAGCAATACAAATTTTTAATTATTCAACAAAAATCCAAGCAGTCTTGACAATAAATTATTTAACCACTCGTATTTTCTAACTTGGAAGGCTTCAATGATTTTTATTTAAGAAATCAGCGGAACGAGAGAATTTTGAAAATATTTAAAAAATATTAATTTAAAAAGAATAATTCAACATTGTCCAGCGTAATAAGGTAGTCTGGAATCATCAGAAGACAGGAAGATGTTCTTCACCCTCTTTTCGAAGTCCAATCAAAGTTGTTTGTGGAGGCATCAGACGGAGCCTGAGAAGTCATTAAGATGGTCAGGGAATTGTCTGTGAAGATCAAAAGAGATTTTCCTTCCTTCCAGAAATGAACTAATTTGAGGGGCGAGTAAAATGATGGGCAGGAGTTGAGGGAGTGTTTTCTAGCAGAGGGAAACTTGGATGAGGAATTAATAATTCAGTCGAGAGAATGTTAATTAGCATATCCAGGTAGCAATGTTTCTTGTGGCAACATTGGGACAACATTTGCAATAATGGGACAACATTGGCCCGAGAATCATTGCTACCTGGGTAGCTAATTAATAAAATGAAAGATATTTAAAAGCATAAATTGATATCTTTTACAATTACAATTATCTTTTATTATTTTTAAAGCCATTTATTTCGTTGGTAATAGATTACTTTTTCTATATGTCTTAATTTTCGAAGTTCTTTATTTGGTGAGCAGACGTTTCGTCGACAGATATTTCGTCGACAAGACGTTTCGTCGACAAATTTTCATAAAGAGGATATTAACACACTCTAATGGTACAAAGCATGTACTTTAAACATAATAATGAGCAATCAAATTACAAAGTAGATTAACGGTAATGAGGAAAACTATTAAATAAATTTAAATCGTTTTTCTGCTTCAACACTAAACCGAAACTGCTCAAGAATATAAAATTATTTAAAAGTTAATTTAATCATTTTGGGTCGAGTTACGTTTTTTTTAAACTTTATATAATTTCCTCTCAATAATTTTCAAGTCATTTTCAGTCTCCACTGTTCGACTTCTACAGTTTTTCTGTAATTGAGTGGTAATCCTAGATTGAAAGTCGAGATTTTAAATAAAAAAACTCGCCGTTGAATGTTTATCGATAGTTAGGTTATTGTTTTACCAAAAAGTGATTCTTCGAAAAAAGAAGTTGGCTTTAAAATAGAAAAGTACAGAGTTATCTTGCGATATCCCATTTTCGAATTTTGATCCTGTAAGAAAAAAAATTAATTATCCTCTCCAGGCTCCAAGAAAAATATGAGCTTATTACCTACATAATATTGCAGAACTAATTAATTATTATTAATATTCTTAAAGTACTCAAAAAGACATATTTACCCAAGCCAACACGGCAAGATACTAACAGGCAGTTGTGACACGAGGCTACTTATAGTCAAGGAATTAAATTTAAGAATGCTCTTTGTGTGTGGATACAGGCATTTTGATTTCATCATTTAATGTGATATATTTTATAAGTTTTATCTTGCATATACAGTTATTATTGAGTAGTTCTGGTTTAGTATTAAGGTAGAAAACGATTGGAATTTATTCAATAGTTTTCCTCCTTGCCATTATTATATTATGTAATTTGATCGTGTGATACATTATTCTGTTAAAGTACATGTTTTGTAACATTAGAGTGTGTCAATATCCCCTTTACGAAAATTTGTTGACGAAACGTCTTGTCGATGAAATGTCTGTTGACAAAACATCTGTCGACAAAACGTCTGTCAACCTTTTATTTCATATTAATTTTGTTTTAGATTCGTAATCAGGCGTCAAACCAGTTTATTCCATACAAAATTATTGTTTAATTTATTCTAGGATTCACAAATGATCCCTTGTGAACCGATCTTAGGATATTAATCTGTTTCAGTAAGAGAGACCCACCTGTCAAGGCGTTATTTGTTGTCACAACTCCACGGATTTGTCTCTCCTTGTATCATAGTTTGCTCTTCCTTAACATTCAGACACTGACAGACTGAAGCTGATTGGACTGATGAGGCAATTACCTGATAATGTATAGTAGATACACCGTGCATTATTATCTGATAATGTAGTATAGATACGCCAAGAAAATTGTCAGATAATGTATACTAGATACACGAGACATCATTAACTGATAATGTATCCAGATATAAGATAAAACTATTCAATAGTGTTTCTTAAGTACATCCGTGATGAGATAACTATCTGCAATGGTATCCAAAATACAATTGTAAAGAAAGGACAATTATTATCGGCATAGATGCTAATGAGCTTCGGAGAGTCAACAATAATTCAAACAATTTATTCTTTATAACATATAAATAGATTTAAAAGTAATATCGTATGCCAATATATAACTTATTCTCTTTGTGAATAATTACTAATAAATAATACTCACTGAAAGCTACCCAATGCTCAGGTATTTCTTCCTTTTACAGTCTATTTCACATTAGAATTCAAATAAAGACACTAACATGGAGCCATTTCTCCTAATATTCTAACAAAGGAACAAAGAAAGAAAAGCTTTCCTCTGCCTAATGCTTATCATTCAGGATATAATTTATTAGATTAGTAACCCTGAGAGCGAATTAAATGAACTCCAACACTCTGGTTAGTTTAATTATATTAGAAACTTGATATGATGAACTTGGGAGTAAATTTTAAATGTAAATTGATAGCCAAACTAAAAGAAATAAACCAGTTTAAAAAATTGTGATGATCGTTGGTTTTCAATCGGTGATGATAAGAAGGATTATTAATCTTCGACGATAAATTACTTGGCAAAAATTCAATCTTAATTAAAATCGTAATAGTGACTGAAATTATGTTTATTTTTTTACGATAAAATACAATCAATAATTTTTTTATCGTAATTGACAATAACATACGATGTGCCGAATATAAATATTATTTTCAGATTAGTAACATGAATCGCAAGGCATTAATTAAGTTTCAAATTTGCATTTACAAGTTCGAAGGACAGAAAAGAAAATTTTAGATAGAATGAAGAATATTTATATATTTTAATATTAGTAATAAAAAATTATAAACAAGAAAATTTCAAAGAAGTATCAGATGTTGGCCTTTACATCTATTTTGGTAAATATTAAAAAAAGACACGTGCAGAAATATCAACAGTGTTTTAATTTACGTGCTCCATTAACTCCCAAAGTGTTTAAAATGTGAGTTAAAGTTTGGTGCAGTGTGAAACAATCTCTCCCTCCCCTCCAGCAAACTTAGACAGCGAACAGTTTGACAACAAGCAGCAACTACGAGCAAAAACCTAACACACTTGAAAAAAGAAACGGTGTTAGGAAAACAGTGACAACGGAGTAACTAACTATTTATCGGAGTAACTAACTATTTATCGGAGTAACTAACTATTTATCGGAGTAACTAACTATTTATCGGAGTAACTAACTATTTATCGGAGTAACTAACTATTTATCGGAGTAACTAACTATTTATCGGAGTAACTAATTATTTATCGGAGTAACTAACTATTTATCGGAGTAACTAACTATTTATCGGAGTAACTAACTATTTATCGGAGTAACTAACTATTTATCGGAGTAACTAACTATTTATCGGAGTAACTAACTATTTATCGGAGTAACTAACTATTTATCGGAGTAACTAACTATTTATCGGAGTAACTAACTATTTATCGGAGTAACTAACTATTTATCGGAGTAACTAACTATTTATCGGAGTAACTAATTATTTATCGGAGTAACTAACTATTTATCGGAGTAACTAACTATTTATCGGAGTAACTAACTATTTATCGGAGTAACTAACTATTTATCGGAGTAACTAACTATTTATCGGAGTAACTAACTATTTATCGGAGTAACTAACTATTTATCGGAGTAACTAACTATTTATCGGAGTAACTAACTATTTATCGGAGTAACTAACTATTTATCGGAGTAACTAATTATTTATCGGAGTAACTAACTATTTATCGGAGTAACTAACTATTTATCGGAGTAACTAACTATTTATCGGAGTAACTAACTATTTATCGTTAAAATAGTGAAATAAAATTTAATTCACTGCCTGGTGTGACAATTTATCATAAAATCAGATCTAGAAAATAAATTCACATAGCATGTCCTTTAGATTATCAGTTAGTCCTTTATATTATCAGTTAGTCCTTTAGATTATCAGTTAGTCCTTTAAATTATCAGTTAGTCCTTTATATTATCAGTTAGTCCTTTATATTATCAGTTAGTCCTTTAGAATATCAGTTAGTCCTTTAGATTATCAGTTAGTCCTTTAGATTATCAGTTAGTCCTTTAGATTATCAGTTAGTCCTTTAGATTATCAGTCAGTCCTTTAGATTATCAGTTAGTCCTTTAGATTATCAGTTAGTCCTTTAGATTATCAGTTAGTCCTTTAGATTATCAGTTAGTCCTTTAGATTATCAGTCAGTCCTTTAAATTATCAGTTTGCCCTTTAGATTATCAGTTAGTCCTAACCATTAATAGTTAGTCCTTTAGATTATCAGTTAGTCCTTTAGATTATCAGTTAGTCCTTTAGATTATCAGTTAGTCCTTACAATTATTAGTTAGTCCTTTAGATTATCAGTTAGTCCTTTAGATTATCAGTTAGCCATTTATATTATCAGTTAGTCCTTACCATTATTAGTTATTCCTTTATATTATCAGTTAGTCCTTTATATTATCAGTTAGTCCTTTATATTATCAGTTAGTTCTTTATATTATCAGTTAGTCCTTTATATTATCAGTTAGTCCTTTATATTATCAGTTAGTCCTTTATATTATCAGTTAGTCCTTTAGATTATCAGTTAGTCCTTTATATTATCAGTTAGTCCTTTATATTATCAGTTAGTCCTTTATATTATCAGTTAGTCCTTTATATTATCAGTTAGTCCTTTAGATTATCAGTTAGTCCTTTATATTATCAGTTAGTCCTTTATATTATCAGTTAGTTATAAATATTTTAATTTGCAAAGCAAGTAGAGGTGATTTACGGTATGTGTAGTGTGTAATAGTATGTACAGTCTGAATCTACAGTTACTGAGTGCACTGTGTGAATAACTGTATTCTCAGTTAGCATTTCAACAGAGCTTTAGTGTTCGCAATAAGCAAAATGAAAACTGGTACACTGGCATCCATGTTTTAGTAATTACACTCAATATCATTAGAAGTAAAGCAAAACTATCACTTAAATTTTATCATCTGGTATGTAATTACAAAATATTGTCGCAATAACACTGAGTTTAAATGACACGTGTAAAATAACACACGACTATTTCTTCGTTAATGTGAAGTTTCCTTTCTATTTATTCATTTCAGAGTTTAGAACATGAGTTTATTTAAAATAATTATGAAGTATATTCACATGTACTTTGAATAAAACTTTATTATGTGTAGTTCAATAATATCATTAATTATATTATACAGTTTGATAATGTTTTAATGATAGACTTTACAGGAGACCGTAATTATTAATCTGTTAATATAGGTATCGTAGATTCGAAACAAAGTAGGTATTTATGTGTCAATAGAGTTTTTCCTCCGTTGCTAAATGAACTAAAATTTCTGCGTCACCAACATGATGCGTTTAATCCCTTCAAAAGGCTCACCTCCAGCACATTTCCCTCCGCTAAACTCCATGGATTATAACAGTAATTCACCACTGGCAAAATGATCGCATTTTCCAGCACCAAAATTCGATTACAGCAACTAACTCTGCTTTGACCATCTGTTGCAATTTCGGGCTATGGGTGATATTAAAAATTAATTCGTGCACGGTTATTAAATGAGAAAAAAGAAGTATGAAGAGTAAAATTATTTATTAGAAAACATAAAAAAGTACGTAAAGTTTAATTATTGTTGTAGGGACATAGTAGTTTAAATGATTATAGTTAAGAAAGTATGTAAAGTTTAAATAATTAAAGTACAGTATAGAAAATAAGAGTTTCGAGTTCAAAGCATTTAGTAAAGTGAAGCAAAGAAGTGGATTGGGTTTAAATTATTCACTAAGAGTACAGCACTGATGTCATTAGATATGTTCCGTAATATCAAAACATATAGAGTATTCATGTAAGAGAAATGTGAAGGATACAAGCATTGATAGTTTTAATAAAGTGTACTGTGAAGGATACAAGCATTAATAGTTTTAATAAAGTGTACTGTGAAGGATACAAGCATTAATAGTTTTAATAAAGTGTACTGTGAAGGATACAAGCATTAATAGTTTTAATAAAGTGTACTGTGAAGGATACAAGCATTAATAGTTTTAATAAAGTGTACTGTGAAGGATACAAGCATTAATAGTTTTAATAAAGTGTACTGTGAAGGATACAAGCATTAATAGTTTTAATAAAGTGTACTGTGAAGGATACAAGCATTAATAGTTTTAATAAAGTGTACTGTGAAGGATACAAGCATTAATAGTTTTAATAAAGTGTACTGTGAAGGATACAAGCATTAATAGTTTTAATAAAGTGTACTGTGAAGGATACAAGCATTAATAGTTTTAATAAAGTGTACTGTGAAGGATACAACAAGCATTAATAGTTTTAATAAAGTGTACTGTGAAGGATACAACAAGCATTAATAGTTTTAATAAAGTGTACTGTGAAGGATACAACAAGCATTAATAGTTTTAATAAAGTGTACTGTGAAGGATACAACAAGCATTAATAGTTTTAATAAAGTGTACTGTGAAGGATACAACAAGCATTAATAGTTTTAATAAAGTGTACTGTGAAGGATACAACAAGCATTAATAATTTTAATAAAGTGTACTGTGAAGGATACAACAAGCATTCATAGTTTTAATAAAGTGTACTGTGAAGGATACAACAAGCATTAATAATTTTAATAAAGTGTACTGTGAAGGATACAACAAGCATTAATAGTTTTAATAAAGTGTACTGTGAAGGATACAACAAGCATTAATAGTTTTAATAAAGTGTACTGTGAAGGATACAACAAGCATTAATAGTTTTAATAAAGTGTACTGTGAAGGATACAACAAGCATTAATAGTTTTAATAAAGTGTACTGTGAAGGATACAAGCATTAATAGTTTTAATAAAGTGTACTGTGAAGGATACAACAAGCATTAATAGTTTTAATAAAGTGTACTGTGAAGGATACAACAAGCATTAATAGTTTTAATAAAGTGTACTGTGAAGGATACAACAAGCATTAATAGTTTTAATAAAGTGTACTGTGAAGGATACAACAAGCATTAATAGTTTTAATAAAGTGTACTGTGAAGGATACAACAAGCATTAATAGTTTTAATAAAGTGTACTGTGAAGGATACAACAAGCATTAATAGTTTTAATAAAGTGTACTGTGAAGGATACAACAAGCATTAATAGTTTTAATAAAGTGTACTGTGAAGGATACCACAAGCATTAATAGTTTTAATAAAGTGTACTGTGAAGGATACCACAGGCATATTTTGAGAGTTTGAAGTAAAATTGTTATTGTAATAATATTTTAATGATCAAATTTCTTTGATGGAAGATTTTGACAATATACATAAAACCGACATTCCAACTTTTTTAAATAATATTTACGAAATGAAGAGCATTTCCATAAACCTTATGACATATTTAATTGCACTATTTTGAGAACAAGGAAATACAACGTCTCACGTTCAAATTAAAATTCACATAACTAATTTTACTTTTTGTAGAAACTTAAGAATTAGGATTTTTTATTTTTATATTCTTTTATTTATTTATTTTAGCTTACAAAATATATACAAAGTAAACTAAAAAATGCACAATTCAAATTAAAAATACAAATAAGATGCAGCTAAGGTTCTGGGAAAGTTAAAACTTGTGAAACCTAATTAATAATCAATAAACACTAAAAAACTATAAACTATAATTACTAAAACAATATTCTTTAAAAAGTTTCTTAAATTTAAAATCCGACATGGGTTCTGTTAGAATAGTAAGAACTTTGTTGTACAATTCTATGGATCTAAAAGTAGTGAAATTTCGCCCCAATTCTGTTCGAATTGGAGGAAGAAAAAACCTATATATTATAGTATTATGCTCGTGAGAAGGGAAGAAGTCAGTAAAATATTTATTTGAGAGATGAGGTTCGTCATATAATGCTCTACGTAAAAAATTCATTAGAAATTAATCTGCAACAACATCGTCAAAGATTTATATACATTTGATTAAAAACCATAGTAGGGATGTTATTTTCATCCCTTCTCACGTTTAAAATTGTTCTTAAAATAATATTGATTGAGTAAAAACAGAATATGCTAGTGAGTAGTAAATTAAAATTAGACTTTTTTAAATCAAAATAATGCCTAGCGGCGTACAGAACACCCTGCACTTTACTAAGTTTGGTGCAAAGGTATTCTGTATGAGGTTTAAAATTAAGTTTGTGATCTATAAAAATGCCTAAGCACATAAAATTATTCACATATTCTACTATTTCATTATTAAAAAGTGTTAGAGGCAAAATATCTTAATTCTTTTCTAGAATTGAAAAGCATAATCTTGGTTTTAGAAATATTTGGTGCAGGTTTATTGAGTTGCAACCACTGAGATAATTGATGAATAAGAGAGGACTTTATTAAAATATTTAAGAAGTTTTTATTAACTCCTATTTGGTATAATATTTCTTAAACTATTCACTATTTTTGACTATAAGTATATTTTATAATTTAACATTTAACATTATTTAAAAATAATGTTTAACTATGATCACACAAACATTAAATTTGGATTATTAATTAATCAATGAATATTTGAAAATAAGTCATAAAAGAATGCAAAATATATTACATCAAATAATAGATATCATCACAGAGTATATACTTATATATACTAATTTTGAAATTATTAAACAATATCTTAATTCTATTGAAGTTCATATTCCAGAAAGAAAGATTCTATCCCCCTTCTATGATTAATTATAGTGATTATGTACCTACTCTCATATCCTGTTTACTTTACTAATTAAATTAAACAGAATTATAGTTTGAAATGTTCTCAGAAATTAAATTGCGCTAGTGCAAATAAATTAAAAAATGTGTGTAAGTAAATCGAAATTTTATGAATATTAATCACTCAAAGTAAATATATAGTATATATGAATATTGTTTCAAATGGTCATCCTAGAATTTGATACACGCAACACCTTCCATCGGATTAATTTGAATATGTTTTTGAAGTAGTTTGCAAATACTGGGAGTAAGGACCGTGGATTTGAATGCTGAAATAGACTCTAAAGTTACTCAAATACTGGGAGTAAAGTCCATGGATTTGAATGCTGAAATTCACTCTAAAGTTACTCAAATACTGGGAGTAAAGTCCATGGATTTGAATGCTGAAATTCACTCTAAAGTTACTCAAATACTGGGAGTAAAGTCAATGGATTTGAATGTTGAAATTCACTCTAAAGTTACTCAAATACTGGGAGTAAATTCCGTAGATTTGAACGCTGAAATTGACTCTAAAGTTACTCCAATACTAGGAGTAAAGTACATGGAGTGCATCATATCATTATTCGTATTTCTTTGTATTTGTAATTACTTTCTAATTTGTGTGTGTAGTTACAATACGAATCTCACTTTTTGCTGAGATCTGAATATTTACAATAGTATATAACAATGATTTATATTGTATGACTGTAATAATGAGGCACAGTGAGATAATTATAATAAATACCAGATTATAGTTTTCAATTTGTTTTGATTAGCATCCTAATGATGCTACACTCATTTAATTTTGTATCATTTCAATTAACTAAATGTATATTAATGGTAGAGTTACTTTTATATGCTTTCAAATTTCGATCAATTATAATTTTCGAAATGAATAGAGTTAAATAGAACCATATTTTATATCATCACAATTAGACTTTTAGAAAAATTAATTGTTTCTATAATTTTATTTAATAAAAATCAATTTTAAAATCAAAACAACTTATCATCATTATTCATACATGCTTGCGTGCCTTGGCAATTCTTCTCCTTCTTCCAATTGCCTAATTTAACTAAACCTACAATTTATGACTGTCTTTGCTCTGAAATTATCCGTTAGAGACTCAGCAAACAGAGTGAGTGATCCTAAGTCTATAGGGAGAACAGAGATGAGAAACAGCATGTTGTTACAGTCTGGTGTTACAGAACACTTAGATAACAGTGTTACAGTCTGGTGTTACAGAACACTTAGGTAAAAGTGTTACAGTCTGGTGATACAAAACACTTAGGTAACAGTGTTACAGTCTGGTGTTACTAACACTTAGGTAACAGTGTTACAGTCTGGTGTTACTAACACTTAGGTAACAGTGTTACAGTCTGGTGTTACAGAACAGTAAGTGTAAAAGTGTTACAGTCTGGTGTTACAGAACACTTAGATAACAGTGTTACAGTCTGGTGTTACAGAACACTTAGATAACAGTGTTACAGTCTGGTGTTACAAAACACTTTGGTAACAGTGTTACAGTCCAGTGTTACAGAACACTTAGATAACAGTGTTACAGTCTGGTGTTACAGAACAGTAAGTGTAAAAGTGTTACAGTCTGGTGTTACAGAACACTTAGATAACAGTGTTACAGTCTGGTGTTACAGAACACTTAGATAACAGTGTTACAGTCTGGTGTTACTAACACTTAGGTAACAGTGTTACAGTCTGGTGTTACTAACACTTAGGTAATAGTGTTACAGTCTGGTGTTACTAACACTTAGGTAATAGTGTTACAGTCTGGTGTTACAAAACACTTTGGTAACAGTGTTACAGTCTGGTGTTACAAAACACTTTGGTAACAGTGTTACAGTCTGGTGTTACAAAACACTTTGGTAACAGTGTTACAGTCTGGTGTTACAAAACACTTTGGTAACAGTGTTACAGTCTGGTGTTACAAAACACTTTGGTAACAGTGTTACAGTCTGGTGTTACAAAACACTTTGGTAACAGTGTTACAGTCTGGTGTTACAGAACACTTTGATAACAGTGTTACAGTCTGGTGTTACTAACACTTTGTAACATTGTTAGTAATAATGATTGTAATAATTATAAATATACTTTCCCTTGTGAGTATATTCAGCAATAATTGAATATCAAACAATTATTTATATTTCATTGTGGATAATTAATTATTATTCAAACTAAATTAAATAATTAAAACTTGATATCTTTAATTAAACCATTACTAAAGAAGCACCTTATGACATGTCCTACTGTTATTCTTGACGGACCGGACACACTAGTCTAAAATGATTCAGAGTGTATGTTTCATGTTCTTGCTGTACTGAGAAACTAAACTTTGAAGTACAAAACACTTGGTTCGTTCACTCGAAAGATACCTGTGAAGCGCATCAGAGTAAATACTCCCTTCACTTCAGTGAAGTACACCAATGGATGATAGGAGAAGTTCAAAGCTTTGCATTCAAACGTTTATTGACTTCTTGATAACTTCATGACTGAGATGTAACTTGGAAAGAGATTTGAAGCTTTTGGGGTGATGTTCAAAGGCTAGGTTTGTTCATTAACTCCAGGACACACTTGAAATCAGTTTCAGTTTGAAGGTATTTCCATCCAGGTATTTCCTGGATGTCCAAAGAAATGTGACACTTAAGTGAATCATACTACAAAAATTTGATATAGTTATTTGTTTCAAGGTCTTAAAAGTTTTTCAGTGTGATGCCTGCACTTTAATATTTCAGCATTCTAGTGCAATGCACTTAGAAAATAATAAGAATGGAAATAATTATCCTTATTGTAATGATGGATATTAACAGGGACAATCAAAATGATTCACCCATAATACAAATTAAATTTAAGTAAATAATAAATATTATGAGAAAATGCTTGAAATCAGATAAAATTCAATTTCAAATCGTCGAGTAAACTAACAGACCAATTCCAGGAAAAAAAGGAATCAATTTACACCAAAAGTGTAATTTCTACATCGAAGGAGCAAATTGACTGAATCCCTGATGAAGTGTCAGAAAAATTGCAAAGTAGATGGCCAATTCCGAATCTTCAATGCAGAAGCTAATCAAGAAGGATCAAAATTTCAAGAAATCTAACTCCATTTCATAGGCCTCCATAAAGAAAAAGCTTGTGATTCGATGACACAAGCAAACTGATGTTGCAAGAGCTCACGCGATCTGCAGGAAAAGTTTTGATTTAGTCCGAAGAAAAGATGTTCTCGGTGGATGCTGTCATCAAGAGTCAGATTAATGATGTATATGTCTGTAGTTCTGTGACTTGCCTGTCAATGTTGAGAGCAGTTTTGAGATGCAAGAAGCCCGCTTCCTTCATAGCATGAACTGCAGTTTCATCGAATGGAACCAAACTTCATTTGATCGTCGTCGATGAAGAAGTCCTTCATTAGCTCAATGAATCATTTAGAACTGATATCACTTTCACTTAAGATGCAGCGCTAGCCAACACGATGAATATGACTCAAAGGAAGTGAAAAAAATGAGAAGATAAGAAAAGAAAAATGTGACCTCCTTCAAATACTGACACCAATCCTATGAGCTTTACTATCTGGTCAATTTTTGAAAGAGATGTATCAGTCCGTTCTTACCCCGATCTGAAATAAACGAAGACAGCATTCGTTTTGCCTGCTTCTACCAAGTAACTAAATCGAACGAAGAAGAAATGATTCGTTCTTGTAGCTACTTCGGTGAAAGAAAATGTGTTGATAAACCTTTCAAGCCCAGCAAATGATGGCTATTTTGAAATTTGATACGTTACTTTATTTGATTCTGAATTATTTATTTAACTTCCATTTTCTTTATGGTAAATCCTATCGTGTAACCCTGTACACGGATTTAACCAATTCATTTTTTACTCTCAAAAGTCAAATTTATGATTATATTAATTATTAAATTATTGTGATTCGAAGACAGAGCCAGGAATTTTTTGATTTCCCATTATAGTTATTTACTGGGTATACAGACAGACTGGTTTATTATTGTAGTATAGATTGTGTATCATATGTTCATTATATAACTTATCAAAGACTTTTATTTCTCTTCTCTATTTTCAGAAAGGCTAATTACATTCCCATCACGCAACTCTGTAAGTAACTAAATTATAATTATCGTTGTTCTTAATTAAATATATTCAATATCATTCTACGATTAGTTGTTCATTATGTGATCCTATCTAATTTTATAAGTAGATATATACTAGCTAATACTATATTGAATACATATTTCAAATTTATTTTAACATTAAAAAAGAATCTATTCACATGTCTTTAGTAACGACTACACCGAGAGAAAAAATTACAACCCATATGGTCATATCTAATGGCTCACCAATTTATGCTTTGAATTAATTTATTACGTGAGTTGGTTGGACTTCATTCATGTTTTCATGTGTGTTAAAACAACTATGACGTGGTGTGTCATCAAACATTAGTTAATTCAATTCATTTTAGGGATTGAATCAACTTACTATGAGAGTTAAAAGTTACTTTTTTGAGAATTTTAAAGTATGTTGAAACAACTATGACAGAGTGTATTGTGATAACTCACAAAGACTGTTAATCCAATGTATCTGGTGTATAAATTTACTTACTATGAGAGTTAGCGCTACTATTTCAAGTTTAGGAGTGAGTCAAAACGACTGTGTTGTTTTAACCAACGTCAATTTAACTATTTTTAAGTAGTACATATAACTCACCACGTAGGCTATAGGGGCAAAATCAAACAATTCTTATGAGTCAAAACAAATCAAATTTGATTCGATTCAACTAATCTTTTCTCTGTGTCTACCATCGTATTTAACCCGTTAAAAAACCTATAATGATTACTTCAAATATTAGACTCACAATTTGATTATACACATCTAGTTGCAACCAGCGATAACTAGGTTTGTTATGCTAAGCAAGACTTATCCTTGTGTTTGACTATTTATAATATTTACTATTGATTTAGTGATTTTAATAATTTATCAATGAAAACCTAAATTACAAATATATAAGTTGGTAAACCTTAAACTTAATTGAGGAATACTAACAAAGCAACTTAGGCTAATAGTGCAATTTCTTCCACGATCAGTTGAATATCCTGCAAGCAGTTTTCCACTGCAGCTCATGTCTTAATTGTATAAGCTTGCCTATGATCCGAGTGTAGGAAGAATGCATAACATTTTGGGTGCGTCAAGACCAGGTTGGAAAAATCAGACTTTTCCAGGGGCCAAAACAATTTGCCCTAATTCCACTTAATTTTTTCCCCGTTTTCTATAACCGAAGTGAATTGTTAAGGAGATACTGAATTATTCTTACGTTTAGTATAGTATTACATCGAACTGACTTACACGTCTCTTGATAGGGATTAGCACAAGCTCTGCAACTGATCAGTTACTGAATGTAAATTCTCTATTCTTAACACAAGGACTCGGTAACTATTCAGTTACTGAAAGTATATTCATTATTCACAGTTACTGCTGAAAGTACAATTTTCTTTCGTACAGTAGAAGGTTAACTTGTGCAAACCTCTGAAAAGTGGGTGGGTTTTTACGGGTGAAAAATACGGGCAAACTTTGTAATGTAACAGTATTCATTGGTGCAGCAATGCCCCAAAAATTGTTATTAAATTGTCCAATAATTGCCCTGAGAAACATTGCTATCTGGGTTGTGCCATTTCCTAGTCTAGTTAAGTCTAAAAGTCTAGTACATAACTCATTAAAATCTAGACTGTATGTGCTAGTTAATATAACACTTGCAGTTACAACAGTGTTATCGATCTTATGTTCATTAATATATTATAATACAATTTCGTAACAGTATAATTACTTAGCATACGCAATCTAGTTATCACTTGCTATAACTATATATAAGTCTCTATAACCTAATTGTAACACTATACCATTGGTATAATCGTTATAGGTTTTCTAATGGATTAAATACGGTGGTATTATTACATACACTAGTGTACCTTCCAATTAAAAATGACAGATTTTCAATAGATATTGAATGTAGATTCAATACAAATATTTTAAATAATTGAACTTCCTCAAAGTAATTCAAGCAACTTTTTTCCAAGTTAAAGAAAATTCCATATTAATGTTTTCAATATATATGTTTTAAGTTTTCTAAATTTTTGAGTTTTCAAAAATTGATTTTATTTTAAATTAGAGTATTTTCTATTTTTCTGAGTTTTTAATTTTTTTTTTTTTTTAAATTTAGAGATTTTTCATAAATTCAGAGTTTTCAAAATTTGAGGTTTTTGGTTTTTGAGTTCATTTATAATCTGAGTTTTATAAAAAAGATTGACATATAAAAACACAGTGCACTTTACTTATAGGAGGAATGAAGTCTGTTCTGTATGGTAATTTCTTAACACAATGTATACTGTATAAGGATAAATATTTACTTTACAGATGAGAGACTTTTCAATTTCGTGTTTCCTGGACGAATAAATTCCATCTTGGAATCTAATTCCTTTTATCCGATTGGTTTTCTTTATCAAACAAACATAACCTCCATCATCTGATAAGACAATTTGGAACAGTTGATGGAAATGTATATATCTATATATTTACATATAGATATATCTGTGTAGGTTGGCAATGTTGCGGGATGGGAGAGAATCCCGAACAATCTCAAACATAATTTTCCCAGGCGCTCTCCTCACACCACAGAAGTGCGCATAAGCAAGAAATCTGATGGTTGGCAGAAAAAAAAAAACGTAATGGAGAAATATTTATAATGAGCTAAATGAAACAATTATATATGGTTATGAAAAAAAAGGGGGAATGGAATGGGTTAAGAATATTAGAAAAAATAGTCTGTCAATCAGTCAGTCCCTATAATAGCAGGTATTAAATTTGAAGAACAATCTAGCTACTAGATAGACTAGCACAAATAGCAGAGATAGTAAATCCTAGAGAAAATACAAATAGGTACGTATGGGTTATAAAAAAAATAGAATAAATGGGGGTATACCGGTAATATAATAAGCTGTGGATAGCCATTATATCAGGTTAAAGATGGGTAAAATATCATACTATAAAATATAATAAGCTCGTAAATAATGAAAAAAACGTCGCTCCAAGGTAGTCGCTCCAAGGTAGTCGCTCCAAGGTAGTCGCTCCAAAGATTGGAAGGTTACAAACTATCAGTATCACATAACAATATTCTGCGTTTAGAAAATAACCAGCAGGAAAAAGTACTTGTAGCAAGAATTAACATCCCTCTGCAAAGATTAGACCCACATTAAATACACAATATGCACATTGCACACTCATGAAAAATTAAAACAGTCATTTAAACTTAACGCACCACGTAAAGATTTCAATTAAATAATGAATTCTCGGCATGAAAGAATATATCTATCCCTGTCTATAACCGACGTTCAACTAGTGACAAATTGTATCACCTACTGAGGGAGGCGGGTTATATCTCGGAAAAATAAATAAAGTTAGTTTTCATCGGAATTGGGAAAGTTATTCGACATTAAAGTATTTCCGCTTCAGCAACAAATTATTATTCTTAAAAGTTATATTAAGTAGTCGATTAGCTTTAGTATTTACTATCTAGTATAGAGCATTTATTTTACCTGTTTACTGCATATGTGTTCTGGTACTATTTTCAATATAAATCTTCCAATAAGGCAAAATGCATGTCAATACTAACTATTTAAATTAATTATTTTACCAGTTTGTTCCTCTACTTCATGTGTTTAGGTCGTTTCCTTTCAGAGTGCAATGAAATTATTTTACTATATTTCTACCATAGGATTTCAATTTATTATTACTAGTACAATATATTTAATTTATCAAATATTATAATTTTACCTTTTATGGTAAAAAAACCCTCTAATATTTTTAATTAATTATTGAAGTGTGACCCCCGTATCAATGATAGTGCAGCAATTTTTTTTTTTAATTACTGTCTCTTTGTTTTACTTTTATTTACACCAGCTTTATGAGAGGCTGTTGATTGAATGACTGTTTAACCCATTTTGTGACACACTGCCACTGCCGGACAGACAGACAGACGGACGCGGCTCTTATTATAGTATAGATTATATATTGTTTCACATTTATTTTTACCGTTTCACTTATATCGTTTTGCTCAAAATATATATATATATATATATATTACTTAAATCAGTTTCCCATTTATTTGTTTCATTTTTAAATTCACTTATTTTAACAATTTTCCTCAATAATAATAAGCATTAATAGAGCACTTATTTAAATGCTATCATTTCAAATTTTATATATGCATCTCCTCTCAAAGATTTACTAAGAAGATCTTCCATATTACCGTTAACACCATAGTATAACATTTTCACAATTTTAGGGGTTTAACGTCTGTTTTGGTCATTGGTTTACGTCAAAGTTACGTCAAAAAGAAATTTAATACATGTTACTAGAAGAAAAAACCTGTAAGGAAAGTGGATCCATGAGCAAAGTCACCTATCACTCTCGGTGAAAATGCTCATGGATGCAGAAAAGCTACTCCGTGATTACAGTCACCTACCAAGGAATGTGAATGAAGCCTACGAGTCTATTAACAAAATTCTAAGAACTCGTAGTTGAAGAGCATAACTCTAGCGCTATCCTCTGAAACTGCAAGTAGCGCTAAAACATGAAGAAAATGGTAAATGAAGAAAAGGTTATCGACAGTCCAAATTACAACAGTTTGAGGGCCCAAGAGACGCCATCTCTTTCTCTTCCATGTTCCACAGACAGCTTTAGGATAGAGCCCCAGAGTGGCTTGTATTTTAATCTGTCAATTATAATATTCAAGTTCCATTATATAAGAATTCACAATTCTGAATAGTTTTAACATATTTGTTTCGCTTTCTATTTATCCATGTTTAGAAAATAAGGCTTACTTTATTAGCAATTTTCCTTTGATGACCACTCAATGTATTTTTTAATTATCTAAATAATTTTCTCTTTTTAGAGATGCCAATGTAATAAAGCTGCCTGATGATTGAAATTATCCTTTCCGAAACGTCGCAGGCTTACAATGAATATGTATAATATCAAAACACTTTCTAAACTTATAAATTCTAAAAAGTAATATTGAAATAGTACACAGAGAAAAAAGTTTACTCATATCTAATGGGTCACCAATTTATGCTTGGAATCAATTTATTACGTGAGTTAGTTGGACTTTATTCATGTTTTCACGTGTGTCAAAACAACTATGACATGGTGTGTCATCAGACATTAGTTAATTCAATTCATTTTATAGATTGAATCAACTTACTATGAGAATTAAAAGTTACTTTTTTGAGAATTTTAAAGTATGTTGAAACAACTATGACAGAGTGTATTGTAATAACTCACAACGACTGTTAATCCAATGTATCTGGTGTATAAATTAACTTACTATGAGAGTTGGCGCAACTTTTTTTAAGTTTAGGAATGAGTCAAAACGACTGTTTTGCTTTAACCCACGTCAATTTAACTACTTTTAAGTAGTAACTGCAACTCATCACGTAGGTAGGCGCACAAATAACCCATTCATATGAGTCATAACAAATCAAATTTGATTTGATTCAACTAATCCTTTCTCTGTGTGTAGCAAAACCAAAACAAGGCCAGATTTTTTTTTAAAGTTGCCTTAAAATGAATATTTCATGCATGTAATATCTACTAAATATTGCGTGCATAATAAATCAATATAATGAATTCTCCTTTACACAAAATGTACATAAAAATTATTATTACAGAATTCTATAATAATTGTATTATAAGAATATTTTTATAATTCATGCACTTTAAAAAAATATTAGTATAACAGGAGACTGGAAATATACTCCATAAAAATCACAAATACTGAAGTTCTTCAGCTACTCAATACAACTTGCAAGAATATATGTTGCTATATAACGATATATACTAGTGTACTTCCCAGTTAAAAATAACGGGTCATCATCATACCAATTTATTATCCGTTATTCGGTTACTTTTAATGAATTTAATTAAAATTAAATTTTCTGCATAGTCTAATTTATTCCATAGATAAAATACATTTAAAAATTGAATAAAAACAAAGAGAGTTTAAATACCAAGTCAATGTATTCCCGTGCGTATCATAGTTACATTCTTCATGTTTAATACCCGTCGTGTAAAAGCAGACACCAAATAAATAAATATATATTATACACACTACGGGTATTATTAGGATAGATTTATTGCTCACACACAATATAATGGTGAACTGTAACTTTAACTGTTAAATTGAATAAATGTACTAAAAACAATCACGTTCTTGTACTGAATTTCCACACAAGGGAAATAATATCACATTATTTATAACGGTGGAAATATTCTAGAATGGTTTTCTGTCTACGGAATGCGCGGAATAGTTTGGTCTGATTTCAGTATTGGAAAACCTGAAATATTTGAAAGAATGTTGCCATATTCTAAAGATATGAAATTAAAGAATTTTCATAAGTTAAATTTATTCTCTCTTACTCAGAGAATAAAAATACAATGGAATCTTTGATTCTTCTTTTAGTAGTCCAATAGGGATTAATCTAATATATTAGTTCCTCTGAATTAAAAAAAATCAATCTAAATCAAAGTATTTATTTGTACATCCATGTTAAAAAGACCTGGATATAAAAAGAAAAAAAAGATGAAGAATTAGATCTTGTCAGGAGTGCAGTGGTTCTATTCTATGTAACTTAATTAATTTTTTTATTGACGTTTAGGTTTTTCTCACTGTGAGGTGTAACTAAATAGTAGCCTATAATTTATTACCAGATAATCCATAAGAATTGGATAAAATAATTCAGCATTTATTCAATCGCTTCTATTCAGCATGCAATATGGCAGACACAAATAAGAACATCGGAATGATACACCAGACGTTTCACTCTCCCCCTGCAGTTTCTAAATATAAATCCAGTCGATGATGGATGACTCTGGTGTGAATTATGTGTTTGGTAGAAGATTGGGAGAAATCATTTCACATTTATTGAATATAGAGAACTCTTCTATAGTGAACTCTTCTATAGTGAACTACTCTATAGTGAACTCTTCTATAGTGAACTACTCTATAGTGAACTCTTCTATATTGAATTACTCTATAGTGAACTCTTCTATAGTGAACTACTCTATAGTGAACTCTTCTATAGTGAATTACTCTATAGTGAACTCTTCTATAGGGAACTCCTCTATAGTGAACTCTTCTAAGGGAACTCCTCTATAGTGAACTCTTCTATAGTGAATTACTCTATAGTGAACTCTTCTATAGTGAACTACTCTATAGTGAACTCTTCTATAGTGAATTACTCTATAGTGAACTCTTCTATAGTGAACTACTCTATAGTGAACTCTTCTATAGTGAACTACTCTATAGTGAACTCTTCTATATTGAATTACTCTATAGTGAACTCTTCTATAGTGAACTACTCTATAGTGAACTCTTCTATAGTGAATTACTCTATAGTGAACTCTTCTATAGGGAACTCCTCTATAGTGAACTCTTCTAAGGGAACTCCTCTATAGTGAACTCTTCTATAGTGAATTACTCTATAGTGAACTCTTCTATAGTGAACTACTCTATAGTGAACTCTTCTATATTGAATTACTCTATAGTGAACTCTTCTATAGTGAACTACTCTATAGTGAACTCTTCTATAGTGAATTACTCTATAGTGAACTCTTCTATAGGGAACTCCTCTATAGTGAACTCTTCTAAGGGAACTCCTCTATAGTGAACTCTTCTATAGTGAATTACTCTATAGTGAACTCTTCTATAGTGAACTACTCTATAGTGAACTCTTCTATATTGAATTACTCTATAGTGAACTCTTCTATAGTGAACTACTCTATAGTGAACTCTTCTATAGTGAATTACTCTATAGTGAACTCTTCTATAGGGAACTCCTCTATAGTGAACTCTTCTAAGGGAACTCCTCTATAGTGAACTCTTCTATAGTGAATTACTCTATAGTGAACTCTTCTATAGTGAACTACTCTATAGTGAACTCTTCTATAGTGAATTACTCTATAGTGAACTCTTCTATAGGGAATTCTGATTTTGGATGTAGGTTGAATAGTGAACTGATTTAATTTAGTCTGCGATGAATTGTTATCAGTTTTAGAAAACTATAGGCTATTTTATGGCAGACTAAAGGAAAAAGGTTCAATAATTTCCTTAGTGTGTTTATTTATTTATATATTTATTTATTTGGTGTCCGCTTTCACTCGATTGGTTTTAAACATTAAGAATGTAACTATGATACGCACGGGAATATATTGACTTGATATTTAAATTCCTCTATTTTTATTCAATTTTTAAATGTTTTTATCCATGAAAATGTATTATGCAGAAAAATTAGTTTTAAACGAGTTCACTAGAAATGACCTAACAACGGGTAATAAATTACTATTGAAGACCCGTTATTTTTAACGGGCAAATACACTAGTATATAATATAGAAGCTACTTCCAAATTCTTTCACTATAGAGGAGTTCTACTGTTGTAAATAAAGTGTACAGTGAAGAGTTAAAACAACCACCAATAGTTGTAAATGAAGTGCACAGTAAGAGTTAAAACAACCACCAATAGTTGTAAATAAAGTGTACAGTGAAGAGTTGAAACAACCACCAATAGTTGTAAAAAAGTGCACAGTGAAGGGTTAAAACAACCACCAATAGTTGTAAATAAAGTGCACAGTGAAGAGTTAAAACAACCACCAATAGTTGTAAATAAAGTGCACAGTAAGAGTTAAAACAACCACCAATAGTTGTAAAAAAGTGTACAGTGAAGAGTTGAAACAACCACCAATAGTTGTAAAAAAGTGCACAGTGAAGGGTTAAAACAACCACCAATAGTTGTAAATAAAGTGCACAGTGAAGAGTTTAAACAACCACCAATAGTTGTAAATAAAGTGCTCAGTGAATTGTAAAAACAATCACCAATAGTTGTAAATAAAGTGCACAGTGAATTGTAAAACAATCACCAATAGTTGTAAATAAAGTGCACAGTGAAGAGTTAAAACAACCACCAATAGTTGTAAATAAAGTGTACAGTGAAGAGTTAAAACAATCACCAATAGTTGTAAATAAAGTGTACAGTGAAGAGTTAAAACAATCACCAATAGTTGTAAATAAAGTGTACAGTGAAGAGTTAAAACAACCACCAATAGTTGTAAATAAAGTGCACAGTGAAGAGTTAAAACAACCACCAATAGTTGTAAATAAAGTGCACAGTGAAGAGTTAAAACACCCACCAATAGTTGTAAATAAAGTGTTCAGTGAAGGGTTAAAACAACCACCAATAGTTGTAAATAAAGTGTACAGTGAAGGGTTAAAACAACCACCAATAGTTGTAAATAAAGTGCACAGTGAAGGGTTAAAACAACCACCAATAGTTGTAAATAAAGTGCTCAGTGAATTGTAAAAACAATCACCAATAGTTGTAAATAAAGTGTACAGTGAAGGGTTAAAACAATCACCAATAGTTGTAAATAAAGTGTACAGTGAAGAGTTAAAACAACCACCAATAGTTGTAAATAAAGTGTACAGTGAAGAGTTAAAACAACCACCAATAGTTGTAAATAAAGTGTACAGTGAAGAGTTAAAACAACCACCAATAGTTGTAAATAAAGTGTACAGTGAAGAGTTAAAACAATCACCAATAGTTGTAAATAAAGTGTACAGTGAAGAGTTAAAACAACCACCAATAGTTGTAAATAAAGTGCACAGTGAAGGGTTAGAACAACCACCAATAGTTGTAAATGAAGAGCACAGTAAGAGTTAAAACAACCACCAATAGTTGTAAAAAAGTGCACAGTGAAGGGTTAAAACAACCACCAATAGTTGTAAATAAAGTGCACAGTGAAGAGTTAAAACAACCACCAATAGTTGTAAATAAAGTGCACAGTAAGAGTTAAAACAACCACCAATAGTTGTAAAAAAGTGTACAGTGAAGAGTTGAAACAACCACCAATAGTTGTAAAAAAGTGCACAGTGAAGGGTTAAAACAACCACCAATAGTTGTAAATAAAGTGCACAGTGAAGAGTTTAAACAACCACCAATAGTTGTAAATAAAGTGCTCAGTGAATTGTAAAAACAATCACCAATAGTTGTAAATAAAGTGCACAGTGAATTGTAAAACAATCACCAATAGTTGTAAATAAAGTGCACAGTGAAGAGTTAAAACAACCACCAATAGTTGTAAATAAAGTGTACAGTGAAGAGTTAAAACAATCACCAATAGTTGTAAATAAAGTGTACAGTGAAGAGTTAAAACAATCACCAATAGTTGTAAATAAAGTGTACAGTGAAGAGTTAAAACAACCACCAATAGTTGTAAATAAAGTGCACAGTGAAGAGTTAAAACAACCACCAATAGTTGTAAATAAAGTGCACAGTGAAGAGTTAAAACACCCACCAATAGTTGTAAATAAAGTGTTCAGTGAAGGGTTAAAACAACCACCAATAGTTGTAAATAAAGTGTACAGTGAAGGGTTAAAACAACCACCAATAGTTGTAAATAAAGTGCACAGTGAAGGGTTAAAACAACCACCAATAGTTGTAAATAAAGTGCTCAGTGAATTGTAAAAACAATCACCAATAGTTGTAAATAAAGTGTACAGTGAAGGGTTAAAACAATCACCAATAGTTGTAAATAAAGTGTACAGTGAAGAGTTAAAACAACCACCAATAGTTGTAAATAAAGTGTACAGTGAAGAGTTAAAACAACCACCAATAGTTGTAAATAAAGTGTACAGTGAAGAGTTAAAACAACCACCAATAGTTGTAAATAAAGTGTACAGTGAAGAGTTAAAACAATCACCAATAGTTGTAAATAAAGTGTACAGTGAAGAGTTAAAACAACCACCAATAGTTGTAAATAAAGTGCACAGTGAAGGGTTAGAACAACCACCAATAGTTGTAAATGAAGAGCACATTGAAGACTTAAAACAGCTATTCATAAATTTTTTGTAAAAAAAGTAAAATTCACAATATTGTCCTGGCAGTAAAAATTTAGTTTATCGTTAGAAGATATCAATTTCGTTCATGGGGAAGATTTAGGTGATATTTTTAGGTGATTTAAATCATTTTCTTATTTTCCCAACCGTAATTGGTTATCAGCTTTCGAATTTTTCATCGTAAAATACTTTGAAGGATTACGTAATTTCCTCAATGGAGATTGTGAGCATCGGAATAAATTGGGGTGAAGTAGACGATATCCAAGAGGAAAATGAAGAGGAGAGATACCTGTTCATCATAAATATGAGGGTGAGTTTTATTTCTACTAAAACAATCTTTTTTTATCAGGAAATATTTAATTATCTCATATCTAACGAAATTTTTTTATTTCAACGAATAGTTTTTATTTTTATTTTGGATTTAAATTAATACTGATTGTTTAGAAATAGTGTCTTTAAAATAAATTAATACTAATTTCAATTAATATTTTTAATTTTATTTAATATTTTTCTCTCACTGATTATTTCCTTTTTCAATGATTAATTTCCATAATTCATTATAAATTATCATAAGTCCCTCACATTGTTCATAATGGGTTAAGGTTAATTATGGTATTACAGACCAAGTCGTTTATTTTCCGTCTAAAACATGTTCAGCGTATTGTATCATGTCAGTAATTTAATTAAAGTAACCAGAGTGTGCAGTCCATTTAATTTGCTCTCAGGATTAGTAGTTAAATGAATTATTTTCTAAATTACAATCATTAGAGCAGAGACTCTTGCTTTGTATACTACAAGTTTTTAGGGCGAATTTACAATGTAGGGCGGGATTATTAAATCTGATGTTGTTATATTTGTTTAGAGTACCTTTTAGCCGAATACGAAATAAAGAACCACTTTTTGTCCTTTAAATTTGTAGAATATTAGTTAATAGATTGAAAACTATAATGAATATGAAATGATCTTCAAAATCGTTAAAGGGATGGTAAATTCAAAATCAAATAATCGCCAAATTGGTTTCAAATAGATTCAGAATATTTAATTATGTAATATTTGAATGCTCGTTTATTTTTAAGATGTTCATAAAAAGTATATAATAAAATTAGCGACACCTAGCGGAAGCATTTGCATTCATTAGTATGTACGTGAGTATGTTTGTTGTTTTCATATTAATTAATCTGTGCAGTAATCAACGTTTGTTTGCGTAAAAATGGTGAAAAGATTCAAGACAAGAAGTCATAGTTTTAAAAATAAAGCCATCTCTTCACTTGAGCTAGAATCTAGATAGAAACTTATATTAGTTGGTTTTTTTACAAGATGGCGCCAAAATCTACCGTTACTATTTGTAAGAAATTAATTATATATAAAATGATATATTTCCATTATTATATTTTATTGAACATTGCAATGTCACACGATATACTTTATTCTTACTAAGCAATCGTTTGACATTAAAATTGTTAAAACAGAAAATGTCTGAATTGCCCCTTTAAAAATCTGAGTGTTGATTCCTTTAACAAAAGAAGCTCCCCCGAAAATTATAAATTGAACAGAAAAAATTGAATGTTCAGCACAATATCAATGTATTATGAACATTAATGAATAATAATAAGGAAATATAAATATATACATATAATTTATTTTAATTCGTATACATGATACCTGCAGGTATCATGAATACGATTGAAAGTAAACACAAATAACAATAATAATTATACTCTTTTTCTTAAATAATGGTACATGTGTATGAGTTCTATAATTAGGATTTAACTCTACAACTGTTGTTTTAATAAAATTAGCAAAAACTTTCTGCAGTTTACACCATTTGAATACACGCGCTGTAATTAGGTTAAGTTTGGATGCAGATGGTGATGTGCAGTATTATGCACTGCAGTGCTGCGTAAGAGGGAATAATCCGCCAAATTACCTCCTATGTTTGACCACTAAGCTACGGTGAAGAAATACAGGGGGGAGGGGTTGTGAGAGAAGATCGGAGAGGGGAGGTGAGAGGGTTAGGAGAGGGGTTTGGACCAGTCTGTATTAGGTGTACTGATCTCAGCTGACTTTTCACAAAAATCAACTAAAATTCAGTAAATAACTATCTTCATTGGTCTGGTCTCTCTAAGTTTTCCAGTTTCCTCTTCAAATATGGAAGGTAGAATAGGAATAAACAGAAGAAAGTTAGCAAACAGTGAAATAAATTTTATGTTAGAGAGAAGGAAATCAGCCGACAATGAAATATGATAGTGAAATACTGTAATCTAATTAATAAATAGAATGAATCAAATTAGTACTAACGAGTTAAGTGCAATTAAAGAAAATAAAACATATGCTCTTAATAATTATTTGAAAATGATTAGTTATGAGATTTTAGCATTTAGGTACTTATATTGTATATGTATGAACCACTCCTTTTAGAAATTTCTTTTTCTGAAAACCAACACTGCGAAAAACTGTGAAATAATTTAGTGTCTGTGTGCTCTAATTTCTGCAATTTCCATTTTCTAATTCTATGAAATGATATTTTAAATTCCAGTCAATAAAATGGAACACTTTAAATAATCTCTTTGTCAGAACACCATAATCATTTTAAGGTGTTCCGACAACACACATTTCTTAATGGTCTAAACACCTCCAGGCTCACCTTCATTAATTGTTTGGCATTGTAACAGGTACCACTTGTTAGATTGTAGTGGATGAGTGTTTGTGTGTGTATGTGTATGTGAATGGCATTTAATTAATCGTAATGAAGTGAATTAAATTAGGTAATTATTTTAGATTGTGATTAACCGTATGAATTATAAAGATTTTTCATGTTTGAGGCATCCAACCAAATTTATTTGCTTATGTTTCTCGAAAATCTTAACAATTTTTTGTAGAAAATAATACTTTAGAGTTATGAGGATTTGAACCAATTTATTCCCTATCTATTGCTGATGCAAAGCAAATTTTGAAATATCTTATCGCTTTTGATGTAATTTCGCTGATTGAAGATCAATTGATTGAAATTAAGGTTGTATTGATCAAGCTGTTGTTGAAGATAATGGATTCAAATTCAACAAACAGTTAAATAGTAATTTTGATCTGTTCATAGTTGCAAAGAATGCTAAATCTATTTCGGTAATTTAGAAATTGAAGCAAAAACAACAAACAGAGAAATGAGTTTTAGCTCAGCATCGAGAATTTCACGCTTATATCTTGCAAATATTACATCAGGTTCTAAATCAGTAGTGGAAGGGAGTCATTGGCAACACGTTTTGCTGTCGCCAGGAAAAAGTTAGGTAATGGTGAAAGTAGAATAATGTCTGCGACAACTAGTTATTTGCAGGCAAATTTCTTATGATGATTCAAAGGAAAAAAAACTCTTTTTATTCCCCTAAAAAAACACATGCAGCTAATATGCGCATCAGACTTCAACAAATAAAACAAAGAACTTATAAATGGAAGAAACATATTCAATGAAAGTCTTCGTAATAATTCTGAAGTAAAAGTCAATACTTGAAACGAAGAACAGTACAGGCAAGAACATAAATGAAGAATCATCTGCGCAAGCAACACATAGATTTCAGCAAAGATCTTTCAGAAGAGTCTTAACATCCATTTTTTTGAATAATGCAGATGTTCTCAAACTTCAGATCAAATACCATCACAAAACTTTGATCTAGATGGACCTTTACATTTTATTCTGAAGTGGAAGATTTTGATTCAGAACTTCTATCTCAGATCTTCACTACCATTATATCAGGTACAAAAAGAAGATAGTTATTGAGAATTGATACCATCGATAGTAAAACTCCAGGTTGATAACACAAAAAAACAATTTTCAGACATCAGTATTGAAATAGCAAACTTGAAGGAGAGAAACATCTTACAAAGCAATTGAATGCGAAAACACTGGCTTGCTACTTGTACTGTATAGACTGTATCCAGTAACAAACGCGTTGAACACCAGTACTGAACTGCTTTAATTTCTGTCTCCTAATTTGTATTGTTTCTTACCATGTTTTATGATGTTTACAAAGTAGAAAGGATATATTTAGTAACTAACTATTAGGTCGAAAAATGATGAGTTTAATTAATATTATTGAGTTGCATGATTAATATGCATTCTTTTCAAATGAAAACCAATGCATTTAAAGAAAAAACACTTTTTCTACAAAAAGTTATTTATGTTTTTTTATAAAAACAGCGTTGCTTCTTTAAAAAATCATCAAATGGAAAAAACTGCAACATAAAATATATAAAACTGCAACCTTAAGTTCTAGTGGCAAAATGGATTTAAATAGCAATAACTTGTTAAATTTATTTTACAATTAAATCATTCGGTGAAGATACAGCATTATTATACACAGAAAGTTTTCATTTGTTGATTATTCTCAATAGGTACCAGGTATGAAAGTATGGCAGCGCTACATTTAAATTGTGGAGAGTGTAAAGGGAGTCCTGAGGCCTAGCATTCACAGTAGGCTTTATTTTGAATATTTATCCCCTGGGAACTATCAGAGTAATGACTGATGTGGGAGACATTAAGAAAAGAAATGTCCGGTGAAGAGTAAACACTTTGGTGTTTAACACACTGCAACACATGAAATAAATGATGTGCGAGAAATAAAACATGAGGGTAAGTTTTGGGTTATTGCACGATTCCATATTTTAGATCAAGTAAGAAAAAATTTATAATTGAGGTTATTTTTTGGTATAAAATGACGGTTAAATAATATTTTTTTACTTTCATGATCGGAAATATGGAACCTTACGATAACTCGAAAATCACCATACTCTGTTTTTAATTTAAATTCGTGTTGAATACTTTGTCCATACATCCCCATGGAACTATCACAATAATGTGCGATGTGGGGGAGGTGTGTGTACTTGTGGGGCTATAAGGTTTGGGTATGGACTGATTAAAAGGAACACAGCTCTAGTGACGGGGTGTGATTGTTGTTGCTACTGTTGGTAAATGGAATGAATGCGTTATTGTAAATATATTGATAAATTATTAAAAAATATTTGTAAATATAATATTGTGTATGATTGTAAATACAATATTTTAAATATGTACATAACTGAGTTCTTGTAAATATATGTAATATTGTAAAGACATTAATAATTTACTGTAAATACATATTGTAAAGATCTTAATGGGTTAATGTAAATAGAACATTGTAAATAGATGTGAATGGGCTATTGTAAATAATATAATAAATAATAATATTGTAATAGTTCTGTAGATTATTGTTTTCAATAATTTAAAATGTTACTAAAATGCAGTACCTTTATCTTCCATTTCTCTCCATTTCTTACCATTTCTCTCTATTTCTTACCATTTCTCACCATTTCTCTCCATTTCTTACCATCTTTATTTTTTTCTCCATTTCTTACCATTTCTCACCATTTCTTACAATGTCTCTCCATTTTTTACCATTTATCTCCATTTCTTACTATTTTTATCTTTCTCTCCATTTCTTACCATTTCTCTCTTTCTCTCCATTTCTTACTATTTCTCACCATTTCTGACAATTTCTCTCCATTTCTTACCATTTCTCTCTTTCTCTCCATTTCTCTCCATTTCTTACAATTTCTCTCCATTTCTCTCCATTTCTTACCATTTCTCTCTTTCTCTCCATTTCTCACCATTTCTTACCATTTCTTACAATTTCTCTCCATTTCTTATCATTTCTCTCTTTCTCTCCATTTCTCTCCATCTCTTACAATTTCTCTCCATTTCTCTCCATTTCTTACCATTTCTTACCACTTCTTACCATTTCTTACCATTTCTTACCATTCTCATTTCTCTATTCCTGCCAATGCAAATTGAATCAATTTATGCATTAAAGTTCTCCACAGCTGATATACAACTGCTTTTTATTGAGCCAATTTGTTAGAGTTAAGTGCGTAGAGTTACTTGGAATTAGCAACAACTTGTATAGTTGCTTACATATTCCTTGCCTTTAAGCACTCGATATATGTTTATTGAAAAGTTATATTACTTGGTACATGAAGACTTTAGTGTTTAATAATTTATTATTTTCTGAGGGATAATTATCATATATGCTATTTAGAGGATAGTAATCATATAGACTATTTAGAAAATATCAAACTTATAGAATAGTAGAAAAATATTAATCATATTGAATATTTAAAGAATAATATTCGTATAGAATGTTCAAAGTATATTAGTTTTATAGAATATTTAAAGAATATTAATCATTTCAAATATCAAATATCAATTAATCATATGGAATATTTAATGAATGTTATGTTGTGTCTCTAAGCTGGTCACAACTTAAGTAACTTATCTCACTTAATTAATTAATATTCAATTATAGTTTCTTTTAATTCAGTTTATTGTGTATTATGTTTTCGAATTATTCCCATACTTAACTTATTATTCCCATTTAACTTTCATTTTATTATTCCTTAATTGTTTATTTTCTCTCAATTCACTGCCTATTTAGGGTGAAGATAGATACAAGAAAATGGACAAAATATTAATTTATTCATGAGGACTTAATATTATTGACATCAATTGTGAATTGCAATAAATCAAAAAGGTTATTTTACCTCAACAATAATAATATTAAATTAAGAATCAAGTTTCTTAAGTAATTAAATAACAATAAACCTTTTTAATTACATGTGTCCTACAGCTCTCTGTCAATATTATCAACATTGGTTTGTTCTCAACTTTTGATTGGTATCCACTGAACGAGTGTTTAATATCCCTTATGGCTTTAATATTACGTGATCTGTAATTGTCACTGGTAATTCACTTCACTAATTAGAGTTATTAGATGACAAACGAAGACAAACGCGTCCTATCACTTCTAAAGACAGGATATTAATGCTTCTAGACTCTAGAGTCTAGCGGGTTGTAAGGAGTCTGTCACCCTCACGGAGTGGTTAAGAACGGTGTGACTGAACACAATTGTTGTACATAGAGGTACATAGAGTCATAGACACTACTTATGTACTACGCATGTATATATAATATTTGCTTACAAATTTAATCATAATAAATATTTATGTAGAGTATTTGAAGAGAATTAATCATATAAAATATTTGAGGAATATTAATCAATAAGAATATTTAAAGAAAATATATCAGTGAGAATATTTGAGGAATATTAATCATAATTTAGTTAATCTAAATGTTCATTAATATAGAAAAAAAATACTAATTGAAAGCTGTACTTTATTCAATTTACTAACAATTTTATGATATTACACTAACATAGATAACTGTATTTTATTTATTATTCTGAATAATAATTGAACTAGGGTATGTTCAGAGTCATCGGTTATTCGATTATATTATAAAAATATCAAGTTAAAAGTGATAAATTACTGATATAATTTTTTTACAATTTTCATCTTAAATATTGAACCGTCTGATGACTTAAATATTTATTGTATAAGTCATCAGACACATCTGTTCACATAAATTGATTGTGTTAATTTGTATTGTTATGCCAGTTTTACTTTGTATAAGTTATATACAATATATAAATACGAAATGAACTGCATTTTGGTACGTTATTCGTACGGGATGAATATTGTTATCACTTCTATGCATAACAATTAAATAACCATCATACGTCTGGCAGTATTAAAAATAACGAACCTATATTGTTTACTGTACTGGCAGCATAAATTCATTCAAGTACCTAGTGTAAATATGTATTAATTACAATAGTATAGTAGAACTCTTTTACAGCTAGTGGACACCTCTATATAGTGTCTTGAGTAAGGGAACTACCCTATATAGTAAACAAATTTTCTTTAGTCTGCCATAAAATGGAAAATATTTTCTAAATTTGATGGTCTTTCATGACAGACTGAAGAAAAATTATTTCACTATACGGGGTAACTTTCTAACTCGGGACTCTACATTCACTATAGAGGAGTCCACTAGATTCACTATAGAGGAGCTCTACTGTATTATTAACTCTCTTTAATTTATTTATTGATGCCAAAAGTTATTTTTTGTTAAAAGCTTCTCAATTAGCTGCATAATATTTTTCTCAGTCTATCTTAATTGGTACTCCAATTACTTGCATTTTTGTTAGTCAAGTACAAGAATCTGAGACATCCTCTATCTAAAGTTATTCGTGATTATTATTTCAAGAAAAATTACATGGAAAAATGATACGGAAAAAGCAAATTGATTGACAAGAGTTTATTAAAATGCAGCATATTCTTATAGTTCGGGTACTTTTGAGTCAACGGACGGTTCCGATCATATAAGAAATAATTATTTTTAAACTGATATTCTAATTGGTATCCAATTAAAATATTGGAAAGCAAGTATTTGCCATTTTGTTATAAGTTTGCACATGTTGTACTTTAACTCTGTATGTCAATTTGTGAAATTGTGTGCCTCCCAAAAAGACATTTTTAGAATAAATTCACAAATTTACTTTCGAATAACTAATGTTATATATAAATTATGTTTTATTTAAATGAAAACATCTTTCCAGTAAATAATGTGAGAATATCTAAATGAATTTTTTTTCATTAAATGAAAATTACTTAAAAAAAAAGAAAAAAATACATATATTGAAATGATTTTTTCATTCTATATATCTTTAATTTAAAGGAAAATTGCAATTATTTGACATCCACCGTACTCGGGAAGTGTTAACAGATATTTATAAAAGTATACACAAAGTCCTTCCATTCCTCTCGATTGGTCCACTTTATTCAGACTTCTTTGGAAGCCTTTGCAGCAAGTCAATAGAGGCACACTTCTACTACTTGTGAAGTGAAAGCTCTTTAGAAGGTTCAATATTGCGGCATGCGAGTCCATTATCTAAGATCATCTATGAAATAGACACCATAAATTCACGTCTGAGTCTACAGTGCATTAAGACTCATCTCTTAAAGGCAGGAAGAAATTCTTCGAATTGATGAACATGAGGGGATTCTTCTGAGTATGAAAAATGGTACATTTAATCATTTGTTTTCACGTTTTATGAGCATAAGTATTACGTAATTAAATTATTTGTAATTTATTGATTTTCTTTAAGTATTTAATTACCAATAGAGTGACAACGCAGTGATCGGATAGTGGGACAATGAAAATATCTAAAAGTCAGATTGGTTCCTAACTATGTCAACAAACACCTTTAGATCGTACTGTGAGTGTTCGAAAATTGAACAGATCCCCTATTCTATGGAATTAAAAAAATAGGAAATCCGCAAAATAGGATGATCGTAATATTGACTTCTTTATTATACTGTGTTATTTCGTATTGTAATTGCTTTTTAAAAGAAATTACACTGTAATTGTTTTAAAAGAAAAGTAGCGCAAATATATAATTTAGAATTGGTTAGTGCATCAGAGCGAAGTTTACTACTATTGTATTTTTTTCAATGAAGTTTTTCTTCATTGATTGCATTTTATAAAACACGTACTAAAGCTAATAAATTTAATGAGTGTAAGCTAATTATTACCTAATAATAAAAGCTAATAAATTCAAGGTTTGTAAGCTAATTGTTACCTAATAATAAAAGCTATTAAATTCAATGGGTGTGAGAGTGTAAGCTAATTATTACCTAATAATAAAAGCTATTAAATTCAAGGTTTGTAAGCTAATTGTTACCTAATAATAAAAGCTATTAAATTCAATGGGTGTGAGAGTGTAAGCTAATTATTACCTAATAATACAAGCTAATAAATTCAAGGTTTGTAAGCTAATTGTTACCTAATAATAAAAGCTATTAAATTCAATGGGTGTGAGAGTGTAAGCTAATTATTACCTAATAATAAAAGCTATTAAATTCAAGGTTTGTAAGCTAATTGTTACCTAATAATAAAAGCTATTAAATTCAATGGGTGTGAGAGTGTAAGCTAATTATTACCTAATAATACAAGCTAATAAATTCAAGGTTTGTAAGCTAATTGTTACCTAATAATAAAAGCTATTAAATTCAATGGGTGTGAGAGTGTAAGCTAATTATTACCTAATAATAAAAGCTATTAAATTCAAGGTTTGTAAGCTAATTGTTACCTAATAATAAAAGCTATTAAATTCAATGGGTGTGAGAGTGTAAGCTAATTATTACCTAATAATAAAAGCTATTAAATTCAATGGGTGTGAGAGTGTAAGCTATTTATTACCTAATAATAAAAGCTATTAAATTCAATGGGTGTGAGAGTGTAAGCTAATTATTACCTAATAATAAAAGCTATTAAATTCAATGGGTCTGAGAGTGTAAGCTAATTATTACCTAATAATAAAAGCTATTAAATTCAATGGGTGTGAGAGTGTAAGCTAATTATTACCTAATAATAAAAGCTATTAAATTCAATGGGTCTGAGAGTGTAAGCTAATTATTACCTAATAATAAAAGCTATTAAATTCAATGGGTGTGAGAGTGTAAGCTATTTATTACCCGGAAACAAAGAGTTTAAAAATTCAAAGCCCATTACTCGCTTCTTCCAAATTTTGTCTCATTAAAAAAGTCAGAAGTTCGATTGGTTTGCAAAGTTTTTTGATGAGTCACTTCGTTTTTTCTCTCATAGTTGGTTCATTAAAAAGTCTAAGAGTTACAAGTTCATAAGTCTACGGATTGTGAGTGAATCATTTGGTAGAAATGGGAACTCTTTGTATTCTCCAGAGAAATTGGGGCTGATGAAAACATTTTCAGAGGCCATGTTTTATTTATTGCTTAAAAGATTAAAACCTATAGCACTGAATGGATGCTTTCATTCGAATGATGTATTACAAATAATATTCCACTAGGGATGAACTCTTACGGTGAAGAACATTCATACAATATCTATTTACAGTCAATACAAATAATATTCCACTAGGGATGAACTCTTACGGTGAAGAACATTCATACAATATCTATTTACAGTCAATACAAATAATATTCCACTAGGGATGAACTCTTACGGTGAAGAACATTCATACAATATCTATTTACAGTCAATACAAATAATATTCCACTAGGGATGAACTCTTACGGTGAAGAACATTCATACAATATCTATTTACAGTCAATACAAATAATATTCCACTAGGGATGAACTCTTACGGTGAAGAACATTCATACAATATCTATTTACAGTCAATACAAATAATATTCCACTAGGGATGAACTCTTACGGTGAAGAACATTCATACAATATCTATGTACAGTCAATACAAATAATATTCCACTAGGGATGAACTCTTACGGTGAAGAACATTCATACGATATCTATTTACAGTCAATACAAATAATATTACACTAGGGATGAACTCTTACGGTGAAAAACATTCATACAATATCTATCTACAGTCAATACAAATTCAATTTTTATTCATATTTTAATTACTTTGTATTCATATTTTGATTACTTTGTATTCATATTTTGATTACTTTGTATTCATATTTTAATTACTTTGTATTCATATTTTAATTACTTTGTATTCATATTTTGATTACTTTGTATTCATATTTTAATTAGTTTGTATTCATATTTTAATTACTTTGTATTCATATATCAATTAGTTTGTAATCATATTTTAATTATTTTGTATTCATATTTCAATTAGTTTGTTTTCACTATATCATTTGTTTTCACAGCTCACTAATACAATATAGTTTTATTTACTCTGATGTACCAAAGAATACGAAAGGCTTTGGATATTCAATATCTCTCATAATTGAATGTAACTTTGCCGGGAATGGAACACTATCTCAAATTGTATTCGAACAGTGTCTCAATATTCGAACACTATTGTCTGAACAGCAGTAAACACTTCTCTGAAATGGGTATTTGTAATCACTAGTCTTGATTAAACATGTTTGTAGTTGCTTTTAACTATCAGGAGAGTCATCAGTGCAAATTATACTATCATCATTAAAGAAGAATTTTCATTATATAGTATATATTTATAAATAGAGGTATTTTATGTTCATGATACATAAAAATTGACTTGTTGATGCAAATAGAACAAAGTCTTCCCAGTGCATAAAATAATGTATATCCCAAGCAAGAAGGATTTGTTCCTGGGATATTAAGGGAGTATCCCAGGCAAGATGGATTTATTGCTGGGATATTAAGGGAATATCCCAGGCAAGATGGATTTATTCCTGGGATATTAAGGGAATATCCCAGGCAAGATGGATTTATTCCTGGGATATTAAGGGAGTATCCCAGGCAAGATGGATTTATTGCTGGGATATTAAGGGAATATCCCAGGCAAGATGGATTTATTGCTGAGATATTAAGGGAATATCCCAGGCAAGATGGAATTATTGCTGAGATATTAAGGGAATATCCCAGGCAAGATGGATTTATTCCTGGGATATTAAGGGAATATCCCAGGCAAGATGGATTTATTGCTGAGATATTAAGGGAATATCCCAGGCAAGATGGATTTATTGCTGAGATATTAAGGGAATATCCCAGGCAAGATGGATTTATTCCTGGGATATTAAGGGAATATCCCAGGCAAGATGGATTTATTGCTGGGATATTAAGGGAATATCCCAGGCAAGATGGATTTATTGCTGAGATATTAAGGGAATATCCCAGGCAAGATGGATTTATTCCTGGGATATTAAGGGAGTATCCCAGGCAAGATGGATTTATTCCTGGGATATTAAGGGAGTATCCCAGGCAAGATGGATTTATTCCTGGGATATTAAGGGAATATCCCAGGCAAGATGGATTTATTGCTGAGATATTAAGGGAATATCCCAGGCAAGATGGATTTATTCCTGGGATATTAAGGGAGTATCCCAGGCAAGATGGATTTATTCCTGGGATATTAAGGGAATATCCCAGGCAAGATGGATTTATTGCTGAGATATTAAGGGAATATCCCAGGCAAGATGGATTTATTCCTGGGATATTAAGGGAGTATCCCAGGCAAGATGGATTTATTCCTGGGATATTAAGGGAGTACCCAAGACAAGAAGGATTTATTCCTGGGTTATTAAGGGAGTATCCCAGGCAAGATGGATTTTTTCCTTGGATAATTAGGAAGTATCCCAGGCAAGAAGGATTTATTGCTGATATATTAAGGGAATATCCCAGGCAAGATGGATTTATTCCTGGGATATTAAGGGAATTGACCAGGCAAGAAGGATTCTTTCCTGGATATTAAGGGGGTATCTCAGGCAAGAAGGATTTATTCCTGAGATATTTAGGGAGTACCCCATGAAAGAAGGATTAATTCTTGAGATATTCCCCTAATATCATAAGAATAATTCCTTCTTGCCTGGAATATCAGTTTAGTCGAATGCGTCTTTTCCACTTCATTATTATAAGCTCTAATACATATCCCAATCACACTAAAACTGCATACACTCTGAGAATGTACAATGGAAGAAAAAATTGGACAGGAAGACAATTGTGTCGCTTCAATAAACTAAATTATAATTCTTGAATATAAATAGGGCAGGTTCCTAAGGCCCGCTTCACACTTGCGTTTCTCAACGCCGCGTTAGAAATACTGCTCATGGCAAGAAGTTTAGCTGCAATTGATTTCAACGGAGCTCTTCACACTTGCATTAGAAAAATTACAGCATTTTTTCTAATGCAAGTGTGAAGTGCTCCGTTAAATTTAATTGCAGCTAAACTTTTTGCCATGAGCAGTATTTCTAACGCGGCGTTGAGAAACGCAAGTGTGAAGTGGTTTTCGATCATGTGAGAAAAACGTAAACAACTATTATTATTGAATTTAATTTTAATTGGTATCCGTGATACCTACACCAATTGAAGCATTCGATGCTAATTTTTCAATTCGTTTTATAAAACAGCCAGAAAAAATTAGTCTCTTTCATTTTGATGATTTTTAACAACAATGTTTATTTAAAATAAACTTAATTTATTTGGCAAATATTTATTTTTAAGAGCATATTTCAGTTAGACTGGCTCTCGAACATTAGTATTGTTATTTCGGACTGGGCATTGTTGATATATTGGAATTGGGTTTAGACTTAGTGTTTACTCGTGTATTTGCAAATTAAATAACATGTTATGTTTGTACAGCTTCTGATAGAATTTTATAGCAAATAACAGTTTATTTGCAGTTATGAAGGAAATTCCTTTTATTGGCTAGGATATATGATGAAAAGATATGAATTGACTATGCATATTCAAAATTAAACTCATTTCCATTAAATAAAGAATTCGATAAAAATAAAAGTTATATGTATAACACATATGAAATATTTATGTGCAAATCATGAGCTATATTTTTAAATAGCTTAATTGATTATAGTTATTTAGTTGATTATTTTTGAAATCAAATATATGAATACAGTACATTTGATTCCAGTATGTTTCTTATAACATGCCCCCTACGAGATGGTGCAAATAAATACCACACAGTGCACGCTTTTCTATATACCGAAATCAAATCAAATCTTAAAATGAAGTAATTTCATTACTAATTCAATGCAATAAATGTCTCTGTCACGATTGCTTTGGGGAAAACAAACACAAAATGCTTGTGATGCTCATTTTATTGCAGTGGTATGAAATACAGGAATTTTCTGAGCAAAGAGAGCAATAGTTTGATGGTACAAATGGAATGGTCTTAACTAACGATATGAGAGAATTGGAGATAGAAGCTATATTGTAAAGATTTTAAATTAGGGATTGACTACTTTGTAAATTAAACTCGATAAAGATTGACCCTTTTAAACAATTAGAATTATTTTTTTAGCTATTGAAATAAATGCTATATATTCATTTTCAATTAATAATTAATCAACATAATTTTTTTATCCACATTTTTATCAAATTTTGCAATAAACAACTGTACCTAGTATTTAATAGATAGTTAATTAAAATGTTGTGACGAACATAACGATGGACACAAATTCAAACTTTTCTAACCTCATTGGGCTGTCACTACGCCATTTTTATTCACAGCCAAGAGCTGTTTGGTTATTTTAGAGCACATCTACCAATAAAATATCTAAATATAGTCAAAGGACACTTTAATCAATAAATTAAGTTAGAATATATATAAAAGATAAGGCTACGAAAATTTGAAAGTGAAGGCACGTCACTAAAGCTTTCACGAGAGAATAGAAGAGCTAGCTACCTAAACAATCACTGCATACGCCATTTTAATTCATGTGGCAAAGGTAATTACTATGTGCCTTTCGTGAATGTTCCAATAATGTGTCTATTAATTGAAAAGTTATTTTATTGAATTTAAATAAACTCAGATCGCAATTACCGCGTCAGTACCATTGATGTCTTTTTGACATCAAGGTCGCTAGTAGAAGTAAGATGGATACTTTATCCCTTTCTCAGGATTCATAGCTGTGAACGGGGGAAGAAAAATGATATGGTGGAAATATGAATTTTGTGAATATTTAGATGAAAGTCTACGGTATTTGGTAATCTTGTTTGACTTACACTCTGATTACATCTGTTAAATAATATGGCATGTAGTAGTTTGATTTTGATTCCATTTATGTTTTAAAACTCACAGTTAACTTTCGGGTTTCATGTATAAGTTATAGCGTGTTTTCATATCAGAGTTACCCCGAAATTTGGCCTAAAATGACCTCATATTAGTGCCAAAATTAGACGATAAAAACAACTGCCAAGCCGCAGAAGTCATGTCAAAATAAAGTAAAAGTAGCCCCTGTATAGTCTTCGCAGAGGGAAGACATCGAATGGCAAATGGTCTTTTAACTCACTCAAAAAAAGGTGTTACTTTAAAAACTTACCTAGACCCGATTATATCTATAGGCTTCAAATTTCAATTCAATCACTATACTCGATACATGCCATAGTATTTTTACTTTTAAATACACATCCATATTCACTAAGGAATTGCTCAGCATATTTTACTGAGAGGATCTCTCTTCCTACCACTAGCTAGTAAATGATCCCGTTGTTATCTACTATCTATCTAAAAAAACTTATTTACCTTTAAAAAACCTGCTGACCTTTAAAAAAAACTATCCTTTTTAATAACTAGTTACCATGTAAAACATCTGCGAGTTATTAATTTAAACTAGCCATCATTCTCTCTAATTAAATGCTTATCCTAATGTTAGTGTCGCAGATGCTAGTACAGACAGCAATGCCTAAATATACTAAGCTGCATCTGGCCACGTCACACCAATCTGAGAAGAATTCTGATGCACTCAGGTGTTTCGAGTTTACCCAATGGGCTTTGTTTCTAATGCAGAATACTTAAGTGCATCGAAATATAGTTTGGATGCACTGAGGTGTTTCAAAAGCATGAAAGTGCATCAGTCCAATGTACTTTAGTGCTTCAATTTATCCTTTGCTACAATGAGGAGAATAATTTCCTTTTAATTTTAAAAGATTTATCACTGAGACACTAAAGTACATCGGACTAATGCACTTTCAAGCTCTTAAATCAGCCAAGTGCATCAAAATTATATTCTAATGCACTTAAGTCTCTAGCATTGGAGATAAATGCCATACACATGAGGTAAACTCAAAACACCTGTGTGCATCAGTTTGTGTTTGTTATTTTCCTCAGTGCAAGCTATACCTTATACTGAGGACTATTATTGTCAAACTGGTAATTTATATACATATTTATATAACGGTAAAAGAAATAAAAAATTAAATTCTTTTTAATCTAATTTGTTCCCTCAATAATTGTTTACTCGTTTAATTAATTTCTTAAGTTTTACAATAATACATGGTGGGTAAAAAGAAAGCGGAACCCAACTTTGATTTGATATATCTCAGTAACTACTAACGTTATGAATTTTCTAAAATTTCTGTTGTGTTTGTCTAATTTTTTACATAAATGGTGAAAAATTCAAAACTAATCATATCTCAATATTGATGCTACAGTGATTATAGTAAACGGTGTCATAAGTATGCTTGCGCACAAACTTAAAGTTACGAAGATTGTTTTAAATTATAGAAAAACACTATAATATTTTATATTTATATCATATCATTAATAGTCCATTATAAAATAAATATTTAATCTATATTTCTTCCTCACTATCTACCGAATCCTTCCACATGTCCTCCATTTCTTCCCGAATTATCTAATTCAATCCATGTTCTCATTACTGCCATGATGATCACTGTGCCACATTTGCTAACTGATGTCTTTCAACAATTGCATTATTGCAATAAACTATGCAAATGAGATGCCCCCAAGATCACTGGACATGACACCAGGTAATTTCTTCTTATTTGGACATTGAAGAGTAGGAGTACTCAACTCCGCCTGTGAACTTAGACGACTTGAAGGAGAGAATCACAACTGAAGTGAATTTACTCTAAGAAAATTCTGCATTAATTAGAAGAGTTATGGCAGCAATGAGAACAAAGATTGAATTATGTAAAGAAATGGTGGACATGTGTAAAAATTAAGGAAGGAATTAAGACTAAATAATAATTTAATAATGGTTTGTTAATGATATATTATGAAAGATTGTTGTGTTAGGTATTTTTGTCAAAAAAAATTATTAAATTTTTCTGTTTGTGCGCAAGCATACTTATGACACCGTTTACTATAATCACTGTAGCATCAATATTGATTTATGGATAGTTTTGAATTTTTCACCATTTATGTAAAAAAAGTAGACAAACACAATGGTAATATTAGAAAATTAGTAGTTTCTGAGATATATCAAATCAAAGTTGGGTTCCGCTTTTTTTGACCCACCCTGTATAGGTTATTATTTTATGTATATAGTGATATTCCATTTTTGAACATTATTATTGTTTAAGATACGTTTTTATAACTCTGTTTTTGCCAAACTCTCACCAGTCATTTTGCCAATTTTTCACTCACTCCATGTCTCTTTTTTAGAAACAGAGAGCAATTCGTAGCAATTCGAGGACTCCATTCCAAATCAAGAACTTCGAGGTAATATTTCATGATTTTATTCCCAAAAATGAAATTCCACTGTCACGACAAACAATAAATTCTAATAAAACTCCCTCTTGAGAATTGAGAATGATAATCTACTGGACGGTGTATTCTCTACGGTGTATTCTACTGGACGGTGTATTCGGTGTATTCTTTACGGTATATTCTCTACGGTGTATTCTCTACTGTGTATACGAAAGTTTCCTTTTTAGCTTTCCATGTTACGTAACTTCGATGAAACTTTATTCAAAATAAGTTATCAATAGTTACTTAAATTATTTAATACTAGTCTGTTTATTTTAACATGGGTACTGGTTAATGTCCAAATGATTCTTTGTATGAATAATTTGAATGGGGTTTCCCTACGTGTATAAATATATATAAACCAACATTTAATCCTTTTACATTCATATTTTCTATATTACGAAGATGTTAGTTTTCAATTAATATCAAAGATGGTGAAATATTGATGTTAGGTGAATAAAATTAAGTTGGGCCATGCTAGATGAAAATTAAGTGCCATTATAGTTAATTTTTCTTCATTGTATTTGAAGTACAATTATATTTTAATGTACGATTTTATTTTGATGTACATATTATTTTATTCATAATATACCATTTATATTTATATTAGATTTTTCTATCATTAAATATACGGAAAAACTCAAGTAACCAATATTGCAATATTGATATATAATTGAGACAATATTTTGACAATATTGTGATAACATTGTCACAATATTGTGACAATGTTATCACAATATTGTGACAATATTGTGACAATATTGTTACAATGTTATCACAATATTGTGACAATGTTATCGCAATATTGTGACAATGTTATCACAATATTGTGACAATGTTATCACAATATTTTGACAATATTGTGATAACATTGTCACAATATTGTGATAACATTGTCACAATATTGTGATAACATTGTCACAATATTATGATAACATTATCTCAATATTGTGATAACATTGTAACAATATTGTGACAATATTGTCACAATATTGTGATAACATTGTCACAATATTGTGATAACATTGTCACAATATTATGATAACATTATCTCAATATTGTGATAACATTGTAACAATATTGTGACAATATTGTCACAATATTGTGATAACATTGTCACAATATTGTGATAACATTATCTCAATATTGTGACAACATTGTCACAATATTGTGATAACATTGTCACAATATTGTGATAACATTATCTCAATATTGTGACAACATTGTCACAATATTGTGATAACATTGTCACAATATTGCGATAACATTGTCACAATATTGTGATAACATTATCTCAATATTGTGATAACATTGTCACAATATTGCATGGAGAAATATCGTAACCTAGGATGACTCTGTTCACCAATAATAAATAACTCTCCCAGATTTCCGAATTATCCCTATTTTCTTGAGAGTTAGTAACTCTAATAAGGTAATAGTCTGATAATGCACTCACAGCTGAGATGCAGACACAATGCAGTGAGAACCTTTCAAAGGGTGCATTGGACCAACTGATATGTTTATCATCTACAGATGCAGCTGAGAAAGGAGTACTGAAATCATTACCAATCTCTGTCAAAATTATTCTTAGTAATTCATAAATATTGCCCATTAAACGACCGAGAAATATTGTAGTTTAAATCTTATTATTTTGATAGATCAGTATTTCAGAAAGAAGATGTTAATTTTTTTATAAAGTATGATGTCCTTTGCGACTTATAAAGAATTTTAGGTGGTTTAAAATTTAAAATCAATATGTGATATAGCATAGATTTGATTGTATGTTTCTTATAGCTAGAATATGATTATATTGAATAAATTTAAATATTATTTTTTGTTTATCTAATGTACGTACCTCCTAAAGAATAGTGGTCACATATACCTTAACATCATTAATAATTATATATAATTTGTGTCTACTTCTTTTGTTTAGTTTTGTAGAATTTTTCTCTAATAAAATAAATACAAAAAGTAAATAATTGTGTATTTAATTTTCTTGAATTCAGCTCATCAAAATGGAGAAAAAAATAGTTATTGCAGTACGTGAACGTCCAACTCTAGAAGAACATTAGCCATATTTTATTTAAATTTATTATAATTTTAATAACTTTGTGGAGTAAAAATTGAATTAAAAAAGAAAGATGATGCAATATTTCAAATTCTTTGACATCTTTATATATTTTTTGTTATAATAACTGTCCTTACAAGTTAAATTAATAATTATATCATGAACTGTTTATTTAAAAGCTTAGATAAACTATTAAAAAATAATCCGAAATGCAATATTATTTAATTTCAATATTCTGTAATGTTTTTATCTATTTTATGAGCATTAAATAATTATTTTTAACGATCATTTACTTGGTAATTCACTAAGCCGATTATTTAGAGAAAAATATATTGAAGTTAGTCGACGCTTAGGAAATATAATTGATATGATAGTTATTCACATATATGTAGTGTATACTAATTGTAAATTATATTATAATAGAATTATTGTATATTTATTTAGAAGTTAACGTATTGTTATCAGATATTTTCATGGAGAATTTTGTTAAATAAATTCTAAATGATTTCAATTATCCACATTATATCATTCATTTTCATTTATAGTGTCCTGCAGTGTCATTTAAAGTGTCCTGCAGTGTCATTTAAAGTGTCCTGCAGTGTTATTTAAAGTGTCCTGCAGTGTTATTTAAAGTGTCCTGCAGTGTTATTTAAAGTGTCCTGCATTGTCATTTAAAGTGTCCTGCAGTGTTATTTAAAGTGTCCTGCAGTGTCATTTAAAGTGTCCTGCAGTGTTATTTAAAGTGTCCTGCAGTGTTATTTAAAGTGTCCTGCAGTGTTATTTAAAGTGTCCTGCAGTGTTATTTAAAGTGTCCTGCAGTGTCATTTAAAGTGTCCTGCAGTGTTATTTAAAGTGTCCTGCAGTGTTATTTAAAGTGTCCTGCAGTGTCATTTAAAGTGTCCTGCAGTGTTATTTAAAGTGTCCTGCAGTGTTATTTAAAGTGTCCTGCAGTGTTATTTAAAGTGTCCTGCAGTGTCATTTAAAGTGTCCTGCAGTGTTATTTAAAGTGTCCTGCAGTGTCATTTAAAGTGTCCTGCAGTGTCATTTGAAGTTTCCTGCAGTGTTATTCAAAGTGTCCTGCAGTGTCATTTAAGGTGTCCTGCAGTGTCATTTAAAGTGTCCTGCAGTGTCATTTAAAGTGTCCTGCAGTGTCCTTTAAAGTGTCCTACAGTGTCATTTAAAGTGTCCTGCAGTGTCATTTAAAGTGTCCTGCAGTGTCATTTAAAGTGTCCTGCAGTATCATTTAAAGTATCCTGCAGTGTCCTTTAAAGTGTCCTGCAGTGTCCTAAAGTTTCATTTCATTTATCTGCATTATTTGGTAATTTGATTTTATCTTTCCACTGCATTGACACACCAAAGATATCACAGATGCATTCACATGCAGTCCAAAGTCTCAATAATCCGATTGTCTCGTATAGAGGAACGTGTTTTGAAATCCAAATTGATTTGAAAATTTCTGATGTCTCTTCATTAAAATCGAACGAAACTGGAAAATTCAATTATATTAAATATACGAAAATAAAAGTAAAAACAATGCGAAAAAGTAGGTTACAAACAGAGAAATTTATTATGTTTCAATCTTCCATCTATTCACATCCCCCATCTATTTACATCCTCCATCTATTTACATCCTCCATCTATTTACATCCTCCATCTATTTACATCCTCTATCTATTTACATCCTCCATCTATTTACATCCTCCATCTATTTACATCCTCCATCTATTTACATCCTCCATCTTTTTACATCCTACATTTATTTACATCCTCCATCTATTTATATCCTCCATCTATTTACATCCTACATTTATTTATATCCTCCATCTATTTACATCCTACATTTATTTATATCCTCCATCTATTTACATCCTACATTTATTTACATCATCCATCTATTTACATCCTCCATCTATTTACATCCTCCATCTATTTACATCCTCCATCTATTTACATCCTCCATCTATTTACATCCTCCATCTATTTACATCCTCCATCTTTTTACATCCTACATTTATTTACATCCTCCATCTATTTATATCCTACATTTATTTATATCCTCCATCTATTTACATCCTACATTTATTTACATCATCCATCTATTTACATCCTCCATCTATTTACATCCTCCATCTATTTACATCCTTCATCTATTTACATCCTCCATCTATTTACATCCTCCATCTATTTATATCCTCCATCTATTTACATCCTACATTTATTTATATCCTCCATCTATTTACATCCTACATTTATTTACATCCTCCATCTATTTACATCCTCCATCTATTTACATCCTCCATCTATTTACATCCTTCATCTATTTACATCCTCCATCTATTTACATCCTCCATCTATTTATATCCTCCATCTATTTACATCCTACATCTATTTACATCCTCCATCTATTTACATCCTCCATCTATTTACATCCTCCATCTATTTACATCCTCCATCTATTTACATCCTCCATCTATTTACATCCGCCATCCTTTTACATCCTCCATCTATTTACATCCTCCATCTATTTACATCCTCCATCTATTTACATCCTCCATCTATTTACATCCTCCATCTTTTTACATCCTCCATCGATTTACATCCTCCATCTATTTACATCCTCCATCTATTTACATCCTCCATCTATTTACATCCTCCATCTTTTTACATCCTCCATCGATTTACATCCTCCATCTATTTACATCCTACATCTATTTACATCCTCCATCTATTTACATCCTACATTTATTTATATCCTCCATCTATTTACATCCTACATATATTTATATCCTCCATCTATTTACATCCTACATTTATTTACATCATCCATCTATTTACATCCTCCATCTATTTACATCCTCCATCTATTTACATCCTTCATCTATTTACATCCTCCATCTATTTACATCCTCCATCTATTTATATCCTCCATCTATTTACATCCTACATCTATTTACATCCTCCATCTATTTACATCCTCCATCTATTTACATCCTCCATCTATTTACATCCTCCATCTATTTACATCCTCCATCTATTTACATCCGCCATCCTTTTACATCCTCCATCTATTTACATCCTCCATCTATTTACATCCTCCATCTATTTACATCCTCCATCTATTTACATCCTCCATCTTTTTACATCCTCCATCGATTTACATAAATAATTTATATTTCTTCCAATAAAACGTTAATATTTTTCCTTTTCTTTTGATATTAAATACGAATAACATCTATTTATTATTCCGAGTTAATGTGGATGTTATTACAAATTATTTTATGCAAATACTTCCGCGTTTATTCTTCTATATTTAATTCCATTTAAATGTTTTCGAAATTGTTATTATTTGAATAATAGTAAACATTTATCTTCATAAAATAGAATGGAATGATATATTTATTTTATATAGAATTCATTCAAATTAAAAGTTAAAGAGTCTACCTAACTATTGCGAGTAAAGTGGAAGATATTCCCTTTACCCGATATGATACTGCATTTTTCTTTAAACTTTACTAAACTATTCGACATTAATTCAACAATATTTACTAATCTATTACCGAAATAAATCTTTACTTTCAAATCTTATATAAATATAATAAATATTTTGTTTGGTATCTTCACAATGGGATATTCTATGTTATTATCTCTCGATATCGTCAGCAAAATTTATGAATTCAATCAGTGAAAATCTTCCTTTTTTTTGCTTTGTCGGCATTTCTTCTTTACGATGAAGAAAAAGTATCTGTGTATGCGGGTTTAAAGGCTCAGGCACTATTATGAATACATATACATGAAACAGTTACCTACCATCAACATATGATATATTGTTTGATCGCAATGTAACTCACGATTATGTTATGTAGTGATAATTTAATAGCAAATTATTTCAAAATATATTCTAACATCTGTACTATTTTTTAAATGGTTTCAACGGAACAGAAATATAGATTTTTATTCTACTGAAGTTATTTCTTATTTTATTTTGCGTAAGGTTGAATTTCTAATCAATTTGTTAACATAATAGCTTTTCATCATTTCATACAGTTTTTATAACTCGTATACCAAATCCAAGTCTTTTTCCTCATTTAAAGGCGTAATATACGTGCTAAACACATGTACGATATACTATAAAATAAGTTTTGATATGTACAAATAAATTATTAAAATAATCTACGCAATGTTAATAAGCAACGCTTATTTTATATTAAATATTTCAAAAACTTATTTCCCACAATTTAATCACATCTTGAAGTACTACTAATTTTTCACTGTACATAGGGTAAGTTACGAGTTATCGGACGGTTCCATATTTTCGATCATGTTTGAAAATAATTATATATATACCCTTTATTTCAATTTGTCTGCATGAAACTAAAAGGTATGATCAATACCAATTAAAATTAGGGAAATGAATAATAATAAATAAATAGGAAATAAATTAAAATAATATATTATCGAAAATGTTGAACAGTCCGATACCCTGCAACTTTCTCTAGCCTTCTAGTTAATTAACTAGGTAGATTTCCATAAATCTACGGTGAATGATAACCCTAAAAGCGTTGTCCTGTTCTTTTGAATGTAGATACTTTATTTGGAAGGTGGTGATAAGGTAGAGTTATTATTATATTATTCTGTTTAATTATACTTCATTGTCAGGGTACGCACTATTTATGAACCTCACGGCAAAGAAATATTAGAGAGAAAGAGTACTGCTATGTTTTTAGTATGATGATATTATAATTTGTTTAATTATATTGAATAAACATTAATTAAATTTACATCTTTATGAATCAGCAAACAATATTTTCACAGCTGGAGTAACTAAATATGATCACTAGAACAACAAATAAATATTACAAATAAAACAAAACCTTCCGCAATTTTTTGAAAGTTAATAAAGGCCAACTTATCTCAATTTCAGGCTAACTGTATCCTATTATTTTTTAATCTTCATGTAGCTAACTTCTTTGTATACTTTCAATAATAACTTCATTTTTGATATTATTTATGTTAAGTAGCATGTTTTACTATATGTATTATACCATTAAAAAAAATTATTTGATATAACTCTGAATTTCTACAAAATTTTTATATATTAATCATATCGTTTTAATTTCATTTGTATAATATGATAAAGCCAATATGATTTATATTCACTTTAAGACTCATCTTCATTTCAATATTTTCGAATGGCAGTTCTGGCGAATTATCCGATAAGATCAATGTTTCTACAATGGGAAATTATGGTAAAAACTTCAGTAAAAGTTTACACCAATTGAGAGATTATCTTTTCCCTGATATCCAATATTTACTGTTCTATTTTAAGTTATTCATAATAAACTATTAGTTGGAGAAAGGTGGAATGAACAGTTTAGTTAGATATTGAACAACAAAACAATCACTGTAAGTGGAATAATAGTGTACATAAAATAGCAAGATGTAGTTTCTTGGTGACTAGTCAATGCACTTGTGCTTTATTTCAAACAACTTTGACTCTGAAAGCAGAAAGTCATTTTTCTCTTTTTGGAAAAAAAAACAATTTTCACCATCGTTACTCCCAGTTGAGAGAATTATAATCGCAAATCGTCTATCGGTGCCTATTACGATAAATATTGAAGAAATTGATTGTAATGTATCCTACTTTCTGATATTATCGTCGGTATATTTTGTAAAGACATCTCTACGAGAAACGATAAATTAAAGTGTTTTTAAATTATGATTAATTACAATTGCATTTAGTAGGTTGAGTCATTGAAGTTGTTCTAGATGATCTTTTAATCTTTTTATCACCGATAGGAAACCAACTACCGGCGATTAGAAGTCTCCAACTCAGGGTCAATATTCGATATTTCCTTTACTCTTTTTTCAGTTTCTTTATTCTCTAGTTCTATTATCCAGAGTCGATGCTAACTTCTTCTAACAAATTGGTATGAAATATTACCTCTATTCTCAAAGTTATAATTTTATTCATTGCCTATTGTAAATAAACAATTAAATAAATAGAAAGAAAAATCGTTAACAAACAACGAGGATGAATTCGTAACCTTTTTTCGATATTCATCCCTAGTGGAATATTATTTGTATTGACTGTAAATAGATATTATATGAATGTTCATCACCGTAAGAGTTCATCCCTAGTGGAATATTATTTGTATTGACTGTAAATAGATATTGTATGAATGTTCTTCACCGTAAGAGTTCATCCCTAGTGGAATATTATTTGTATCATCATGCAGAGAGGATTTATTTTTCTCTTCACGAGTGACATAACTCTGACTAGTCAAGACTGTCCTTCATGCATGTCTCTTCACCAGTTTGTCTCTACTGTCCTTCATGCATGGCTCTTCACTAGTTTGTCTCTACTGTCCTTCATGCATGTCTCTTCACCAGTTTGTCTCTACTGTCCTTCATGCATGTCTCTTCACTAGTTTGTCTCTACTGGCCTTCATGCATGTCTCTTCACCAGTTTGTCTCTACTGTCCTTCATGCATGTCTCTTCACCAGTTTGTCTCTACTGTCCTTCATGCATGTCTCTTCACCAGTTTGTCTCTACTGTTCTTCATGCATGTCTCTTCACCAGTTTTTTTCTTGGACAACTTCCAACAACTTGTTTGATCGAATAAATACTCGTAAACTTCTCAGCCGCTTATATTTCGCAAGAGAAGGTTCACTGTGACGAATTATAAAAGAGAGACCATTTGAATTACAAATTAACTCTTGATTGTATAGCGGACACTTGATTTAGTGTATTCTATTTCTACCGCTTTGTGTACTAATATATCCTTTGTTAAGAAATGAATATAATTTAAATTTTAAAATGAATCCCTGAGTACAGTTTTCCTTTTTGAGGTTATAATGAAAAAGATTAATTGATGAAAAGAAATATATTGTTGAACAATACCAAATTGAAGGAACTTTTAACTAATAAATCGAACGAACAATCGTTCATTTTCGGATAATTGGGATATGAAATCTGGATAAGTTTTCCGTAGATTATCTGATACTAACTTTTTCCAATCATTCGAAATCCCCAATCTTGAAATCTGAAATTTGTCTGGAACAGAATGAATTTCTGGATTTAAGTCAAGAACTGATTCCTGCTCTCTGACAAGAGTATTGGCGTGTGATGACAGCAAACAATTCTATTCATGGTTTGTTATTTTCGGGTCGAGAGTTAATTTTATTGACAGTGATTCTTTTTACTATTGAGAAAGAGCTTTTTCTGGTTCTGTATATTATTTTAGATAGAATATTAATTAATTTGTTCTTTAAGAGCTTTCAAATGTAAGTAAAATTACACTACAAACATACCAAACTATTTAAATTAAAATTTTTTCGAATATTTTTGATTTTGAGTAATTTTGTTGTAATTTTTAGTAATTTATGAATAACTATTCACTAAATTTAAACTTGAATTTCATTACCTTCGAACTGTTTATATATTTCATACTTGAGTTATTACCTTCGTAGATTAGGTAAGGTTATATTTTAGGATGCATTTTTTATTGCTTTATAATCTTGTTACTCGCATAACTCAAAAAGTCTTCGACAAAATTTCTTGAAATTTGGTAGGACGATTTTTTAATGTACAGGGGCCATCTGGTAAAAATGTGGTAGCAACCCCGTCAACAGTCAATTCAAGGTCATTCATAACTCAATAACTCAAAAGGTTTCGACCAAATAGCCCGAAATTTGGTGGTACGAATAGGTTTTTTTGGGTCAAAGCTCAAGGTCATTTATAACTCAATAACTCAAAAAGCATTCAACTAATGTACCTGCAATTTGATGTCACAACTAATCATCATACAGGACCAAGTATATTGTATATTGGAAGCAATCAGGTCAAAGGTCAATGTCAAAGTTATTCATAAGTATTCAACCAAATTGCATGAAATTTGGTGGGATGATTGGTCAATACCATAGAGTTTGGATAAGGTAGTGTTGCAGAAATGACAGGACACTGAGCCGTAGGTGTAAAATCTTATTTTGTTTCAGTTATATCATTACTCCATGGAACTGACGCCAGATTACCAGTCACGTGACCGCAAAATAAGGAATTAATCGCCCTGCAAGACGCAATATAATTTTGGCTACTGGCTCACCACTTGGTTATAGCTATAGGAGCTATTTGGTTATATTTTGGGAGTGATCGGGTTAAAGGCCAAGGTCATTTATAAGGGGTGGTGAAGGTATGCGCACTATGAATACCCGTCATCTACTTTCATTACTTTCGCAGAATGCGGGAAGGTTATATTATGGACGGCATTTATGTATTTATCATCTTGTTATTCGCATAACTGAATTAGTATTCAACCAACTTGCCTGAAATTTTGTGAAACGATTGTTTCTGGTAGAATTTGGGGAGGTACCCGATCAACGGTCAAGGTCATGGTCATTCATAACTGAAAAAGTATTAAACCATATTGCATGAAACTTGGTGAGACGATTGGTCCATATACAGGAACCATTTTGTTATATTTTGGGAGCGATTTGGTCAAAGGTCAAAGATCAAGGATCAAGGTCAAGGCCCTTTATAACTCAATACAAAAAAAGTATTCGACCAAATTGTATGAAATTTGATGGGACGATTGGTCAATGTCCAGGAACCATCTGGTAGAATTTTGCGAGTGATCCTGGCAAAAGTCAAGGTCAAGGTCATTTATAACTCAATAACTCAAAAAGTATTGAACCATATTGCAAGAAACTTAGTATGACGATTGGTCAATATCTAGTCACCAGTTTATTAGATTTTGGTAGCAAACGGATAAGCGGCAGCGAAGTTATGCGCTCTACCGAGTGCACATAATCTAGTTTATTATGCAATTATTCTACATCTCTTCTTGAAATTAATAAAAGAAGTGATTGCATTTCACCACATTAATGGTTTCATCACATTAATGGTTCCACCACATTAATGGTTCCATCACATTAATGGTTCCATCACATTAATGGTTCCATCACATTAATGGTTCCATCACATTAATGGTTCCATCACATTAATGGTTCCATCACATTAATGGTTCTACCACATTAATGGTTCCATCACATTAATGGTTCCACCACATTAATGGTTCCATCACATTAATGGTTCTACCACATTAATGGTTCCATCACATTAATGGTTCCACCACATTAATGGTTCCATCACATTAATGGTTCCACCACATTAATGGTTCCATCACATTAATGGTTCTACCACATTAATGGTTCCATCACATTAATAGTTCCACCACATTAATGGTTCCATCACATTAATGGTTCCATCGCATTAATGGTTCCACCACATTAATGGTTCCACCACATTAATGGTTCCATCACATTAATGGTTCCATCACATTAATGGTTCCACCACATTAATGGTTCCATCACATTAATGGTTCCATCGCATTAATGGTTCCACCACATTAATGGTTCCATCACATTAATGGTTCCACCACATTAATGGTTCCATCACATTAATGGTTCCATCGCATTAATGGTTCCATCGCATTAATGGTTCCATCGCATTAATGGTTCCATCGCATTAATGGTTCCATCGCATTTATTGTTCCATCGCATTAATGGTTCCATCACATTAATGGTTCCACCACATTAATGGTTCCATCACATTAATGTTTCCATCACATTAATGGTTCCATCGCATTAATGGTTCCACCACATTAATGGTTCCATCACACTAATGGTTCCATCACATTAATGGTTCCATCGCATTAATGGTTCCATCACATTAATGGTTCCATCACATTAATGGTTCCACCACATTAATGGTTCCATCACATTAATGGTTCCATCACATTAATGGTTCCACCACATTAATGGTTCCATCACATTAATGGTTCTACCACATTAATGGTTCCACCACATTAATGGTTCCATCACATTCATGGTTCTACCACATTAATGGTTCCATCACATTAATGGGTCCACCACATTAATGGTTCCATCACATTAATGGTTCCACCACATTAATGGTTCCATCACATTAATGGTTCCATCGCATTAACGGTTCCATCACATTAATGGTTCCATCGCATTAATGGTTCCATCACATTAATGGTTCCACCACATTAATGGTTCGTTCCATCACATTAATGTTTCCATCACATTAATGGTTCCATCGCATTAATGGTTCCACCACATTAATGGTTCCACCACATTAATGGTTCCATCACATTAATGGTTCTACCACATTAATGGTTCCATCACATTAATGGTTCCACCACATTAATGGTTCCATCACATTAATGGTTCCACCACATTAATGGTTCCATCACATTAATGGTTCCACCACATTAATGGTTCCATCACATTAATGGTTCCACCACATTAATGGTTCCATCACATTAATGGTTCCACCACATTAATGGTTCCACCACATTAATGGTTCCATCACATTAATGGTTCCATCACATTAATGGTTCCATCACATTAATGGTTCCACCACATTAATGGTTCCATCACATTAATGGTTCCACCACATTAATGGTTCCATCACATTAATGGTTCCATCACATTAATGGTTCCATCGCATTAATGGTTCCACCACATTAATGGTCTATCACATTAATGGTTCCACCACATTAATGGTTCCACCACATTAATGGTTCCATCACATTAATGGTTCCACCACATTAATGGTTCCATCACATTAATGGTTCCACCACATTAATGGTTCCATCACATTAATGGTTCCATCACATTAATGGTTCCACCACATTAATGGTTCCATCACATTAATGGTTCCATCGCATTAATGGTTCCACCACATTAATGGTTCCATCACATTAATGGTTCCACCACATTAATGGTTCCATCACATTAATGGTTCCACCACATTAATGGTCTATCACATTAATGGTTCCACCACATTAATGGTTCCACCACATTAATGGTTCCATCACATTAATGGTTCCATCGCATTAATGGTTCCATCACATTAATGGTTCCACCACATTAATGGTTCCATCACATTAATGGTTCCACCACATTAATGGTTCCATCACATTAATGGTTCCATCACATTAATGGTTCCATCACATTAATGGTTCCACCACATTAATGGTTCCATCACATTAATGGTTCCATCACATTAATGGTTCCACCACATTAATGGTTCCATCACATTAATGGTTCCATCACATTAATGGTTCCATCGCATTAATGGTTCCACCACATTAATGGTCTATCACATTAATGGTTCCACCACATTAATGGTTCCACCACATTAATGGTTCCATCACATTAATGGTTCCACCACATTAATGGTTCCATCACATTAATGGTTCCATCACATTAATGGTTCCACCACATTAATGGTTCCATCACATTAATGGTTCCACCACATTAATGGTTCCATCACATTAATGGTTCCATCACATTAATGGTTCCACCACATTAATGGTTCCACCACATTAATGGTTCCATCGCATTAATGGTTCCACCACATTAATGGTTCCATCACATTAATGGTTCCACCACATTAATGGTTCCATCACATTAATGGTTCCACCACATTAATGGTCTATCACATTAATGGTTCCACCACATTAATGGTTCCACCACATTAATGGTTCCACCACATTAATGGTTCCATCGCATTAATGGTTCCATCACATTAATGGTTCCACCACATTAATGGTTCCATCACATTAATGGTTCCACCACATTAATGGTTCCATCACATTAATGGTTCCACCACATTAATGGTTCCATCACATTAATGGTTCCATCACATTAATGGTTCCATCACATTAATGGTTCCACCACATTAATGGTTCCATCACATTAATGGTTCCATCGCATTAATGGTTCCATCACATTAATGGTTCCATCACATTAATGGTTCCATCGCATTAATGGTTCCATCACATTAATGGTTCCATCACATTAATGGTTCCATCACATTAATGGTTCCATCGCATTAATGGTTCCATCACATTAATGGTTCCACCACATTAATGGTTCCATCGCATTAATGGTTCCATCGCATTAATGGTTCCATCACATTAATGGTTCCATCACATTAATGGTTCCATCGCATTAATGGTTCCATCGCATTAATGGTTCCATCGCATTAATGGTTCCATCGCATTAATGGTTCCATCACATTAATGGTTCCATCGCATTAATGGTTCCATCGCATTAATGGTTCCATCGCATTAATGGTTCCATCACATTAATGGTTCCACCACATTAATGGTTCCATCACATTAATGGTTCCATCACATTAATGGTTCCATCGCATTAATGGTTCCATCGCATTAATGGTTCCATCACATTAATGGTTCCATCGCATTAATGGTTCCATCACATTAATGGTTCCATCACATTAATGGTTCCATCGCATTAATGGTTCCATCACATTAATGGTTCCATCACATTAATGGTTCCATCGCATTAATGGTTCCATCGCATTAATGGTTCCATCGCATTAATGGTTCCATCGCATTAATGGTTCCATCACATTAATGGTTCCATCGCATTAATGGTTCCATCGCATTAATGGTTCCATCGCATTAATGGTTCCATCACATTAATGGTTCCACCACATTAATGGTTCCATCACATTAATGGTTCCATCACATTAATGGTTCCATCGCATTAATGGTTCCATCACATTAATGGTTCCATCGCATTAATGGTTCCATCGCATTAATGGTTCCATCACATTAATGGTTCTACCACATTAATGGTTCCATCGCATTAATGGTTCCATCGCATTAATGGTTCCATCACATTAATGGTTCTACCACATTAATGGTTCCATCGCATTAATGGTTCCATCGCATTAATGGTTCCATCACATTAATGGTTCCATCACATTAATGGTTCCATCGCATTAATGGTTTCATCGCATTAATGGTTCCATCACATTAATGGTTCTACCACATTAATGGTTCCATCGCATTAATGGTTCCATCGCATTAATGGTTCCATCGCATTAATGGTTCCATCACATTAATGGTTCCATCACATTAATGGTTCCATCGCATTAATGGTTTCATCACATTAATGGTTCCATCGCATTAATGGTTTCATCAATATTATTATTTCCAATTAATTCTCCAGCCTCATGCACTTCAATGTTCATGTTCTCATCGAATGTTTTAACTTCACATTCCTATGTTATTGTGTCACATTTACTCACACTATCCTATCATAACATTCACATATTGCTGTCATCAACACAATAATGGTAGCAATAAATTCTTAACTGGTGTAACTTTGTAACTTGCTACATTGATGTAACTTGCTACATTGATGTAACTTGCTACATTGATGTAACTTGGTACATTGGTGTAGCTTTGCACAGCTTGACTTTAGTGTATAATGTTCTCAAACTGAAAAAATAAATACATTAGCAATATATATGTATATATAAGTATATATAATAGTCACATTACTGATTAATACGATTAAAGTTTATGGTGAATTCCAAGATATCAGGACGATTCCACATTTTGAACCATATAAGAAAAATATCTAAAAAACAATATTTTCAATTTTCAGGTAACAAAAAATAAATTTGAACGACAGTAACAATTATTTAATTACAATATTAACTAACAATGGTTGTTGGATTAATTACAATCCTTCTTATAAGCTTCTTTCAGTTACTGATAATCGGTTCTGGTTACAATAGAAGAATATTTTCAGCCACACTTGCAATTCATTTATTTTTCACTAAAGTTTCCCTAATTCTCTCGAATATCTCACTGCAAAGTTAATTAAAAGAAAACCATGTGATTATATTTTAAAATGAACACTGAGAATATAAAAAAATGATCTATTATCATCTTGCCCTAGTTTTAATAACTCATAGGCTATTTAACATATAGGCTTTTTCTACAAGGACTTTACATCATTGCTACGTCTTATTAACGGTGTACCTTCTACAACTAATCTTCATTAGGCAGCTGCCTTTCTTAGAGTTTTACGATGAAAAATGACATTTGGGAAAATGTGGAAAATTTAAAATGATGTAAAGTTACAGAACAGCTTTTGAAATGTAAAAATTGGGAAGGATAAAGTTATTCTTCATTGCAAGAAGACACACAAATAATATCCCACTAGGGATGCAATCTAACGGCGAATATCGAATAAAGGTCATGAATTCACCTGGTCGTTTGTTAACGATTTATCTTTCTATTTATTTATCGATTTGTTTACAATATGCAAAGAATAAATAAAAACTTTGAAAATAAATTTAAATCTCATACAAATTTGTTAGAAAAGTTAGAATCGACTTCGAAAAACTCGTAACTAAAGAAAAAAGAAACAGAAAGAATGGTAAAGAAAATTTAGAAGAATACATATTTACATGATCGAATTTACAAATTTATAGAACACTTTATTCACTTCACTTACAAGTTCCTAGTACACTTCACTTCATTTACAAGTTCCTAGTACACTTCACTTCATTTACAAGTTCCTAGTACACTTTACTTCATTTACAAGTTCCTAGTACACTTCACTTCATTTACAAGTTCCTAGTACACTTCACTTCATTTACAAGTTCCTAGTACACTTCACTTCACTTACAAGTTCCTAGTACACTTCACTTCATTTACAAGTTCCTAGTACACTTTACTTCATTTACAAGTTCCTAGTACACTTCACTTCATTTACAAGTTCCTAGTACACTTCACTTCATTTACAAGTTCCTAGTACACTTCACTTCATTTACAAGTTCCTAGTACACTTCACTTCATTTACAAGTTCCTAGTACACTTCACTTCATTTACAAGTTCCTAGTACACATAACTTCATTTACAAGTTCCTAGTACACTTCACTTCATTTACAAGTTCCTAGTACACTTCACTTCATTTACAAGTTCCTAGTACACTTCACTTCATTTACAAGTTCCTAGTACACTTCACTTCACTTACAAGTTCCTAGTACACTTCACTTCATTTACAAGTTCCTAGTACACTTCACTTCATTTACAAGTTCCTAGTACACTTCACTTCATTTACAAGTTCCTAGTACACTTCACTTCATTTACAAGTTCCTAGTACACTTCACTTCATTTACAAGTTCCTAGTACACTTCACTTCATTTACAAGTTCCTAGTACACTTCACTTCATTTACAAGTTCCTAGTACACTTCACTTCATTTACAAGTTCCTAGTACACTTCACTTCACTTACAAGTTCCTAGTACACTTCACTTCATTTACAAGTTCCTAGTACACTTCACTTCACTTACAAGTTCCTAGTACATTTCACTTCATTTACAAGTTCCTAGTACACTTCACTTCATTTACAAGTTCCTAGTACACTTCACTTCATTTACAAGTTCCTAGAACACTTCACTTCATTTACAAGTTCCTAGTACACTTCACTTCATTTACAAGTTCCTAGTACACTTCACTTCATTTACAAGTTCCTAGTACACTTCACTTCATTTACAAGTTCCTAGTACACTTCACTTCATTTACAAGTTCCTAGTACACTTCACTTCACTTACAAGTTCCTAGTACACTTCACTTCATTTACAAGTTCCTAGTACACTTCACTTCACTTACAAGTTCCTAGTACACTTCACTTCATTTACAAGTTCCTAGTACACTTCACTTCATTTACAAGTTCCTATTACACTTCACTTCACTTACAAGTTCCTAGTACACTTCACTTCATTTACAAGTTCCTAGTACACTTCACTTCACTTACAAGTTCCTAGTACACTTCACTTCATTTACAAGTTCCTAGTACACTTCACTTCATTTACAAGTTCCTAGTACACTTCACTTCACTTACAAGTTCCTAGTACACTTCACTTCATTTACAAGTTCCTAGTACACTTCACTTCACTTACAAGTTCCTAGTACACTTCACTTCATTTACAAGTTCCTAGTACACTTCACTTCATTTACAAGTTCCTATTACACTTCACTTCACTTACAAGTTCCTAGTACACTTCACTTCATTTACAAGTTCCTAGTACACTTCACTTCACTTACAAGTTCCTAGTACACTTCACTTCATTTACAAGTTCCTAGTACACTTCACTTCATTTACAAGTTCCTAGTACACTTCACTTCATTTACAAGTTCCTAGTACACTTCACTTCATTTACAAGTTCCTAGTACACTTCACTTCATTTACAAGTTCCTAGTACACTTCACTTCACTTACAAGTTCCTAGTACACTTCACTTCATTTACAAGTTCCTAGTACACTTCACTTCATTTACAAGTTCCTAGTACACTTCACTTCATTTACAAGTTCCTAGTACACTTCACTTCATTTACAAGTTCCTAGTACACTTCACTTCACTTACAAGTTCCTAGTACACTTCACTTCACTTACAAGTTCCTAGTACACTTCACTTCATTTACAAGTTCCTAGTACACTTCACTTCATTTACAAGTTCCTAGTACACTTCACTTCATTTACAAGTTCCTAGTACACTTCACTTCATTTACAAGTTCCTAGTACACTTCACTTCATTTACAAGTTCCTAGTACACTTCACTTCATTTACAAGTTCCTAGTACACTTCACTTCACTTACAAGTTCCTAGTACACTTCACTTCATTTACAAGTTCCTAGTACACTTCACTTCATTTACAAGTTCCTAGTACACTTCACTTCATTTACAAGTTCCTAGTACACTTCACTTCACTTACAAGTTCCTAGTACACTTCACTTCATTTACAAGTTCCTAGTACACTTCACTTCATTTACAAGTTCCTAGTACACTTCACTTTATCGTCTCTCCCCAGAATTACCTTTAAAATGCAGGTAAAATTATGAAAATGAGACACTCACCAAAGCCATTTGAAAGTCATCTCCCCTCATCGAAAGGCATTCCCTGCTGATAGTGATTCTTTATCGCTATCATAGATAAGGAAAACGCTTCACATACTTTCAACATACGCTTCTATCTTTATTTAACGAAGTAGACATCTCAACATTCAAAGTTGCTAGGACTTTTTGAAAAGCGATTTGTGGCATCAGAATAAGTCCTCTGCTTCTTCTCAGAGGAAAGTGAGTTCAGAAAAATATATTCGTGTGGGTTCAGATGGTGACATGAAAAGAGAAATAGCGATTGGAAATATGAAAAAAAGTCGAATATAATATTGAATGGAAAAGAGTAAAAAATCTATTAAAATGAAAAAAGTAGGTTTTTTTTTCAAAGGACATTTTTTTAGAAGAAAAAATATCGAAATGAAAAATATATTTAAATGAAAAGATATTTATTTGACCTTCCTTCAAATTCTTCCTCCCGTAACTAATTAATATAATTGAAAGTAATCAAATTCAAGAGTGTGTTTTTTCTATCCATTAATGTGACTCCTTGGAAGTTTGCAAAGTAAAATTGTATTAGTTCGGTCAGAAAAACTGGCAATTCATTCATTTTTCACTGAAGTTTGTCTAATTCTCTCAAATTTCTCATAACGAAGTTAATTAAAGGGAGGTAATGTGTTTTAATTTTAAAAGAACACAATTAAAATATCTAAAATTGAATTAATTATCAACCTTAAATTGATGAGAAGAGAAATTTAGTGTCAAATTTGTAGTTATAATGATGAAATTTGTACTTAACGGCTCAATTTGTTGTTACTAGCTAATTTATATTTAATGATTAAATTTGTAGTTAAGGACTAAATTTGTAGGTAATGATTAAATATTTGTAGTTAAAGACTAAATTTGTAGGTAATGATTTAGTTAAGGACTAAATTTATAGGTAATGATTAAATAATTGTAGTTAATGATTAAATTGGTACTGAAAGATAAAATTGGAATTTCTTAACTAAATTTGTAGTTTATTAAATTATTTTGTAGTAAAATAATTAAATTCGAAGGATATTAATGAAATTGGTAGTATGTTAAATGAATTTGTAGTATAGTAACTAAATTTGTAATTACTGTCAAAATTTGTAGTTATAATTTTGGTGAAGAATTATTTATTGGTGAGTGATAGATTAATTTGCATTTAACGTTTAATGTTTTAATTTGCATTTAATGTTTAATGTTTTAATTTGCATTTAATGTTTAATGTTTTAATTTGCATTTAACGTTTAATGTTTTAATTTGCATTTAATGTTTAATGTTTTAATTTGCATTTAATGTTTAATGTTTTAATTTGCATTTAACGTTTAATGTTTTAATTTGCATTTAATGTTTAATGTTTTAATTTGCATTTAATGTTTAATGTTTTAATTTGCATTTAATGTTTAATGTTTTAATTTGCATTTAATGTTTAATGTTTTAATTTGCATTTAACGTTTAATGTTTTAATTTGCATTTAACGTTTAATGTTTTAATTTGCATTTAACGTTTAATGTTTTAATTTGCATTTAATGTTTAATGTTTTAATTTGCATTTAATGTTTAATGTTTTAATTTGCATTTAACGTTTAATGTTTTAATTTGCATTTAATGTTTAATGTTTTAATTTGCATTTAATGTTTAATGTTTTAATTTGCATTTAATGTTTAATGTTTTAATTTGCATTTAACGTTTAATGTTTTAATTTGCATTTAATGTTTAATGTTTTAATTTGCATTTAATGTTTAATGTTTTAATTTGCATTTAATGTTTAATGTTTTAATTTGCATTTAACGTTTAATGTTTTAATTTGCATTTAATGTTTAATGTTTTAATTTGCATTTAATGTTTAATGTTTTAATTTGCATTTAACGTTTAATGTTTTAATTTGCATTTAATGTTTAATGTTTTAATTTGCATTTAATGTTTAATGTTTTAATTTGCATTTAATGTTTAATGTTTTAATTTGCATTTAACGTTTAATGTTTTAATTTGCATTTAATGTTTAATGTTTTAATTTGCATTTAATGTTTAATGTTTTAATTTGCATTTAACGTTTAATGTTTTAATTTGCATTTAATGTTTAATGTTTTAATTTGCATTTAATGTTTAATGTTTTAATTTGCATTTAACGTTTAATGTTTTAATTTAAATTTAATGTTTGATGTTTTAATTTGCATTTAATGTTAATGTTTTAATTTGCATTTAATGTTTAATGTTTTAATTTGCATTTAATGTTTAATGTTTTAATTTGCATTTAATGTTTAATATTTTAATTTGCATTTAATGTTTAATGTTTTAATTTGCATTTAATGATTAATGTTTTAATTTGCATTTAATGTTTAATGTCTTAATTTGCATTTAATGTTTAATGTTTTAATTTGCATTTAATGTTTAATGCTTTAATTTGCATTTAACGTTTAATGTTTTAATTTGCATTTAATGTTTGATGTTTTAATTTGCATTTAATGTTTAATGTTTTAATTTGCATTTAATGTTTAATGTTTTAATTTGCATTTAATGTTAATGTTTTAATTTGCATTTAATGTTAATGTTTTAATTTGCATTTAATGTTAATGTTTTAATTTGCATTTAATGTTTAATGTTTTAATTTGCATTTAATGTTTAATGTTTTAATTTGCATTTAATGTTTAATGTTTTAATTTGCATTTAATGTTTAATGTTTTAATTTGCATTTAATGTTTAATGTTTTAATTTGCATTTAATGTTAATGTTTTAATTTGCATTTAATGTTTAATGTTTTAATTTGCATTTAATGTTTAATGTTTTAATTTGCATTTAATGTTAATGTTTTAATTTGCATTTAATGTTTAATGTTTTAATTTGCATTTAATGTTTAATGTTTTAATTTGCATTTAATGTTTAATGTTTTAATTTGCATTTAATGTTTAATGTTTTAATTTGCATTTAATGTTTAATGTTTTAATTTGCATTTAATGTTTAATGTTTTAATTTGCATTTAATGTTTCATGTTTTAATTTGCATTTAATGTTTAATGTTTTAATTTGCATTTAATGTTTAATGTTTTAATTTGCATTTAATGTTGAATGTTTTAATTTGCATTTAATGTTTAATGTTTTAATTTGCATTTAATGTTTAATGTTTTAATTTGCATTTAATGTTTAATGTTTTAATTTGCATTTAATGTTTAATGTTTTAATTTGCATTTAATGTTTAATGTTTTAATTTGCATTTAATGTTAATGTTTTAATTTGCATTTAATGTTTAATGTTTTAATTTGCATTTAACGTTTAATGTTTTAATTTGCATTTAATGTTTAAATTTGCATTTAATGTTTAATGTTTAAATTTGCATTTAATGTTTAATGTTTAAATTTGCATTTAATGTTTAATATTTTAATTTTAATTTTATTTTTAATGTTTTAATTTTATTTTTAATGTTTTAATTTTACTTTTAATGTTTTAATTTGCAATTAATGTTAATATTTTAATTTGCATTTAATGTTTAATGTTTAAATTTGCATTTAATGTTTAATATTTTAATTTTAATTTTATTTTTAATGTTTTAATTTGCAATTAATGTTAATATTTTAATTTGCATTTAATGTTTAATGTTTTAATTTGCATTTAACGAATAATTATTGTACATAGAAAATGATGAATATGACTACATATACTTTATGAATCAATTTAATCAAATTAATACAGGGAGTTAACTCCCAGTATTTGAGTTACTTTAACTCTATATACATACTTTATTCGATATACATTGAACGCAATTTAATAATATGAACTGATTAAGGTGATTAATACTGAAAGAATTGATGTGAATTAGAATAAATTGTGACATGCTGTGACACTCATTTCTCCATACTCATTTGAATCTCATTCAATCTGCCTCACATTTTTCCTTTTTCTTATTTCCTTGTAAATAGTTTCTTTCTATTTTCCTGTTCTTTTTCTGCATATTCATCAACTGTATCGCTACTGACGCTAACTTTATGTACCAATAACTTAGAGAAACTGAAAGACTGGAGACTGTGGTCAGTCTTTTTAAGTCAAAGACTGCAGTTTACTAATAAGTGTTCTTAAATGAAAGACTGCAGGAGACTGTTGTTCAGTCTTCATAAGTGAAAGACTGGAGACTGTTGGTCAGTCTTTTTATGTCATAGTTATACTGCAGTCTGTTATCTAGTCTTTTTAAGTCATAGAATGCAGTCTGTTATCTAGTCTTTTTAAGTCATAGACTGCAGTCTGTTATCTAGTCTTTTTAAGTCATAGAATGCAGTCTGCTATCTAGTCTTTTTAAGTCATAGAATGCAGTCTATTATCTAGTCTTTTTAAGTCATAGACTGCAGTCTGTTATCTAGTCTCTTTTAGTCATAGACTGCAGTCTTTTATCTAGTCTTTTTAAGTCATAGAATGCAGTCTGTTATCTAGTCTTTTCAAGTCATAGAATGCAGTCTGTTATCTAGTCTTATTAAGTCATAGACTGCAGTCTGTTTCTGTTGGTCAGTCGATCTTATTTTAGGTAGATATACGAGTTATAAAGATGTAAAGAAACTGGATAGAATATACAAACAATAATAACTAACTTAAGAAATTAGGAATTAATATACGATATCTTACAATTTTATAATCTTTACTATATTCATCTGCCTACAACATAACAATTGGTACTTGTATCACTCTTTCGATTTTTCATGCTTGTCTCATACTCACTCTAATAATCTTCTTCTCTCTCTCTCTCTCTCTCTCTCTTTCCCTCTCATATAAATTTTTCTTCTTTCTCTCCCAGTCATTCCATCACTTACGAAAAAGTGGACTCAGAAGTTCTTCCTCGTCAAAAAGGTGTGAATAATGAAGTTGTGTATCGTCATTCGTCTCAAGCAAAGCTGATATTGCATCACACGATGACACCACGATAAATATCGTCACTATCGATAAATACGATGAAAGGAAGCACCTATCATCGATAAAGAGGTTTCTTATTTCCATATCAATGGTGATTTGAATTGTGTAGTCAATCATTTTATATTACTGGAAAGTGTTTTAAAATGTGGTAAGGTAAGTTACAAACAATCCGACTGTTCCACATCATCTATCATAAAAGAAAACATATGTAATCGTTAAATAATGAGGTACACAATAATAATTATAAACTTTTTTCTTATAAGATCGAGATTGTGGAACTGTTTGATAACTAGGAACCTACCCTATTCGCGCTTTATAAATAAATATCAAATAGACTGCATCATGTTGTTATATAAAATTGCATATTGTAGCATATTTCATATAAAACTTTCTTCATGTGATTACTAATACTTAAATTACATTGGTAATGCCAGTCAATGCATTATTATTAGCATTTTTATTTAAAGGAGATGTTAAAATTCCATACTCTATACCATAGTAAGAGAACTGTCTGTCTATCAGAATCTTTTGGTAATTACATATAGGAAAAACTAGCAATTTGTTGTCATAGCTAGGCGTAATAGTTTTTGAAAAATTTTACTTCTGACTTTTGAATGTAAAAAAAATTGTGTTAAATATATGGATTGAAAAAGCGTAATTACATTTAAATTTAATACTAAGCCCATTATATTGAATTATAAATGGATGCACGACAGGTTTTTATTTAATGACCCTATGTTATAATGCTAATCCGAATAAACTGTACATTCTAAGTCTGACTTTTCTCTTATCATGGAAAGAGTCGCAAAGTATTCTCCTGTCTAATTTATTTCTAACATTGCTCTAATTTATTGTAGAAAAGTCTGCTAAATAATTACATTTAATGTTATTTGTAGCAGTCATTAATTTGGAGGGTGCAGCCATGAACCATAAAATGGTTTATCCAAGTTATACCACATTAGTCTGTACTCACTGAAACGAAAATTAAAATCTCATGGTCTAGCTTAGTAAACTATAGTAATTTTAAAAATTAAATATTTTCATTTAAATTATGAAATTGAAGATATATTTCATAACGCTAAGGTTTTTTTTCTTTTAATTACTATATGTGAATTTGTGTATTATTTAATATCGGATTAAAATAGAACACATCTAGTATTTTGGTTTTATTCCAAATTCGTTTAAACTTCGCCAACCAAAACAATTGCCGCCGAACTAAAACTATTTCGGTTTATAAAAAGATATTAATTTAATTCCAAATGAAAACATTTTTTCAAGAACACCAAAAAAATTCATATTTAAAAAGTTTAAAATAATTATAAATAAAAGAATAGGTAGCACATCTAGATAAAAAAAACGTGATTGATTAAAGAAGAGTATAATATTATATACAGGAAAAAGAAAGGTAAATTCCCTTTAGACAAGTGAACTCTTAATGGATGGAAATTCTAACTTAAATGAAGTGATTGACATTTCAACATACTTATAATAATGGTATAGTTTATTCAATAAATCATTACAGGTTTTTATATGCATACATTTTAGTAAGGAATATACCTTATCTGGGAACATATTGATGAGTATTCTAATGGTGAAGTAAACATAAACCATTTAATAGGTGTACATTCATTCGTTTTACAAAAGGTTTTAAATGTGAATAAAAGTAAAAATAGGTTTTAAATGAACCAATATCAAGGAAGATTTTAAAGTTTCGAATGTAGAAAACTACAATTTCATGTTCATTTTTTTCACCTAATATAAGCAACAAAAACAATACTAACTTAGTCACCCGTCAAATAATACATTTACCAAAATATAGATTTTTAATTCTATTGAAGTTATTTTTCGTTAATATTTTCCAAATGATAGAATTTATATTTAATATAATTTTTATAACTAATTTAATCAAACAGTTTTCTCTTCTAATATAAAAAGTATAACGTACGTACTAAACACAATTAGTTCCTAGTTGTCGTAATGTTCCACATTTACAATCATGTGAGAAATAAGTATATAATACATTTATTTCAACATTATTTTACCTAATTTTTGTGAAACTGTTCGATAACTTGGAATCAACCTTACATATTAGAAAATATAAGTGTAGTACTTTCTTATTTCGAATGTTTTCTCAGATGCCTACCACGTGTTTTACTTTCTTATTTTCTCTCTGTGTAATATTTACAAATTTAAGAGTTCGAATGCTTGCTGAAATAAAAAATAAATAAATGAGGCACTTTTTATTGGAATGGTACGGGAATACAGACAGGAATACAGAGTGGAATAGAGACTGGAATTTAAATGGACAGATTTAGGAATTGGAGAAAAGCTGTAACGTGAGACAATAGTGATAAAATGTATATTCATTATTATAAGGTAGGTTCCAAGTTATCGGACGCTTCCACATTTTCGGACACGTAAAAACATAGTAATCATTATTTAACTGTTTAATTTAATAGTTATCATAAACTGTTTTAGGCTTATTTTAATATAATTAAGAGACAGAAAGGAAAAAGGTTTGATTAAAATTTACCTTCACAATTATACAAAAGTTTCAATAATAAATACCACACGTACATCTTACGTTAAAATATCCACTTCAAATGAAACATATTAACAAAATTATTATTTATTGACCTATAGGATTCCTTTCCAGGAATATTCCCGATGTTATTAATATCCATAAGCCATTCGAAGCGACATTCCATGCGGAACTTCAGGCGGAACTTTAACCAGATTGATGTTCCAACTCGCAGCCGAGGTACCGTGCATTCTTTTGTCAGTTGATGTTCATAAATTAAAGAGCTATTGAACAGTTCAAATGAACTGCAATACGAATTTATGAGATGGGAAATTGAAACTATTATAAGCATACTGGTGTACTTGCCCGTTAAAAATAACGTGTTCTCAATAGTATCAATATTTGTAACTAGTGTACTTGCCCGTTAAGAATAACGTGTTCTCAATGGTATCAATATTTGTAACTAGTGTACTTGCCGGTTAAGAATAACGTGTTCTCAATAGTATCAATATTTGTAACTAGTGTACTTGCCCGTTAAGAATAACGTGTTCTCAATGGTATCAATATTTGTAACTAGTGTACTTGCCGGTTAAGAATAACGTGTTCTCAATGGTATCAATATTTGTAACTAGTGTACTTGCCGGTTAAGAATAACGTGTTCTCAATAGTATCAATATTTGTAACTAGTGTACTTGCCCGTTAAAAATAACGTGTTATCAATAGTATCAATATTTGTAACTACGTAGTGTACTTGCCCGTTAAAAATAACGTGTTATCAATAGTATCAATATTTGTAACTACGTAGTGTACTTGCCCGTTAAAAATAACGTGTTATCAATAGTATCAATATTTGTAACTAGTGTACTTGCCCCTTAAGAATAACGTGTTCTCAATAGTATCACTGTTTGTTACTAGTGCACTTGCCCGTAAGGAATAACGTGTTCTCCATAGTATCAATATTTGTAACTAGTGTACTTGCCCGTTAAGAATAACGTGTTCTCAATAGTATCAATATTTGTAACTAGTGTACTTGCCCGTTAAGAATAACGTGTTCTCAATAGTATCAATATATGTAACTAGTGTACTTGAGCATCCGCACTCTATCTTCAGTTTTCGATAACTTCACTTTGTATTCACGTGTGAGGTGGAGACTAAAATTCTCCCTAGAAACAGGAAGTCAGATTCAAGAGAACAGGACGATAGGAACGTGACCAGACTAGACTGAAAGTGAATGAAAGATGTGGAAGTGTCTTTCCATTATTGAATAGTTGGTCAATCGTAAGGTATTTAATAGGATCTGTAATATTAATTAAAATATTTAAAATAATGAATTAACATCAATTGAACAAAAATGGAAAACTATATATTTTATATAATACAAAAATAGAATATAAGAAGTTAGTGTATCGATTCAATTTCAGGTCAAGAGTTCGTTTACTAACTCATTCATGGTGTTTCTTTTTTGAATTATAATTAAAAAAAAATAACGATATTTCAAAAAACAAGAGTAATTCAAATTATGTAACTAGTTTATAAAAAAAAATATAATATTTAAGTAAATGGAGCATAAAGTTTTATTTTTAAAATTATTTTTACCTGTAGATATATTTAGGTTGTTATTTTTCCTGTTACAAATTGTGTTTGTTTAAATTCACTCTAGTTATACACATAGATAGTCTAATTCTTATTTCCTTTGGCGTATGATACGTACATATGTATATACTCATGCTACTCAGGCGACTCTTTTCTATCATTGTGATACCTAGGTACAATTACATACAATTAAAAGGGAATATATAAGTATATGATAAATATTTATAATATACCAATGCTATATATTTTATCTAGAACTATTTGTCCATATAATCTATTAACAGTTTATACTGTCTTGTATATTGTATAATAAAATACAGTTAATAATTTAAACTAAAATAATTACGTTAATAATTTTAATAAATTGGTCTATGATATATATTATAGTTACCAGTTTTTTTTCATATATTTTTATATATAATAATTATTATTTACATTTTATTTTAATTGGAATCCATAATACCTGCATTTAAAATGTTTCTTCTAATTTCCAGATTTATATAAAATATATATAATTTTGGCAACTTGTGATCTTTGAACTAATAATGAATAACAAGTGAAAATACAGTTTCTGTAAACTTAATTGAAGTGACTTTCAGATTGTTGAGGAAGTGATTTAACAATATCAAGTGTTAAGAGAGTTCTGAATTTCGATATAATTCTTCGATCAAAGACATCAGTTGATGAGAAAGTGACTGCAACTCAAAATAAAAATTCGGTTGTGCACTTTGAGTTGGACTGATATATTCTCCGAAGTTGTACCCTGGTGAGTAGGTGATTCTATTTTTCATTATATTTAAGAAAGCCTATAATATTTCAATATTGTGCATCTACGAATTAAAAAACATAATTCAGACATTTTATTTTTTCTAGAATGTTCCATAGATTTTCTTAGAAAATATATATATTTTTAATTTATTAATACTTCCACCTTATCTTTTATTCATGAAATTTTGTTTCTCACTAATAAGTCTAAGGAAAGAATAATAAAAATCAATGAATTCACCAATCTCCATTTGATTTTCACTACATTTCATTTTCCACATCCACCATTCAATTCTCCCCCATTCAATTCACCCCCATTTAATTACCCGCATATCTCCTCCATTCAATTCACCCTCATTTAATTCCACCCCCCATCGTCGCTGATCAGTAAAATAATTCCTGCGGTTCAAGAGTTCACATTTGTGTTTTTGAAGCAAATTGTCAAATAATGTTTGGAACTCCAAGTGGAACGAAGAGGCTACTGTGGAATTTCATTAGCAGCAAAAGGGGAGTATTGTCAGACAATAGGGGAAAACAGGAGAAAATAAGGGGAAACAGGGGAAAATAAGGGGAAATAAGGGAAACTCATGGGAAACAGGAGAAAATAAGGGGAAACAGGGGAAAATCTGTGGGAAACCGGGGAAAATCAATGGGAAATTAGGAGAAATATTGGGAAATCAGGGGCAACAAGGGAAAATCTGTGAGAAATAAGGGGGAAATCAGAGGGAAATGAGGAGAAACATGGGGAAATCAGGGGAAAATCTGTGGAAAGTCAGAAGGAAATCAGAGGGAAATAAGGAGAAACAGGGTAACAACAGATAGAGGTGAACAACAAGTAGATGTGACGTTAATGTTAGAATAATAAATGTGAAGAAATTACCTAAAATGTTCATAGTATATTTCTCTATTAACGGAACTTTCTTCTTGTAAAGCTTGTGTAAGTATCTGCCAACTCTAAATTAAGCAGCTTATGTTTCCACTCGTAAAGTACAGAATAGTTACAAATGCTTTTTAAAAGTCGATGATAGTGTAATGAATAGGATATTCTCTATTATAATTAAAGCTTAGTATCTCTGTCATTTTATTGTAATGGATTGAATTTATAATTAATTTGAAACTATGCTTACATGTGTTCTTATTGTGTCTATGTGGAAATTATATGAACGAAAATGTTGAACTGTTCACTAACTTGGAACTTACTCTCTGAGAAATATTAAATTCTTACGTTTTCCTAACTATTCAAATTTATCATTGCTTTTAATCTAATTTTCATTAAACAATTCTAAAAACATTATTTTACTCAACCATGTGTTATAATATAATTTATTAATATGTATATATTTTGTATTTATAAAATTTAGATAAATACTAATATAACGTCAGTATAAATTACTATCTGCGGTGATTTTTTTTCTTACTTGAAAAACTGGTGGAAGGATTTTGTAATCTTTATTTTTTGTAGTGTGATGTCATGCTGTGCTTGATACCAGAAATGTAATTGAATTCTTTTGGTGCTTGAAACATGTTACTTCTTCATATACAGTTGTAATCTATTCCCTTTTAATATGGTACTCCTTGTAATCTTATGAACATTTTTTCGTGTTTGAAACATATGTTACTCGATCATTTATATACCCTTGAATTATTTCCGTGTTTCAAACATGTAACTTTTTGGAATATAAATTATATTTTAACGAATAAACGAGTCGATGAAAATATTTGACCTATTTTCTAATAACAAATTGCAATTTTAAAAGATTAAAATAGCAAAATATAAATGAAAATAGGATTTTTCAAGCAATCTTCATTTTTTTACTATCATAATAGAGTTCACAGTCAACGGGATAAAAGTTTAGGTGAATGTAATAATATCGAATTAAAAATAGTTACAAAAAAATTTCAATGTACAAAACACACAAATTTTTTCTCAATTTCACAATTGTCCCATTCTGAGATGAAAATAAAGTCTATAATAAGTTTCGGAAATATTCACTAAAGAAAAATAGAAGATAGCAGTTATTAGCAGACAGTTACAATAAATTCTATAACTTGTCTTGAACTATTCGCAAGTTATTTTGTTATTCGAAGAACATGGGTTTAAATGCCAATAACTCTGTATGTAAAGAATACCTTTACAATTTCAATGCCAAAATATGTTTTTGTAGTGAGAATTCATTGCAAAGAAAGCCTAACAGCTGCTCAATGCATTTTCTACTTTAATAAAATATCTTTTTACGATCTGCAACACGGTAGGTTCACACTCCCTCTTGTAGAGTCCAATCCCTTATGTTTGATGGTGACATTTATCGGCTGGTATGATTTATAAGTCCATCAGATACACGAAATGAAGGGCAGCAATGAAGTCAACACCATGACCTTCACAAAAACTAATAATGAAAAACAAAGCATTCAACTTTTTAGCAGTCGGTGTGTTTTCAAATTAAAGTAACACCGCTGCTGTGCTGGATTCAGAATTCTTTTGATTGAATTTATTCTGGTTCGACGAACGGAAATAAATAATTTGAAACTTACAAATGAATTTCGTTGAATTTGTTAGCAATATGAATGAACATGATATGTCTGTGATGAAATTGAATAACGTTATATGTTGTATCTTCCATTGAACGTATGTAGTGATTGATGTTATTAAACATTTATTTAGTTGACTGGTGGTTCTGTGTGGGAACCCCAACACTTCATTTAATTCTTTCATATTCTGTATTTGAATCAAAGGAGAACTTACACAAACTGCAGGGAGACTTGATTGAGAACTGCATTGAGTACAGAGAGACTTGATTGAGAACTGCATTGAGTACAGAGAAACTTGATTGAGAACTGTATTGAATACAGGGAGACTCGATTGAGAACTGTATTGAGTACAGAGACACTTGATTGAGAACTGCATTGAGTACAGAGAGAACTTGATTGAGAACTGCATTGAGTACAGAGAGAACTTGATTGAGAACTGCATTGAGTACAGAGACACTTGATTGAGAACTGCATTGAGTACAGAGAGACTTGATTGAGAACTGCAATGAGTACAGAGAGACTTGATTGAGAACTGCATTGAGTACAGAGAGACTTGATTGAGAACTGCATTGAGTACAGAGAGACTTGATTGAGAACTGCATTGAGTACAGAGAAACTTGATTGAGAACTGTATTGAATACAGGGAGACTCGATTGAGAACTGTATTGAGTACAGAGACACTTGATTGAGAACTGCATTGAGTACAGAGATAACTTGATTGAGAACTGCATTGAGTACAGAGAGAACTTGATTGAGAACTGCATTGAGTACAGAGAGAACTTGATTGAGAACTGCATTGAGTACAGAGAGACTTGATTGAGAACTGCATTGAGTACAGAGAGAACTTGATTGAGAACTGCATTGAGTACAGGGAGACTTGATTGAGAACTGCATTGAGTACAGGGAGACTTGATTGAGAACTGCATTGAGTACAGGGAGACTTGATTGAGAACTGCATTGAGTACAGGGAGACTTGATTGAGAACTGCATTGAGTACAGGGAGACTTGATTGAGAACTGCATTGAGTACAGAGAGACTTGATTCAGAACTGCAATGAGTACAGGGAGACTTGATTGAGAACTGCATTGAGTACAGGGAGACTTGATTGAGAACTGCATTGAGTACAGGGAGACTTGATTGAGAACTGCATTAAGTACAGGGAGACTTGATTGAGAACTGCATTGAGTACAGGGAGACTTGATTGAGAACTGCAATGAGTACAGAGAGACTTGATTGAGAACTGCATTGAGTACAGGGAGACTTGATTGAGAACTGCATTGAGTACAGGGAGACTTGATTCAGAACTGCAATGAGTACAGGGAGACTTGATTGAGAACTGCAATGAGTACAGAGAGACTTGATTGAGAACTGCATTGAGTACAGGGAGACTTGATTGAGAACTGCATTGAGTACAGGGAGACTTGATTGAGAACTGCATTGAGTACAGGGAGACTTGATTGAGAACTGCATTGAGTACAGGGAGACTTGATTAAGAACTGCATTGAGTACAGGGAGACTTGATTGAGAACTGCATTGAGTACAGAGAGACTTGATTGAGAACTGCATTAAGTACAGGGAGACTTGATTGAGAACTGCAATGAGTACAGAGAGACTTGATTGAGAACTGCATTGAGTACAGGGAGACTTGATTGAGAACTGCATTGAGTACAGGGAGACTTGATTGAGAACTGCATTGAGTACAGGGAGACTTGATTGAGAACTGCATTGAGTACAGGGAGACTTGATTAAGAACTGCATTGAGTACAGGGAGACTTGATTGAGAACTGCATTGAGTACAGAGAGACTTGATTCAGAACTGCAATGAGTACAGGGAGACTTGATTGAGAACTGCAATGAGTACAGAGAGACTTGATTGAGAACTGCATTGAGTACAGGGAGACTTGATTGAGAACTGCATTGAGTACAGGGAGACTTGATTAAGAACTGCATTGAGTACAGGGAGACTTGATTGAGAACTGCATTGAGTACAGAGAGACTTGATTGAGAACTGCATTAAGTACAGAGAGACTTGATTGAGAACTGCATTGAGTACAGAGAGACTTGATTGAGAACTGCATTAAGTACAGGGAGACTTGATTGAGAACTGCATTGAGTACAGGGAGACTTGATTGAGAACTGCATTGAGTACAGGGAGACTTGATTGAGAACTGCATTGAGTACAGGGAGACTTGATTGAGAACTGCATTGAGTACAGGGAGACTTGATTAAGAACTGCATTGAGTACAGGGAGACTTGATTGAGAACTGCATTGAGTACAGGGAGACTTGATTGAGAACTGCATTGAGTACAGAGAGACTTGATTGAGAACTGCAATGAGTACAGAGAGACTTGATTGAGAACTGCATTGAGTACAGGGAGACTTGATTGAGAACTGCATTGAGTACAGGGAGACTTGATTGAGAACTGCATTGAGTACAGGGAGACTTGATTGAGAACTGCATTGAGTACAGAGAGACTTGATTGAGAACTGTTTTTTTTTCAGTGAATTTAGTTATAATATTTCTTCCATTGAATTTTTTTTATTTTCTATTGTATCAAAGATTAGTACTATGTTTTAATAATATTCATAATAAGTTCATTTTCAATATTCTTCATAATATCTTTTCTACCTTATTCATCTTCAAATGATAAATATTGTATACAAAAATAAATCAACCAATACTATTTGCTTCAAAGCTTAATAATTTAAACAAATGTATTTATTAATTCTCACATTTATTGAATGGCAAATTCATTAACAATTCAAACCTATCTAATCACCATTAAAGTTCTCCATCGTATTTAACTTCAATAATCTCATTTCATAACATTATTAACCTACTACAAAATATGATAATCTAATCCTAATTTCTGCACCGTTAAGACTTTCGAATGGCCTAATGAATCTTCACAGTCTAATTAAAGTCTAATGAATCATTAGGTCTCGGAATGATGAGTCTAATTCTCTGCATCATCTCTCCATTATTGAGGTTGTTAAACTATAAACTCGACCGTAGGAAACTTTATTGCGGATTAGTTTATTGTTATATCATCATTTTAGGGTCAGTTAACACAGAAGAATTCTATTTTTTATTTTCGGAAGGCATCGTGGAATCAGTCTTCAGGGATAAAATTTATTAAACGATTAACGAATTATATTCTACCTATCTTAACTACTTAATTTCTTTGAAGCTTATTAACTATTGGAACTATTTATTTACAAAATGACTTCATATGCTCTACTTAAAGTGCTATCCATTGGCATGCTAGTTCTTAAACTGTCTTGGAACTTAAGACACTAACTTTATCTATCCCCACAGGAGTTTTTTTCCTGCGTCATAGTATTCTACCTCAAAGTTTTTAAAAGGACAGAAAATACCAGTATGTTATTTTGCAACTTAGTAGCTACCCTTCTATGTTTTATGTTGTATTTCTGCACCCTTTTATGCTATTTTCATAATTTCTATATCCATTTATGTTTTATTTATTATTCATGTATTTTTTATGATTTATATATACTATTATGTGTCATTTATGTACACATTTATTTTTTATTTATCCTTTCTGTACCCTTTTTTAAACTATAATGTGTGATTTTGAATTCATTTAAGTTTTTATCCTTTTTCTGTTTCCTTTTAATAATTTGAATTTACTTTTTCACTTCCAATTTTTTTCCAAAATATAAAACATTTTCAAATGCTTAAATATAGTTCATCAAATCTTTAATATTTTAATTATTCTTCATAAAAATATTTACATTGAATGGCTCGAAATAAACAAACTTTGACCCCTGAATAACTGCAGGTTAACTTCATTCGCATAAACGAGACTTAAATCCTATAGTTGTGAACTTGAGACTGAAGTTGTGTAGAGTTTCTCCGTGGACTTTTGATTAAGAACATAAACGACGGGAATTTCTATGATAGAAATAACTCTGTTTGATTTATCTTAACAGTTCCTGGGATTTTGAGCAGTGGGGATTCTTTTGTCCTCCTATCTGAAGATTCTTCTGAAGATTCTGTTTGTGCTTTGTACGTACGTTAGCTTTTCTGAGAGGAAAAGTCTTTAACTCGGTTAAATAGATCGGGGTTATTAAAACTGCAGAAAATAAAATTAAGATTATTACGTCAATAAAATGAATAGAAATTCACCCTTATGGAAAATTGAATAGGAAAAGAAATTGAAAAAAAAATTAAATATATTAAATTAACTCAGAAATTAATATTTCTTTTTGTAATAATAATAAAATTAATTTACTCACAGTCTCTCTAGTATTAAAATTAATTTTCTAATTATAATTTCGCTAAGAGAATAAGCTCAAGCTATACTCACTGGAGGTATTTGATATCTAATTTTCTGTAAGCCTCTCCTGCCATAAGATTCTATTTAATTCTAGGATTATTTCGCTAATGTTCAGTTGCTAGAATATCATAGAATACAGATGAGAATATGTGTGCAAAGTAACACTATCGATAAATTGAATGAAGAATTTAGATCTCTTCACTAAGCAGAAAATAAATTGATGTTGATTATCGCTTCGCAATAAAATTAATTTTCTAAAATTTCACAGATTTATTTCAAACTGTTCCCATTACATACGAGTACCGGGAGAAATACTCCTATCAAATACCTTAATATAAAAAAAACGAAATACATGAGCTGTAAGGCCCAATAAGCTTGATTGCTTCTAGGACAAAAAATAGAAAAAAATTACTCATCTAGAGCAGCCTATTCAATCACTCAAAAAAGCACTAAAGTTACATCAAATTTATCTTCAAAATTCTAATTGCGAATAAGGTCATTTTTTATGTTTCTTGTAATTTTAGCACGAAAAATTGACAATATCAGATAACTTATTAAAAGTAATATTTCCTTTGAAAAGTATGCATTGTTGAGTCTTAGATTAAATTGAAGTATATTTAAATATAAGCACGTCATCACATAACAATTAAAGCGTGGAGTAACAATTCTATGCCTTTTACGAGTAAAATGATTATGCTGATTCTGTAATGTAATCAATCTATTATATAAGAACTGATCATGATTAACAATGTTCTAAGTTTTATACGTATACACACTAATACAAAATTTATACAAATTATCCAGAGATAAAAAGTTCATATTTTGTAATACTTGTCCAGTATGTTCACCATGCTCAAGTTTATTTACATATCTAACTGCACGTTTTTGCAGCACATTGAATTTGTTAGTTAGATAAGCAGGTCAGTCATCACTGCTTCTTATGAAGGAAATAAATAAACAGTTTTAATAATGATACATTCTTCAATTGTCTTAAATATGATTTCAGAGTGTTGCTGTTATGACGACACGCAAACAACATACCTCAATTGTCCTTACTATATTTCAATTCTATTTCCCGCTTTCGAAACCATATGGCAGAGACAATAGAAATTGTCGAAGTAGTGTATCTTATTGTAGTATAATATCTTTGCTTATAGAATAGAACTGCCGATGCTTGGATAACATACCAATTGAACTGATCAGGAATTACAATACCAGTTAAAGCAAATGAAAATAAACATTCAAATTTCTTCTAATCGCGTGAGAATGATTCCTCAAAAATGAAAGAGAGCCCACCTGTCAAGGAGTAAGTTTGTTGTCACAACTCCACGGATTTGTCTCTCCTTGCATCATAGTTTGCTCTTCCTTAACATTCAGACACTGACAGACTGGAGCTGATTGAACTGATGAGGCAATTACCTGATAATGTATAGTAGATACACCGTGCATTATTATCTGATAATGTAGCATAGATACGCCAAGAAATTATCTGTAATGAATACTAGATATATTAGGCAGATATCCGATAATGTATCATAGATACACGAGGAAATTATCTGATAGTGTAAACTAGATAAATTATCTTAAATACACTAGTGGTGGAATACCCATTTTCTTTTAATTATTTATTTGCTACTCCTTTCCACAGAAATTTCTTTTCTCCTTTTCTTTTCTTTTTCCTGTTAGTAAATTAATTGTCTCGCTTCAAACACCAGAAGAAATCTTCACAAATAGAACCACAAAGTCTTTGCCTAATTTTCTCTCAAGTAAACTTGTTAGCAACATTATTATGTGATGAGATTTTAAACGAACTAATTATGGGGTTTTAGCATTTTAAAATAATTTTCTAAAATTTAAACACCATTATTAAAAGGTAAAGAACGTTTTATGAGAAATATTGCCTAAATATTGTAACAATATTGCAAATGTTGGTACACAATTTTCAAATATTATTATTACAACATTGCCAACATTATTGCAAATATTGAGATAATGTTACCCTGGCTAACATTTTCTATTTATATTTGCAATAAAAGATAATTTATCATTTAATTATCATTTCAGAATATATTCCTAAAAATACTGCTATATCAGCAAGCGTTAATTAATTTATTCAAGTGCTGTAAAATTATTCTATTTTCTCCACCACAAATTACGCGGGAGTTTTACTTTTACTTTAAAATAACCACAGCCACCTGGAAGACTAATTAGATTGGGGAAAATAATAAATTCGAAGACTGGCATTATCATAATTCTAACATTGTGGTTCTTTAATGTCTTTTCTTATTCTGCTTGCCTAATTTAACTGAGGTAAGAATTTATGACTGTCTTTGCTCTGAAATTATCCGTTAGAGACTCAGCAAACAGAGTGAGTGATCCTAAGTCTATAGGGAGAACAGTGATGAGAAACAGCATGTTGTTACAGTCTGGTGTTACAGAACACTTAGATAACAGTGTTACAGTCTGGTGTTACAGAACACTTTGGTAACAGTGTTACAGTCTGGTGTCACAGAACACTTAGGTAACAGTGTTACAGTCTGGTGTTACTAACACTTTGGTAACAGTGTTACAGTCTGGTGTTACTAACACTTAGGTAACAGTGTTACAGTCTGGTGTTACTAAACACTTAGGTAACAGTGTTACAGTCTGGTGTCACAGAACACTTAGGTAACAGTGTTACAGTCTGATGTTATTAACACTTTGGTAACAGTGTTACAGTCTGGTGTTACTAACACTTAGGTAACAGTGTTACAGTCTGGTGTTACTAAACACTTAGGTAACAGTGTTACAGTCTGGTGTTACTAACACTTAGGTAACAGTGTTACAGTCTGGTGTTACTAACACTTAGGTAACAGTGTTACAGTCTGGTGTTACTAACACTTAGGTAACAGTGTTACAGTCTGGTGTTACTAAACACTTAGGTAACAGTGTTACAGTCTGGTGTTACTAACACTTAGGTAACAGTGTTACAGTCTGGTGTTACTAACACTTAGGTAACAGTGTTACAGTCTGGTGTTACTAACACTTAGGTAACAGTGTTACAGTCTGGTGTTACTAACACTTTGGTAACAGAGTTACAGTCTGGTGTTACTAACACTTAGGTAACAGTGTTACAGTCTGGTGTTACTAACACTTAGGTAACAGTGTTACAGTCTGGTGTTACTAACACTTAGGTAACAGTGTTACAGTCTGGTGTTACTAACACTTAGGTAACAGTGTTACAGTCTGGTGTTACTAACACTTAGGTAACAGTGTTACAGTCTGGTGTTACTAACACTTTGGTAACAGAGTTACAGTCTGGTGTTACTAACACTTAGGTAACAGTGTTACAGTCTGGTGTTACTAACACTTAGGGAACAGTGTTACAGTCTGGTGTTACTAACACTTTGGTAACAGTGTTACAGTCTGGTGTTACTAACACTTTGGTAACAGAGTTACAGTCTGGTGTTACTAACACTTAGGTAACAGTGTTACAGTCTGGTGTTACTAACACTTAGGTAACAGTGTTACAGTCTGGTGTTACAAAACACTTAGATAACAGTGTTACAGTCTGGTGTCACAGAACACTTTGGTAACAGTGTTACAGTCTTGTGTTACTAACACTTAGGTAACAGTGTTACAGTCTGGTGTTACTAACACTTTGGTAACAGTGTTACAGTCTGATGTTACTAACACTTTGGTAACAGTGTTACAGTCTGGTGTTACTAACACTTTGGTAACAGAGTTACAGTCTGGTGTTACTAAACACTTAGGTAACAGTGTTACAGTCTGGTGTTACTAACACTTAGGTAACAGTGTTACAGTCTGGTGTTACTAACACTTAGGTAACAGTGTTACAGTCTGGTGTTACTAACACTTAGGTTACAGTGTTACAGTCTGGTGTTACTAACACTTTGGTAACAGTGTTACAGTCTGGTGTTACTAACACTTAGGCAACAGTGTTACAGTCTGGTGTTACTAACACTTAGGTAACAGTGTTACAGTCTGGTGTTACTAACACTTAGGTAACAGTGTTACAGTCTGGTGTTACTAACACTTAGGTAACAGTGTTACAGTCTGGTGTTACTAACACTTTGGTAACAGTGTTACAGTCTGGTGTTACTAAACACTTAGGTAACAGTGTTACAGTCTGGTGTTACTAACACTTAGGTAACAGTGTTACAGTCTGGTGTTACTAATACTTAGGTAACAGTGTTACAGTCTGGTGTTACTAATACTTAGGTAACAGTGTTACAGTCTGGTGTTACTATAACTTCTCATGAAACTCAGATAAATATTTCACATTATTCATCACATTTTTTTAATATAAATAAATGAGAAATCTATTGCATTAGAAAATTTAGGTGAGTTTTTTCCACATTATTCAGGTTATTAATAAATGTATGCACAATTTTACATTGTAATTCTCAACTTCTTTTTACATTTCACCGACTTAGCTCATGTATTTCATTGTACCTTTTCGTTATGCACCTCCTCCCCTTCACCACCTCTTCTGCCCAAACATACGAGCTAATTTGGTAGGTTTATTTCCTCTAATGCTCTGCTACACTACTTATGAACTACTGCAGCTCATTAATAATGCAGCTGCAGCTCTTTGGCACGTGCAGTCGATGATGTAAGTATTGCTGCTATGAATTCTAAATTGGAATTTCAGGCTTTTAGCCATTTTAATAGGCTCATAGGCTTCATGTACTATCACCTCTTCATTTTCCTATTTTATCCGTGAGTGCAGTCACCGGTGCTTGTGTCCCTTTTTGTCACAGTCCTTGGTAAGTGGCTGCATCTAAGGAGTAGCTTTTCTGCATCCATTAGCATTGTGGTAGGTGACTTTGTTCAGGGTGCCACTTTCCTTTCGGACTACTTCTTCGAGTCCCTTGTATTTAATTTCCTTATGACATCAAAGATGCAAGCTATATTACTAAAAATATTCTAAATCAAAATATATTAAATGGTCCTCAAAATGCTGAATATTACTCTCTGTTTTTTAAGCATCGATATATTATCTTCCTTTAAAGTAACCAAATCAATCTTACGAATTTTAATATATTAAACTTATAAGGTAGAGGATTGACGTGTTCAATATTGAGAGAAATATATCGGTGCCTCTCACTCTCGAAAACAGACATTGACTGATCGCAAGTCAAGAATAGGGGTATTACATCGCAAGTCAAGAATAGGGGTATTACATCGCAAGTCAAGAATAGGGGTATTACATCGCAAGTCAATAATAGGGGTATTACATCGCAAGTCAAGAATAGGGGTATTACATCGCAAGTCAAGAATATGGGTATTAATTACATCGCAAGTCAAGAATAGGGGTATTACATCGCAAGTCAAGAATAGGGGTATTACATCGCAAGTCAAGAATAGGGGTATTACATCGCAAGTCAAGAATAGGGGTATTACATCGCAAGTCAAGAATAGGGGTATTACATCGCAAGTCAAGAATAGGGGTATTACATCGCAAGTCAAGAATAGGGGTATTACATCGCAAGTCAAGAATAGAGGTATTACATCGCAAGTCAAGAATAGGGGTATTACATCGCAAGTCAAGAATAGGGGTATTATATCGCAAGTCAAGAATAGGGGTATTACATCGCAAGTCAAGAATAGGGGTATTACATCGCAAGTCAAGAATAGGGGTATTACATCGCAAGTCAAGAATAGGGGTATTACATCGCAAGTCAAGAATAGGGGTATTAATTACATCGCAAGTCAAGAATAGGGGTATTACATCGCAAGTCAAGAATAGGGGTACTACATCGCAAGTCAAGAATAGGGGTACTACATCGCAAGTCAAGAATAGGGGTATTACATCGCAAGTCAAGAATAGGGGTATTAATTACATCACAAGTCAAGAATAGGGGTATTACATCGCAAGTCAAGAATAGGGGCATTACATCGCAAGTCAAGAATAGGGGTATTACATCGCAAGTCAAGAATAGGGGTATTACATCGCAAGTCAAGAATAGGGGTATTACATCGCAAGTCAAGAATAGGGGTATTAATTACATCGCAAGTCAAGAATAGGGGTATAACATCGCAAGTCAAGAATAGGGGTATTACATCGCAAGTCAAGAATAGGGGTATTACATCGCAAGTCAAGAATAGGGGTATTAATTACATCGCAAGTCAAGAATAGGGGTATTACATCGCAAGTCAAGAATAGGGGTATTACATCGCAAGTCAAGAATAGGGGTATTAATTACATCGCAAGTCAAGAATAGGGGTATTACATCGCAAGTCAAGAATAGGGGCATTAATTACATCGCAAAATAAGAAAAGTGAAACTTAATTTATAAACTATAAAATTGATAGCAAAATCAGAGTGAAATTTTCCACTATTTTAGGGACGCTGTTAATCAGGTCGAACATTAAAAATTACCATTTATTAAACGCTTATTGTTATATTAAAACGCTTATAAATACAATAATACATACATTTTCATATACATAGAATTTATTAATTAACATGGAAAAGTAGATTGCCATTTAAAGTGTAAATCCTACTTTCTTACAAAACTACAGTAATTTAAAAAAAAAATCAAACTCTAAATGGCCATTACTAACAGCTAAACATTCATGCATTCTTTTGATGGTCGATTATGCGTTATCAATTCTGTTGATTCCTTATCTAGAGTTTTGCATACTTTGCTTTTCATATAACCCCACAAATAAAATCTGGAACTGTTAGACAGGGAGACTTGGGCACCCATTTAATAACTCCGAATTTTGACATTAACTTGCCGGTAAATTTATTACTCAGAGCCGCCTTCAAAACTCATGGTGAGTGGTGTGTGGCACTGTCTTGCCGAAAATATTAATTAACAACCTCTGGTACTATATGGAAAAATAATCATAGAGCAACTTTAAATAACGTTTAGAAATTTAGATTTCAAAATAAGTTCTTCAAACAATTTTGAAATGACATCATTTGCTGTTTTTTTAACTATACATAACTCAACCCTTCAAACTACATACTTACATTATTTCTTTCTAAAATTTATGTTTTTTGAAATCTGAAATTAAAATCTATAAGTATAAGTGATGATCACTAGTTTCAGTTTACATGAGTTTGCTATCAATAAATTATGTTAAATATAAAATATTACCTATGAACAAAATGCTAAAATGACGTAATTAATTTCATTTTAAATTTGGTAGTTTGACTATATATACTTTACATGTTTTTTTTTACCGGGAGATTATTACATGGGGTACTTTTACACGATTTAAAAAGAAATTGATTACTTATTTGTATAATGCTCCGTATGTAAATTTTGAAATATACTGGCATATTATGAATATTCATAATTTTTTCTATATGAACATATTATTTCTATTGATTTAATCACCTCTAAATATTGTCCAAATGTTACAGGATTTTGCCTGTGATATTTTTTCATTGGTACGCATATTGTAAAACTGGTCACCAGAAAACAAAACTTTGACTTTTTATTGTCACCCTACGGCATTGCTGTTATAAAACGGCATATATTTAATACTCACCTTTTAGGTACTAAGCTCAGTCAACATAATCGTCAAATTACCGTGACACCCACAGTATTCGGTAACTGAACATACTTTATATTAATTTATCAGTAATCATGACCTATGAAAACACTCACTTCCCTCCTACTGAGAGTGTTTGAGTACGTCTTCCTCTGTGCTAAAATTCTTCAAAATAAGTGAAATGTAGATATCATTTTAGGTAAGTTTCAAGTTATCGGACTGTACTATTTTTTCGATATTATGAGAAAAAACTTAATAATTATATTCATTTACCTTTTTAATAATTGTAAAATAATTATTATTCTATAGTTTCCTTAAATGATCTAAAATAAGGAACAATCAGATAGCTTGGAGCTTACCCTGGATTTTGTTTATTTGAAATATTCTGCTTCCGTTTCATTCCATGGCAATATTCTCGGTACAGCTTTCTACATTTAAATTGTGGAGAGAGAAAAGGGAGTCCTGAGGCCTAGCATTCACAGTAGGCTTTATTTTGAATATTTATCCCCTGGGAACTATCAGAGTAATGACTGATGTGGGAGACATTAAGAAAAGAAATGTCCGGTGGAGAGTAAACACTTTGGTATTTAACACACTGCAACACATGAAATAAATGATGTGCGGGAAATAAAACGTAGATAGGGTACGCTTTGGGTAATCGGAATATAACTAGAAACTAGAACAGGCTCTCGTTTTCATCTCTTAACCTTTGAGTTACATACTTGAGTTATAAATGACTTTGACCTTGACCTTTGGCCCTATCGCTCCCAAAATCTAATCAAACGGTTCCTGGATAATGAAAAATCCATCTCACCAAATTTCAGACAATTCGTTAGCACAACTTTTAAGTTAGATTACAATGTAATAGATAACAAGTAGATGAATTTGTAATAATTTAGATTCTTCTGTGCGATTTGTTTAATTATTGTGCATAAATTATGAGAATGAATAAATTTAATTGAAATACAAAAGATACTCAAATAATGAGAGTAAGGTCCGTGGACTTGAAATCAAACTGTTATTCAAGAACGTATTCAATATTTTCTTTATTACTACCAATTTATTTCATCACAGTTTTTTTTTATTATCTATTGTTTCGTTGATTAAAATAGGTAATTCTTTTCTGCAGAAAGGCCTACAAATAAAGCCATACAAATTGAATTAGCAATGAAGAGTATTGCAATTCATCAGGTTCATTGTGGCTAATAAAGCTTTCATGAGTAACTTAGAGTCTCGAGGGAAGAAGAAACAAATAAAGGAACAGTGAAGTGGGATTGTAAACACTTTGGGGGGATTGCTTTGGATGGGGGGGGGGAGTTGTGTGAAGAATGGGGAAGAGGAGTGTGAAGAATGGGGGAGAGTGGAGAAAGGGGGAATGGGGAAATGTGAGAGAAGAAGAAGAAAGAAAGAATTAGGAATTGAATTGGTGATGAATGTGGTAAGAATGTGGTATGAATGTGGTAAGGAAGGGGGAGAGAATATTATCATCATTATTTCTGTGATTTTAAATACTCATTATTAATATGTAATCCTTAATACTCATTATTGATATGTAATCTTTGATACTCATTATTTATATGTAATCTTAAATACTCATTATTAATATGTAATCCTTAATACTCATTATTGATATGTAATCTTTGATACTCATTATTAATATGTAATCTTAAATACTCATTATTAATATGTAATCTTAAATACTCATTATTAATATGTAATCCTTAATACTCATTATTGATATGTAATCTTTGATACTCATTATTAATATGTAATCTTAAATACTCATTATTAATATGTAATCTTAAATACTCATTATTAATATGTAATCCTTAATACTCATTATTGATATGTAATCTTTGATACTCATTATTTATATGAAGGCTTTACTTCTTCGTCAGTTTATTGTAATTAAATTTATAACAATATGATTTAAAATATAATCACAAATAAATATTATGTATTATATCAATTAATAAAACATGCGGTATTTTTATTAATTGTGTATCACACAAATTCGAAAATAATTCAATCCGGATTTTTCAATGTCAGATTAGTTCATTACCAATGTCAACACCCACTGTCCGAGTCCTGAGAGTGTCCATTGTTAGACCTAATTATTACCCGAAAACAAAGAGTTTAAAAATTCAAAGCCCATTACTCGCCTCTTCCAAATTTTGTCTCATTAAAAAAGTCAGAAGTTCGATTGGTTTGCAAAGTTTTTTGATGATTCACTCGGTTTTTTCTCTCATAGTTGGTTCATTAAAAAATCTAAGAGTTACAAGTTCATAAGTCTACGGATTGTGAGTGAATCATTTGGTAGAAATGGGAACTCTTTGTATTCTCGTGAGAAATTGGAAACATTTTCACTTTCAATTTTCTGTTGTTCTACATTAGCTCTCCTTATGTTTATAAGTTTTCCTTAGCATCAATTTAGGGGATTCTAATGAAAGTATTTAATACAAAGTTTGAGACAAAGTTTTTAAATCATTTTCTTATAAATATACATATCATAATTATGTATTAAATTTATCATATGTTTATAAATAAATCTTAATTTTCATTAAAATGTATTCATCTAAATGGCCTAAAATTTAGTGGGACGATTGGTGAATTATCCATGAACATGCTGGTAGAACTTTGGAAGCTATCCGGTCATAGGTCAAGGTCATTTATATTTCAAAAAGTATTCAACCAAATTGCCTGAAATTTAGTGGGACGATTAGTCATTATCCAGTTAGCAGTTTATTAGATTTTGAGAGCGAACGGGTAAAAGATGGAGGTCAAGATATATATATTCTATTTATTAATTTAATTTATCATTTTTCCATAAATATATCCTAATTTTAAATAAGATTGACCATTTTCTTTTAAATATATCACAATTATATATTAATTTATGATCATTTTCTTATCCATACAATGTGTCCCAATAAAATGGAATTCAACTTCAAATTAGTATGTTTCAATAGCTAGTGAAGGTACATATTAATTCATCCTTGTACCATTTCGTTTGTTGAACCCTCTTTCCATCGACAGTACAAAATTCACAAAAATTGATAAAACTTTATGAAAATGTAACTGTGGATGGAAAAGAGTTCAACAAACAAAATGATACCAGAAAGAAATACGTTAATGAAATATCCATCCCAATTATACAATAAATTGTTCATTTTCAAAGAAACCAAATTGTTTGTGTTCGTATGGCAGGCGATAGTGTAACAGAAACTGTTCGAATGCTTAATATTTCAAGAGGTACTGTCTCAAATGTAATTATTTTCTTTGAAAAGAAGGAAAAACGTCACCAGTAAAGCACTGGTCTGGCCGAAGTTGTCTGAGAGAGACCTTGAGACTCTAAATCGAATTGTTTGATCAAATCGCCAGACCAAAACTTCTAAAATCACTGCAAAATGTATACCTACATAACCCAGTTTCCACAAAAATGTTCATCGATAGCTGCACAAATTTAGATTCCACGGAAGAGATGCAAAGTGATTGAATTTTCTGTTCAACTGCTGCCTATTAACCTAATTTTCTTCCTTGAATCAATTCAAATTGATCTTACCTTTCAATTTTGAGCTATTTCAACTCTTCCATCAAACTAAATAGAATTTTTCTCAATTATTCCGAGATCAATTTTTACAGGGCAATAGAAGAAAGGACCTCCCATTCAACCATAATGTTACCATATATTATTCTAATGATTATGATTAGTCACATAAGTTTAGTATAAAACCGGTTAACAGAATGATAAATGGTCAATTTTCTCTGCCCCCACCACAACTTTCTCCCTGGGCACATCACTACTGCAGTCGGTGTGCGTGAAGAACTCGTGATAAATTCTTGGCTTCATTGGAATTCCTCAGTGTACTTCATACTTCCTTTCAAATAATTATTCCCAATAAAAAGCTTCTTCATTTTTCGCTTTTCTGTCTAATATTTCTAAACATTTTGTGGTGGGAGAAGAAAAAGAATAAGTGGGAGGTGAAGAACGTGACCAGAATGACACAGAAGGTCTGGAAGTTCCAGGTGTTGAATTGCCCAATCTGTAGGTATATCATTTTAAAATGTTTATGCCACTCAATAATGAAATTAAAAAGAATAACTTGTATTCTATGACACAACATAATTTCTTAATCAATAATCAGATAACTCTTAATCAATAATCAGAAAACTTTAAATCAATAATCAGAGAACTTTTAATTAATAATCAGAAAACTTTTAATCAATAATCAGAAAACTTTTAATCAATAATCAGAAAACTTTTAATCAAAGTTTCATTCAAATATCAAGAAGTTTATATTATAATTTACATTGGCGAGTCTTTAATTCTCAGTATTTAATGTATGTTACATTTAATTCAATACACTATTTATTTATATGAGATATAGATACAGAAAGATTATTTAACTATTCACAAATATTTTAAGCAATTTCAAGTAGGCTAGTTGTTATGTTTAAAAAAATTATCTTTACAATAAGACAATTTTAAAATTTTCTTCCCCAGACATTTGTTCATAAAGTTGGTATATTCTGAGCTAAATTCAGAAATTTTCCTAATCCTAAATTAGACTCAGTGCTTATCTGAAGTTCTCCCAAAATGGCGTAAGTTTTTAATGAAAACATTCCGTCATGCGCCATTGTACAGCACTTTGCGTCATCAAACTGAAGATTAAATGACACGAACTTCACTCGTTGGTTCGTGAGATGCGAACTTTACTCAATTTACCAAAACTTGGGCACTAAAACAAAATTATCATAGGAAGAATTTCCACACTGAATGTTGAGTCTACTTCTTCTCAATCTGTTCGTATTTACATTTTACTTTATTCTTAACGGGCAAGTACATTAGTTACAGATATTGATTCTATCGATAAAACGTTTTTTCTTATATGACAAGTACGTTATTTACAAATATTGATACTATTTATACTATTGTGCCTAAAAGGGTTATATATTTTCCTTCTATAATTTTAAAAATATATTAATATATAGTACTGTTTCTACCGCATAAGATTTATTGATAGTGTTGTAAGCATGACATTCTTATGGAACCTTTTTTATCGATAACTTTTATCTGATTGGTCCACTATAGGAGAAGGAGGAGTTAACAAGAAGCCGAGAGCTAAAACGGTAATGATCCGCCCCCTGTTGGCTCCTCCTCCTTGCGTATAGTTAGGAGCTGAATTACTGTACTTTTAAAATAATAAGAACTTTGAAATTCTCAATATAGATGGCTCTAATATAGTGTGTTGTAACCGCTAGAGTCTTGTACTGCACTCTTCATGAGTTTTAATGACCTGGCAAGGGGTTTGGGGTGGCTACAGGCTCCTCCCCCTATACACTTATTGGTTAATCTCTATAGCCAATCAATGAATTAGTAACCATAAAAACATTATCCTAAAATAATTATCCTCAATGAACAATATTTATAAAATCACTTTCTTAGTGGTGGTAACCTTTTAATTTCTAACCTTAGAGGTGCCACATATTATTCTTAATGGGCAAGAACACTAGTTATATATATTAATACTGTTGAGAACAAGTTACTTCTAACGGGCAAATACACTAGTGAGTCATGCAGTTCACATTTCTATTCATAATTATTCAGTTCGCCAAATGGACTAAAATATTTCCCCGGAGGCCTTTTAAGATATTTCTCACATGAAGAAAATAGGACATTTTTAGAGTAGGAGAAACGATTCAAATATTTCCTTACATAGTACTTTTATTGTACTAAATTGTCATTTTTCTCATTTAAAGTGTCACACGAGTTTTTTATTTTAAATGTAAGCAGTTTTGTTCAGTGTGTAATAAATGTTCAATTGGAATTCACAAGGTTATGATAAATTATCATTTTTTAATATTATTTGAATATTTTTCTATTCAAATCCTTGATATCAGTTTTATCATTGAATTAAATTTAGATTTATATATAAGTTATTTATGCTCATATTATACAGTATTGTTCAGTACATATAATGACTCACGAAGAAAATAACAATCTTTAAGTGTAGAATTTTCGACAATATTTCAAATGATAATTTTTTAATTTGATTTAAATCTATGGAACTACATTATATGAATTAATATAAAATTTAATATATTGAATAAGTTTACGGAACTTATATTGTAATATTTTTTATTACTTATATTGAAGTGTTCAAACTTACTATTATTTAAAGTATGTATCTGTAGCCACTTTAAGGGCAAGTTCACTTCAGTTACCGTAAGTGAATTCTAAGCGGTCTTGCATTAGAAGTTTTGTAAATTCTGGTGTTTTTACCTCGAACTTAGAAGCTTAGAAGATATTTTCGAAGTACAGAAGATTCGAATTCCATTTATTCACAGTTAGGTTTATCCCTCAGGATGGTAAAAATATTGAATCCGAGTGGTTCGAATCTTTCAAAGTGTGTGAAATCCAACATCTGCTATTCGCAGATTCAGTCATCAGTGAAGATTAATTCAAAAAGATTCATTTAATTTATTTCACGCTATTGTGTAATAAAAGTTAAAAGATTTGGTTTAACGGGCTTACCCAGCTTCAAATGGAAATTTTCTATATTTTTTATATGGGAATTTACAAGAAAAATCCTTTGCTTTATGTCTAATTTGTATTAACTATGTTATATTGATCACAGAAATTTAATCTAATACTTAAATCACAGTTCTTTCACTGTAAAAATTTTATCTTCAACTTCGAATCAATTAGACATATTTGATATAAAAATATGCTAAACTATAACAATATCATTGGATAAATTATATTATATATCAGACACTCCTGTGAAATAATCTCTATGCATATATAGCATCTAATTAATCTCAATATATACTACATAGTAGCCCTTGTAGAACTCTAATATGGTTACAGTCTGATAATGCACTCACAGCTGAGATGCAGACACAATGCAGTGTGAACCTTTCAAAGGGTGCATTGGACCAACTGATATGTTTATCATCTACAGATGCAGCTGAGAAAGGAATGAACTCTGGAACAATGGGGAAATGAAAGATCTGAATGAATATTTCCTTCAAAAGGATATTGGCATCAAAGGATATTGGCAACTCTTTGAGCTGTATTGAGTCTTTACAAAAATACATTAAAATAATATAAAATAATTTTCATTCATTGCAACTATCCAATAACTTAATTCCATTAATGTCATCTCTAACTCACTGTTTTCATTCATCTTCAGATTGATGTTATTTGAGGTAAAATACTCTCAATTCATTCTCCCTGCCAGAGATAATAAAACAGTAATTACTTATAGAGTTGAATTACCTTTGAGAGACGAAACTAGTAGTGAGATTTGAGAGAGAGAGGGGGGGGGGAGGGAGGTGGAGAGGATTTGAAGTGTGAGAGAATGGAGAGAAGAGGGAAGGGGTATAAGAGGTGAAAATGGAGAGAATAGGAGGAGGTATAAGATAAGAGAATAATGTAGAAATGGGAGAAGAGTTATAATGGAGGAGAAAAGATAGAAAAGAAGGATAGTGATAATGATAAAATAGAGTTATAATAATATTAGAATATATGATGAGAGGAAATTAAAAGAAAATTATATGAGAAAATAAAAATCCACAAATTTCTCTATAAATTATTCTACAATTTTTTTAACAAAACATCCATCATTTTTTCCCACAATTTCTATTACATATTTCCCTACTAATTTTCGTAAATTTCCTCCCAATTTTCCAGCAGACTCCCTGTGTATAAAATAACTCCTGCAAAACTCTCCAGTCCTTCAAATGACTGGTTTTTTTACGGTTAGTCTTACAATCAGGGAAATGTCTTTCAATTTGCCTTAAACTCGGATGGACGAATTCTACAAACAAGAGAAATATAAAATGAAACATTTAAACCCAGGGAAAACAGATTTCCTATTCAGAGTATTATGAAATTAGAACATGTTTGAATTATTAAACGCATTCAATTATTCTATGATTAGAGAATAAATTTAAATCAAAAGTAAAATGCAAAATTAAGTCATGTACATATTAAATACTATACCTAGTCTTTAAAGTAATGTGATTACATGTATACAGAATTTATCCCTAATGTTTGAGTTCACTCTATCAAGTCCGCGGAGATTACTCCCAGTATTTGAGTATTATGTGCAATTAATAATAATTTGTGCATTATACTACAGTAATCAGATTTAGTCAAAAATATAAATATTAATTTTGATTAGCTAATATTATATCTAGCAGTTGAATACATGGAATATGAACATTTATTCGTGTAATAAAATTAATTGCAATAAATTATACATTTATTGAATATTTCTTTACTACTTTTAATATTATTTTATGAAATATTCAAAGCTTAAATACATGTATATATTTAAAATTTTTATGATAATCAAATTAATTATTATTATTAATTGAATCAGTCAACAGTATTTTACTTATTTATAAGTTATTTAATTAGGTACTTAACAGATTAAAAATATCGTTAAATTATTCAATATAATTAGGAAACTTTTCTAGTCCTTCAGAGAATTATCTCTTACCTTCAATATATATATTTTTGTTTGAAGATAATAAATATTTTGTTTAGTATCTTCACAATGGAATATTCTATGTTATTATCTCTCGATATCGTCATCAAAATTTATGAATTCAATCAGTGAAGATCTTCTTTTTTTGCTTTATCGGACCTTCTTCTTTACGATGAAGAAAAAGAATTTGTGTATGCGGTTTGGATATCTCTTTAATAATATTTTATCTATTTTTCATAAATGAAACGAATTGATGAATAGTTTTACCGCCATAGAAAATGATTAAACTGATATATAACTACCAATTTGACGGTAGTTACTTTCGAAATATACTGTGATTATATTTTAAATAATTAGTGAAATAATTTATTCTGGATGCGTTGAAAATCAAAACATTTAGTTAAATACAGAAATTTTGAGTTAAATACGTACAACATAATGTTGTAAAAATATAAAACGATGTTAAAATAAAATGCTTGATAATTTAGCGCTGTAATATTCAAATTAGTTATTTTAACGGAAATAAAATGTGTTAGTTACATTCACAATTATAATAAGTATAATTAATGTTACTTTTATCGACTCACAAAGCTCTTCTCACTTACATCAGTAAATACATCGAAAGATTGTTCTGCGGCAAACTATAGCCACTCTGACGATGAAATCTGGATAAGTTTCCCGTAGATTATCTATTGGTAACTTTTGCCAATCACTTAAATTCCCAATCTTCAAATCCAGATTTCCGTTCCAGAAAAGAGAATGAATTCCCGGATTTTATTTGAATCTGATTTCTCTTCCTTGATGAAAGTAGTGATAATTTATGTGGTATTTGATGTGGTATTTGATGTGGTATTTGATGTGGTATTTAATGTGGTATTTGATGTGGTTTTTGATGTGGTATTTGATGTGGTATTTGATGCGGTATTTAATGTGGTATTTAATGTGGTATTTAATGTGTTATTTGATGTGGTATTTGATGCGGTATTTGATGTGGTATTTGATGTGGTATTTGATGTGGTATTTGATGTGATATTCAATGTGGTATTTAATGTGGTATTTAATGTGGTATTGAATGTGGTATTTAATGTGGTATTTGATGTGGTATTTGATGTGGTATTTAATGTGGTATTTAATGTGGTATTTGATGTGGTATTTGATGTGGTATTTAATGTGGTATTTGATGTGGTATTTGATGTGGTATTTAATGTGGTATTTGATGTGGTATTTGATGTGGTATTTGATGTGGTATTTAATGTGGTATTTGATGTTGTATTTTATATTGCATTTTATGTGGTATTTGATGTGGTATTTGATGTGGTATTTAATGTGGTATTTAATGTGGTATCTAATGTCGTATTTGATGTGGTATTTAATGTGGTATTTAATATGGTATTTAATGTGGTATTTGATGTGGTATTTAATGTGGTATTTAATGTGGTATTTGATGTGGTATTTGATGTGGTATTTAATGTGGTATTTGATGTGGTATTTGATGTGGTATTTGATGTGGTATTTGATGTGGTATTAGATGTGGTATTTAATGTGGTATTTAATGTCGTATTCGATGTGGTATTTGATATGGTATTCGATGCGGTATTTATTGATATTTATTGGTATTTGATGGTATTACTTGATCATATCAATAAGTAAAAATCAATTCAAAAATTCAAAGCAGGTAATATATAATATTACATATATTCGATTCAATAAAAAATCCAAAGAACAGCAACTTATATTCTTCTTATAGCAAAATGACAACAAACAAAGAATACACAAAATGTGATTCATTTTTCAAGATATTGTGGTCAAATTTGTTGTTGACATTGGTAACGATTCTCTTTTATGTATAGGGGGGGGGGGGTGAGGAGAGGGGAGGGTATTTAATATTTAACAGATAAATAACGAAAACATTGCGGAAAATTTGCATTCATAACATTATTCCCTCTAGGGAAAATTAAAGTAAATATATTTGTTTCTAGTTTGGTGTCATAATATTTTTTCATTCATTATTACAATAACCAATCACGTTGCACTTTTTTACAACGATTGGTGAATATTTAACAGGAAATATTTTTTATTAATTCGGGGAAAAAAACTAAATTTGACTAAAAAAATTTCATCTTCAATACTAATTTGACATCAAAATTTATTATAAATCCACATCCTTCCAATCATTAGTATCCTGTGACATTAAAATTGAACTCCTCTGATGTTTTAAAACGCGCAAATGTACGGCAAAGAAGACTGACCAACAGACTGCAGTCTTTCACTTAAAAAGACTGACCACAGACTAGAGTCTTAAAAGGACTGACCACAGACTCGAGTCTTAAAAGGACTGACCACAGACTCGAGTCTTAAAAGGACTGACCACAGACTCGAGTCCTAAAAGGACTGACCACAGACTCGAGTCTTAAAAGGACTGACCACAGACTCGAGTCTTAAAAGGACTGACCACAGACTCGAGTCTTAAAAAGACTGACCACAGTCTCCAGTCTTAAAAGGACTGACCACAGACTCGAGTCTTAAAAGGACTGACCACAGACTCGAGTCTTAAAAGGACTGACCACAGACTCGAGTCTTAAAAGGACTGACCACAGACTCGAGTCTTAAAAGGACTGACCACAGACTCGAGTCTTAAAAAGACTGACCACAGTCTCCAGTCTTAAAAGGACTGACCACAGACTCGAGTCTTAAAAGGACTGACCACAGACTCGAGTCTTAAAAGGATTGACCACAGACTCGAGTCTTAAAAAGACTGACCACAGTCTCCAGTCTTAAAAGGACTGACCACAGACTCGAGTCTTAAAAGGACTGACCACAGACTCGAGTCTTAAAAGGACTGACCACAGACTCGAGTCTTAAAAGGACTGACCACAGACTCGAGTCCTAAAAGGACTGACCACAGACTCGAGTCTTAAAAGGACTGACCACAGACTCGAGTCTTAAAAGGACTGACCACAGACTCGAGTCTTAAAAAGACTGACCACAGTCTCCAGTCTTAAAAGGACTGACCACAGACTCGAGTCTTAAAAGGACTGACCACAGACTCGAGTCTTAAAAGGACTGACCACAGACTCGAGTCTTAAAAGGACTGACCACAGACTCGAGTCTTAAAAGGACTGACCACAGACTCGAGTCTTAAAAAGACTGACCACAGTCTCCAGTCTTAAAAGGACTGACCACAGACTCAAGTCTTAAAAGGACTGACCACAGACTCGAGTCTTAAAAGGATTGACCACAGACTCGAGTCTTAAAAAGACTGACCACAGTCTCCAGTCTTAAAAGGACTGACCACAGACTCGAGTCTTAAAAGGACTGACCACAGTCTCCAGTCTTTCAGTTTCGCTAAGTTATTGGTGCATGAAGTTAGCGTCAGTAGCGATACAGTTGATGAATATACAAAAAAAAAAGAACAGGAAAATAGAAAGGAACTATTTACTAGGAAATATACAGAGGAAAATGTTATTGAAATATTAAGAGGAATCAGAAGTCTTATGAATTCATTAACATTTCTTATCAACGCTTTTGTTAATATTCAGAAAAAGAACTGCAAAAATCTATAAATATCATATGATTAAAATAAGTAACGAATAGGTTACCGATCATTGAAAAAAATTACTACATTAAATATTTGTATGTTTGTTGAGGTATATTTTATGTAAATGAACTGTCAATATTAGAAATAATATTTTTATTTAATCGAGAAGATAGCCCAGGTAAGAAGGATATATACATAGGATATTAACGAATATCCCAGGAATAAATCCTTCTTGCCTTAGATGTAATACAACTTTCAAAGAGATGAATATAATAAATATGATATTTATTGAAAGTTTCTAGTGATTCTCTTATTCATATAAAATTGAAACTATAAAATATTATTCCTTGTTGAAAAGGCAATAAATTCCACAATATAAGAATGATTGATTATTATAGTTTGTTCATTAACAATATCATATTTGTATTGTATAGATATGTATACATTAGTCAGTCCAAATAATGAAATCAATACAATGGAAAAAACTAGAATTATAGCAAATGTTACACCTTGGATTAATTAAGTGTTATTTATCTTGATAATTTTATATTTATATATATTATACTATTTGCTTTACAATTTCTTACTACAATTTTATAATGGTAATTTTTCTATATTCATTCTTTAGGGTTTATTTTAATTTCGATCTATGAATTGATTTGATACGAAGTAACTCCATAATGAAAGTAGCAACTAATATTGCTACATAAAATAAATCACTTGATCTCATAACAGTTTAAAGGTATAGAATAATGAATATCTTTTTGTGTGCTTATCTATATTATCAGGATTCTTACTTGCATCAATATACTCAGGCAATAGTAATTTATTCCTGGGATATTGCCTTAATATCCAAGGAATGAATCCTCTTTGCCTGGGTACAATATATATAAATTTTAATCTATTTTGTTTTAATTTAACTTACAGCGTTTCTATTGAGTGAATAAAATACTGGCCGAGATTTGAATACTGAAAGTAAGGTAAATACTGAAAGTAAGGTAAATACTGAAAGTAAGGTAAATACTGAAAGTAAGGTAAATACTGAAAGTAAGGTAAATACTGAAAGTAAGGTAAATACTGAAAGTAAGGTAAATACTGAAAGTAAGGTAAATACTGAAAGTAAGGTAAATACTGAAAGTAAGGTAAATACTGAAAGTAAGGTAAATACTGAAAGTAAGGTAAATACTGAAAGTAAGGTAAATACTGAAAGTAGGGTAAATACTGAAAGTAGGGTAAATACTGAAAGTAGGGTAAATACTGAAAGTAAGGTAAATACTGAAAGTAGGGTAAATACTGAAAGTAAGGTAAATACTGAAAGTAGGGTAAATACTGAAAGTAGGGTAAATACTGAAAGTAGGGTAAATACTGAAAGTAAGGTAAATACTGAAAGTAAGGTAAATACTGAAAGTAAGGTAAATACTGAAAGTAAGGTAAATACTGAAAGTAAGGTAAATACTGAAAGTAAGGTAAATACTGAAAGTAAGGTAAATACTGAAAGTAAGGTAAATACTGAAAGTAAGGTAAATACTGAAAGTAAGGTAAATACTGAAAGTAGGGTAAATACTGAAAGTAAGGTAAATACTGAAAGTAAGGTAAATACTGAAAGTAAGGTAAATACTGAAAGTAAGGTAAATACTGAAAGTAAGGTAAATACTGAAAGTAAGGTAAATACTGAAAGTAAGGTAAATACTGAAAGTAAGGTAAATACTGAAAGTAAGGTAATACTGAAAGTAAGGTAAATACTGAAAGTAAGGTAAATACTGAAAGTAAGGTAAATACTGAAAGTAAGGTAAATACTGAAAGTAGGGTAAATACTGAAAGTAAGGTAAATACTGAAAGTAGGGTAAATACTGAAAGTAAGGTAAATACTGAAAGTAGGGTAAATACTGAAAGTAGGGTAAATACTGAAAGTAGGGTAAATACTGAAAGTAAGGTAAATACTGAAAGTAAATCAAATACTGGAAGTAAATTGGACCAAGTAAACATAACGGACCAGAAATAAGCTAGTGAAGTTAACGAACCAGAATACATTCTTTAGTTTTAAAGAATATTTGCTTTAGTATTTTATAAAAATACAACCGTATAAATGATAATATTAATGATTATTCATTAATTTTGCATATTTTATTAATTGAAAGAATTGATAAAAAAACATGATCCATTTTGAAAAACGGAAAAACTTCTGCTTAAATCCTCGAATGTGGTATCTATGATTCCAAAATTATGTTCTTATTCAAATTATTGGTCAAATATTGATATTTTAACCAAGTAAAGATAACGGACCAGAATTTAAACTAGTAAAGTTAACGGACCCTGGTCCGTCATCTTTACTTGCTCCAATAAATCAAATACTGAAAGAAAATCAAATAAATAAATCAATTAAATGCTGCGTAACTCTGTTGAAGATTATTTTACTTTTCTAATTGGTAGTTTACTGACTTCAATTATTAATGAGAAAAAAATTATGATATTTTATTCGATAAAGCAATATATTACTAGTCAAAACACCAAATTTAATTCAAAACTAACTACATTTTAAGCTTTTATAAATACAATCAATGAATTCAATCCATATAAGACCCAATCCATAATTATTTTAGCTAGCTAAAATCACGCATAAGTAATTATTCAACGGCTTAACCAACCTTGGAATAAGATATTTATTTTATATCAGTTCCCTTAAAAGCCGGAATGTTTTCAATCTCCTGATTGATTCCGTCTTCTCAATTAGACTTTTATTTCACTGTGTCGTGATGGTCTAATAATTTGCAGGATGTTATTGGCGAGACTTTAGTCTGATGATGACACGTTATCTTGTGATCGATATCTTGCTGAAGTGTTGATCTGTTTTCTAAAGTTAGATAAAAATTGAATTGACTATTTCTGTATAAAATCATAATGATTATATCTAAATAAAAATCTTAATGGCTATATCTAGATAAAAATCATAATAGGCAATGGCATATCTAGATATGAATCATAATAACTATATATATCTAGATAAAAACCAGGATCTTTTCTGTTTGCATTTGAAAATAATGGAAATATAATAATAAAATATAATGGTATCATAGTTACTGACTTCTAAAATTAAATTATTTAGTTAGAAAAATATTCACTTGTTATATTAAATAATTCAATTAAAAGAAGTTTCTGTTTCCTGTGCGCATTTGAAAATGATATAATAACAATATAATGATAATAACAGTTTCATTGAATAAATCAAGATCAATCAAATAATTGATTTAGAAAAGTTTACAATGCGTCAATTGGTTTGTACTGAAGATTTTCTTATTGCTTCTTCTCTATCTTAAAACTTATAATAAATCTTCATTTCGTGGTTATTTTTGCAAATCTTCCTCTACGGTTTTATACCACATTTCTGTAGGAATTTAATTGCTTTATCATCCGAATCCAGGTTTCTCCAAATCCACTTCAGATTACAATCTTCGTCATGAAGGAAAGATTTTCTCATGAAGCAGAGGTCATTAAATAACAACGCGTATCCATGATACAACAAAATGTGCATTAGTTTCTTAATTTTCAAATAGAAAAGGTCCAAAAATCATAATAACTATATCTAGATATAGATGATAATAACTTTATCTAGATTTGGAATTGGAGAATTGGATTCATTTTTATATGATTAGAGCTTAAATAAAGAAGTTATATATATATATATATATATATAAAGCATGATAATCATAGATATGCATATATTATCTATCTTAATAATACCCGTCGTAAATACAAATTTATATTCGTATTATTCTGCAAGCT